>JBBMRE010000154.1:0-422269 GCA_037974335.1 Prionace glauca | reverse complement strand
CACTGAGACACTGAGACACTGAGGCGCTGAGACACTGAGACACTGAGACCCAGAGACCCAGAGAGACTGAGTGACTGAGGGCTGAGACACTGAGACCCTGAGACAGTGAGACAATGAGACACTGAGACACTGAGAGACTGAGAGACTGAGACCCAGAGACCCAGAGACCCAGAGACCCTGAGAGACTGAGAGACTGAGGGCCTGAGAGACTAAGGCTCTGAGACACTGAGACCCTGAGACACTGAGACACTGAGACACTGAGACCCTGAGACACTGAGACCCTGAGAGACTGAGACACAGAGAGACTGAGAGACTGAGAGAATGATACACTGAGAGACTGAGAGTCTGAGTGACTGAGCGACTGAGAGACTGAGAGACTGAGACCCAGGGACCCAGAGACCCTGAGAGACTGAGACACTGAGACCCTGAGACACTGAGAACCTGAGACACTGAGAGACTGAGAGACTGATACAATGAGAGACTGAGAGACTGATACAATGAGAGACTGAGAGACTGAGAGATTGAGAGACTAAGGCCCTAAGACACTGAGACCCTGAGACACTGAGACCCTGAGACACTGAGAACCTGAGACACTGAGAGACTGATACAATGAGAGACTGAGAGACTGATACAATGAGAGACTGAGAGACTGAGAGATTGAGAGACTGAGAGACTGAGACCCTGAGACACTGAGACCCTGAGACACTGAGACACTGAGACACTGAGAAACTGAGAGACAGAGAGAATGAGAGACTGAGACCCAGAGACCCAGAGACACTGAGACCCTGAGACACTGAGACACTGAGACCCTGAGACCGTGAGACCGTGAGACCCAGAGACCCAGAGACCCAGAGGCCCTGAGGCACTGAGACGCTGAGACACTGAGACACTGAGACACTGAGAAACTGAGAAACTGAGAGACTGAGAGACTTCGACACTGAGACCCAGTGACCCTGAGACCATGGGACCCTGAGACTCTGAGACACTGACACACTGAGACCCAGAGACCCAGAGACCCAGAGGCCCTGAGACACTGAGAGACTGAGAGACTGATACACTGAGAGACTGAGAGACTGAGCGACTGAGTGAGTGAGAGACTGAGAGACTGAGACACTGAGTCACTGTGATCCCGAGACACTGAGACACTGAGACACTGAGAGAATGAGACTGAGAGACTGAGACCCTGAAACCCTGAGACCCTGACACCCTGAGACACTGAGACACTGAGAGACTGAGACCCTGAAACACTGAGACCCTAACACCCTGAGACCCTGAGACACTGAGTCACTGAGACCTGAGACCCTGAGTCACGGAGACACTGAGACGCTGGGACCCTGTGACACTGAGACACTGAGACACTGAGACCCTGAGACCCTGAGACACTGAGACACTGAGACCCCGAGACACTGAGAACCTGAGACACTGAGAGACTGAGAGACTGATACAATGAGAGACTGAGAGACTGAGAGACTGATACAATGAGAGACTGAGAGACTGAGAGATTGAGAGACTGAGAGACTGAGACCCTGAGACACTGAGTCCCTGAGATACTGAGACGTGAGACACTGAGACCCTGAGACCCTGAGACACTGAGACCCTGAGTCACTGAGACACTGAGACACTGAGAAACTGAGAGACAGAGAGAATTAGAGACTGAGACCCAGAGACCCAGAGACTCTGAGACCCTGAGACACTGAGACCCCGAGACCCAGAGACCCAGAGGCCCTGAGACACTGAGACAATGAGAAACTGAGAGACTGAGAGACTTCGATCCTGAGACCCAGAGACCCTGAGACCCAGGGACCCTGAGACACTGAGACACTGACACACTGAGACCCAGAGACCCAGAGACCCAGAGGCCATGAGACACTGAGCCACTGAGAACCTGAGACACTGAGACACTGAGAGAATGAGACTGAGCGACTGAGACCCTGAGACCCTGAGACCCTGAGACACTGAGACACTGAGACACTGAGAGACTGAGAGACTGAGACCCTGAGACACTGAGACCCTAACACCCTGAGACCCTGAGACACTGAGTCACTGAGACCTGAGACCCTGAGTCACGGAGACACTGAGACGCTGGGACCCTAAGACACTGAGACACTGAGACACTGAGACACTGAGACACTGAGACGCTGGGACCCTAAGACACTGAGACCCTGAGACACTAAGACACTGAGACACTGTGACACTGAGACACTGAGACACTGAGACACTGAGACCCAGAGACCCAGAGACCCAGAGAGACTGAGGGCTGAGAGACTAAGGCCCTGAGATCCTGAGACACTGAGACCCTGAGACACTGAGGCACTGAGACCCTGAGACACTGAGAACCTGGGACACGGAGTCACTGAGAGACTGAGAGACTGAGAGTATGAGAGAATGAGAGAATGAGAGACTGAGAGACTGAGACCCTGAGACCCTGAGACACTGAGACACTGAGAGACTGAGAGACTGAGAGACTGAGACCCAGAGACCCAGAGAGCCTGAGACACTGAGACACTGCGAGACTGAGACACTGAGAGAATGAGACTGAGAGACTGAGACCCTGAAACCCTGAGACCCTGACACCCTGAGACCCTGAGACACTGAGTCACTGAGACCTGAGACCCTGAGTCACGGAGACACTGAGACGCTGGGACCCTGAGACACTGAGACACTGAGACACTGAGACCCTGAGACACTAAGACACTGAGACACTGTGACACTGAGGCACCGAGACACTGAGACACTGAGACCCAGAGACCCAGAGAGACTGAGGTCTGAGCGACTAAGGCCCTGAGATCCTGAGACACTGAGACCCTGAGATACTGAAACACTGAGATCCTGAGACATTGAGACCCTGAGACCCTGAGACACTGAGACACTGAGAGACTGAGAGACTGAGAGACTGAGAGACTGAGAGATTGAGACCCTGAGACACTGAGACACAGAGACACTGAGACACAGAGATACTGAGACACAGAGACACTGAGTCTCTGAGACACTGATACATTGAGACTCTGAGACACTGAGGCACAGAGATAGAGAATCACTGAGACAGAGACTCTGAGACAAAGGGACACAGAGAAACTGAGACACTGAGACACAAAGACTTTGAGACCCTGAGACACTGAGACACAGAGACAGAGTCACTGAGACACTCAAACACTCCGATACACAGACACAGAGACAAAGAGACACTGAGTCTCTGAGACACTGAGACACTGAGACACAGAGACACTGAGACACTGAGACACCGAGACACAGAGACACTGAGACACAGAGACACAGACTCTGAGACACTGAGACACAGAGACACAGAGACACTAAGAGACTGAGAGACTGAGAGACTGATAAACTGGGAGACTGAGAGACTGAGAGACTGAGCGACTCAGAGACTGAGAGACTGAGAGACTGAGAGACTGAGACACTGAGAGTCTGAGAGACTGAGAGACTGAGACACTGGAGACTGAGACACTGAGAGACTGAGACCCTGAGACTCTGAGACCCTGAGATCCTAAGACACGGAGACCCTGAGACACTGAGAGACTGAGACATTTAGACACTGAGACCCTGAGAGACTGAGAGACTGATAAAATGAGAGACTGAGAGACTGAGACCCTGAGACCATGAGACACTTAGACCCTGAGACACTGAGACACTGAGACCCTGAGACCTGAGACACTGAGACACTGAGAGACTGAGACACTGAGACATTGTAAACCAGAGACCCTGACACACTGAGACACTGAGAGACTAAAACACTGAGAGACTGAGAGACTGAGATACTGAGACACTGAGACACTGAGACCCTGAGACACTAAGACACTGAGACCCTGAGACACTGAGAACCTGAGTCACTGAGAGACTGAGACATTTAGACACTGAGACCCTGAGAGACTGAGAGACTGATAAAATGAGAGACTGAGAGACTGAGACCCTGAGACCATGAGACACTTAGACCCTGAGACACTGAGACACTGAGACCCTGAGACCTGAGACACTGAGACACTGAGAGACTGAGACACTGAGACATTGTAAACCAGAGACCCTGACACACTGAGACACTGAGAGACTAAAACACTGAGAGACTGAGAGACTGAGATACTGAGACACTGAGACACTGAGACCCTGAGACACTAAGACACTGAGACCCTGAGACACTGAGAACCTGAGTCACTGAGACACTGAGAGACAGAGAGACTGAGAGACTGAGAGTATGAGAGAATGAGAGACTGAGAGACTGAGAGACTGAGACCCTGAGACCCTGAGACACTGAGACACCGAGAGACTGAGAGTCTGAGTGACTGAGCGACTGAGAGACTGAGAGACTGAGACCCAGGGACCCAGAGACCCAGAGAGACTGAGAGACTGAGACACTGAGACCCTGAGACACTGAGAACCTGAGACACTGAGAGACTGAGAGACTGATACAATGAGAGACTGAGAGACTGATACAATGAGAGACTGAGAGACTGAGAGATTGAGAGACTAAGGCCCTAAGACCCTGAGACCCTGAGACACTGAGACACTGAGACCCTGAGACACTGAGAACCTGAGACACTGAGAGACTGATACAATGAGAGACTGAGAGACTGATACAATGAGAGACTGAGAGACTGAGAGATTGAGAGACTGAGAGACTGAGACCCTGAGACACTGAGACCCTGAGATACTGAGACAGTAAGACACTGAGACCCTGAGACACTGAGACACTGAGAAACTGAGAGACAGAGAGAATGAGAGACTGAGACCCAGAGACCCAGAGACCCAGAGACACTGAGACCCTGAGACCCTGAGACACTGAGACACTGAGACCCTGAGACCGTGAGACCCAGAGACCCAGAGGCCCTGAGACACTGAGACGCTGAGACACTGAGACAATGAGAGACTTCGACACTGAGACCCAGGGACCCTGAGACCATGGGACCCTGAGACTCTGAGACACTGACACACTGAGACCCAGAGACCCAGAGACCCAGAGGCCCTGAGACACTGAGAGACTGAGAGACTGATACACTGAGAGACTGAGAGACTGAGCGACTGAGTGAGTGAGAGACTGAGAGACTGAGACACTGAGTCACTGTGATCCTGAGACACTGAGACACTGAGACACTGAGAGAATGAGACTGAGAGACTGAGACCCTGAAACCCTGAGACCCTGACACCCTGAGACCCAGAGACACTGAGTCACTGAGACCTGAGACCCTGAGTCACGGAGACACTGAGACGCTGGGACCCTGAGACACTGAGACACTGAGACACTGAGACCCTGAGACACTAAGACACTGAGACACTGTGACACTGAGGCACCGAGACACTGAGACACTGAGACCCAGAGACCCAGAGAGACTGAGGTCTGAGCGACTAAGGCCCTGAGATCCTGAGACACTGAGACCCTGAGATACTGAGACACTGAGACCCTGAGACACTGAGAACCTGGGATACGGAGTCACTGAGAGACTGAGAGACTGAGCGTATGAGAGAATGAGAGACTGAGAGACTGAGAGACTGAGAGACTGAGACCCTGAGACCCTGAGACACTGAGAGACTGAGAGACTGAGACCCAGAGACTCAGAGAGCCTGAGACACTGAGACACTGCGAGACTGAGAGACTGAGAGACTGAGTGACAGAGAGACTAAGAACCTCAGACCCTGAGACACTGAGACCCTGAGACACTGAGACACTGAAACACTGAGAGACTGAGAGACTGAGAGACTGAGAGATTGAGACCCAGAGACCCTGAGACCCTGAGACACTGAGACACTGAGACACTGAGACACTGAGACACTGAGACCCTAAGACACTGAGACTCTGAGAGACTGAGACACTGAGACACTGAGACCCTGAGACACCGAGACCCTGAGAGACTGAGGGCCTGAGTGACGAAGGCTCTGAGACACTGAGACACTGAGACCCTGAGACACTGAGACCCTGAGACACTGAGACCCTGAGACACTGAGACACTGAGAGACTGATACACTGAGAGACTGAGAGACAGAGAGAATCAGAGACTGAAAGACGGAGAGACTGAGACACTGGGACCCTGAGACACCGAGACCCTGAGACACTGAGACACTGAGACCCTGAGACACTGAGACCCTGTTACCCAGAGACACTGAGACACTGAGACCCTGAGGCACTGAGACACTGAGACACTGAGACCCTGAAATACTGAGACACTGAGACACTGAGACACTGAGACCCTGAGACACTGAGACATTGAGACACTGAGACACTGAGAGACTGTGAGGCTGAGAGACTAAGACCCTGAGACCCTGAGACCCTGAGAAACTGAGACCCTGAGACACTGAGACCCTGAGACCCTGAGACACTGAGACACTGAGACCCTGATACCCTGAGACACTAAGACACTGAGACACTGAGACCCTGAGACACTGAGACCCTGAGACCCTGAGACACTGAGACACTGAGACCCTGATACCCTGAGACACTAAGACACTGAGACACTGAGACACTGAAACACTGAGACACTGAGACACTAAGAGACTGAGAGACTGATAAACTGGGAGACTGAGAGACTGAGAGACTGAGCGACTCAGAGACTGAGAGACTGACAGACTGAGACACTGAGAGTCTGAGAGACTGAGAGACTGAGACACTGGAGACTGAGACACTGAGAGACTGAGATCCTGAGACTCGGAGACCCTGAGACCCTAAGACACGGAGACCCTGAGACACTGAGAGGCTGAGACATTGAGACACTGAGACCCTGAGAGACTGAGAGACTGATAATATGAGAGACTGAGAGACTGAGAGACTGAGACCCTGAGACCATGAGACACTTAGACCCTGAGACACTGAGACACTGAGACCCTGAGACCTGAGACACTGAGACACTGAGAGACTGAGACACTGAGACATTGTAAACCAGAGACCCTGACACACTGAGACACTGAGAGACTGAAACACTGAGAGACTGAGAGACTGAGCGACTGAGAGACTGAGATACTGAGACACTGAGACCCTGAGACCCTGAGACACTAAGACACTGAGACCCTGAGGCACTGAGAACCTGAGTCACTGAGACACTGAGAGACAGAGAGACTGAGAGACTGAGAGTATGAGAGAATGAGAGACTGAGAGACTGAGACAATGAGATTCTGAGACCCTGAGACACCGAGAGACTGAGAGACTGAGAGACTGAGTGACTGAGAGACTAAGACCCTGAGACACTGTGACCCTGAGACACTGAGACGCTGAGATCCTGAGATCCTGAGATCCTGAGATCCTGAGACCTTGAGACACTGAGACACTGAGAGACTGAGACACTGAGAGACTGAGACCCAGAGACCCAGAGACCCAGAGAGACTGAGAGACTGAGGGCATGAGAGACTAAGGCCCTGAGACCCTGAGACCCTGAGACACTGAGACACTGAGAACCTGAGACACTGAGACCCTGAGACACTGAGACATTGAGACACTGAGACACTGAGAGACTGTGAGACTGAGAGACTAAGACCCTGAGACCCTGAGACCCTGAGAAACTGAGACCCTGAGACACTGAGACCCTGAGACCCTGAGACACTGAGACACTGAGACCCTGATACCCTGAGACACTAAGACACTGAGACACTGAGACCCTGAGACACTGAGACCCTGAGACCCTGAGACACTGAGACACTGAGACCCTGATACCCTGAGACACTAAGACACTGAGACACTGAGACACTGAAACACTGAGACACTGAGACACTAAGAGACTGAGAGACTGATAAACTGGGAGACTGAGAGACTGAGAGACTGAGCGACTCAGAGACTGAGAGACTGACAGACTGAGACACTGAGAGTCTGAGAGACTGAGAGACTGAGACACTGGAGACTGAGACACTGAGAGACTGAGATCCTGAGACTCGGAGACCCTGAGACCCTAAGACACGGAGACCCTGAGACACTGAGAGGCTGAGACATTGAGACACTGAGACCCTGAGAGACTGAGAGACTGATAATATGAGAGACTGAGAGACTGAGAGACTGAGACCCTGAGACCATGAGACACTTAGACCCTGAGACACTGAGACACTGAGACCCTGAGACCTGAGACACTGAGACACTGAGAGACTGAGACACTGAGACATTGTAAACCAGAGACCCTGACACACTGAGACACTGAGAGACTGAAACACTGAGAGACTGAGAGACTGAGCGACTGAGAGACTGAGATACTGAGACACTGAGACCCTGAGACCCTGAGACACTAAGACACTGAGACCCTGAGGCACTGAGAACCTGAGTCACTGAGACACTGAGAGACAGAGAGACTGAGAGACTGAGAGTATGAGAGAATGAGAGACTGAGAGACTGAGACAATGAGATTCTGAGACCCTGAGACACCGAGAGACTGAGAGACTGAGAGACTGAGTGACTGAGAGACTAAGACCCTGAGACACTGTGACCCTGAGACACTGAGACGCTGAGATCCTGAGATCCTGAGATCCTGAGATCCTGAGATCCTGAGACCTTGAGACACTGAGACACTGAGACACTGAGAGACTGAGAGACTGAGACCCAGAGACCCAGAGACCCAGAGAGACTGAGAGACTGAGGGCATGAGAGACTAAGGCCCTGAGACCCTGAGACCCTGAGACACTGAGACACTGAGAACCTGAGACACTGAAAACCTGAGACACTGAGAGACTGAGAGACTGATACAATGAGAGACTGAGAGACTGAGAGATTGAGAGACTGAGAGACTGAGACCCTGAGACACTGAGTCCCTGAGATACTGAGACGTAAGACACTGAGACCCTGAGACCCTGAGATACTGAGACCCTGAGTCACTGAGACACTGAGACACTGAGAAACTGAGAGACAGAGAGAATTAGAGACTGAGACCCAGAGACCCAGAGACTCTGAGACCCTGAGACACTGAGACACTGAGACCCTGAGACCCAGAGACCCAGAGACCCACAGACCCAGAGGCCCTGAGACACTGAGACACTGAGAAACTGAGAGACTGAGAGACTTCGATCCTGAGACCCAGAGACCCTGAGACCCAGGGACCCTGAGACTCTGAGACACTGACACACTGAGACCCAGAGACCCTGAGACCCAGAGACCCAGAGACCCAGAGACCCAGAGGCCATGAGACACTGAGCCACTGAGAACCTGAGACACTGAGACACTGAGACAATGAGACTGAGAGACTGAGACCCTGAGACCCTGAGACACTGAGACACTGAGACACTGAGAGACTGAGAGACTGAGACCCTGAGACACTGAGACCCTAACACCCTGAGACCCTGAGACACTGAGAACCTGAGACACTGAGAGACTGATACAATGAGAGACTGAGAGACTGATACAATGAGAGACTGAGAGACTGAGAGATTGAGAGACTGAGACCCTGAGACACTGAGACCCTGAGATACTGAGACAGTAAGACACTGAGACCCTGAGACACTGAGACACTGAGAAACTGAGAGACAGAGAGATTGAGAGACTGAGACCCAGAGACCCAGAGACCCAGAGACACTGAGACCCTGAGACACTGAGACACTGAGACCCTGAGACCGTGAGACCCAGAGACCCAGTGGCCCTGAGACACTGAGACGCTGAGACACTGAGACACTGAGACACTGAGAAACTGAGAGACTGAGAGACTTCGATCCTGAGACCCAGAGACCCTGAGACCCAGGGACCCTGAGACTCTGAGACACTGACACACTGAGACCCAGAGACCCAGAGACCCAGAGGCCCTGAGACACTGAGAGACTGAGAGACTGATACACTGAGAGACTGAGAGATGAGCGACTGAGTGAGTGAGAGACTGAGAGACTGAGACACTGAGTCACTGTGATCCTGAGACACTGAGACACTGAGAGAATGAGACTGAGAGACTGAGACCCTGAAACCCTGAGACCCTGACACCCTGAGACACTGAGACACTGAGAGACTGAGATCCTGAAACACTGAGACCCTAACACCCTGAGACCCTGAGACACTGAGTCACTGAGACCTGAGACCCTGAGTCACGGAGACACTGAGACGCTGGGACCCTGAGACACTGAGACACTGAGACACTGAGACCCTGAGACACTAAGACACTGAGACACTGTGAAACTGAGGCACCGAGACACTGAGACACTGAGACCCACAGACCCAGAGAGTCTGAGGTCTGAGCGACTAAGGCCCTGAGATCCTGAGACACTGAGACCCTGAGATACTGAGACACTGAGACCCTGAGACACTGAGAACCTGGGACACGGAGTCACTGAGAGACTGAGAGACTGAGCGTATGAGAGAATGAGAGACTGAGAGACTGAGAGACTGAGAGACTGAGACCCTGAGGCCCTGAGACACTGAGAGACTGAGAGACTGAGACCCAGAGACTCAGAGAGCCTGAGACACTGAGACACTGCGAGACTGAGAGACTGAGAGACTGAGTGACAGAGAGACTAAGAACCTCAGACCCTGAGACACTGAGACCCTGAGACACTGAGACACTGAAACACTGAGAGACTGAGAGACTGTGAGACTGAGAGATTGAGACCCAGAGACCCTGAGACCCTGAGACACTGAGACACTGAGACACTGAGACACTGAGACACTGAGACTCTGAGAGACTGAGACACTGAGACACTGAGACCCTGAGACACTGAGACCCTGAGACACTGAGACACTGAGAGACTGATACACTGAGAGACTGAGAGACAGAGAGAATCAGAGACTGAAAGACGGAGAGACTGAGACACTGGGACCCTGAGACACCGAGACCCTGAGACACTGAGACACTGAGACCCTGAGACACTGAGACCCTGTTACCCAGAGACACTGAGACACTGAGACCCTGAGGCACTGAGACACTGAGACACTGAGACCCTGAAATACTGAGACACTGAGAAACTGAGACACTGAGACCCTGAGACACTGAGACATTGAGACACTGAGACACTGAGAGACTGTGAGACTGAGAGACTAAGACCCTGAGACCCTGAGACCCTGAGAAACTGAGACCCTGAGACACTGAGACCCTGAGACCCTGAGACACTGAGACACTGAGACCCTGATACCCTGAGACACTAAGACACTGAGACACTGAGACCCTGAGACACTGAGACCCTGAGACCCTGAGACACTGAGACACTGAGACCCTGATACCCTGAGACACTAAGACACTGAGACACTGAGACACTGAAACACTGAGACACTGAGACACTAAGAGACTGAGAGACTGATAAACTGGGAGACTGAGAGACTGAGAGACTGAGCGACTCAGAGACTGAGAGACTGACAGACTGAGACACTGAGAGTCTGAGAGACTGAGACACTGGAGACTGAGACACTGAGAGACTGAGATCCTGAGACTCGGAGACCCTGAGACCCTAAGACACGGAGACCCTGAGACACTGAGAGGCTGAGACATTGAGACACTGAGACCCTGAGAGACTGAGAGACTGATAAAATGAGAGACTGAGAGACTGAGAGACTGAGACCCTGAGACCATGAGACACTTAGACCCTGAGACACTGAGACACTGAGACCCTGAGACCTGAGACACTGAGACACTGAGAGACTGAGACCCAGAGACTCAGAGAGCCTGAGACACTGAGACACTGCGGGACTGAGAGACTGAGAGACTGAGTGACAGAGAGACTAAGAACCTCAGACCCTGAGACACTGAGATCCTGAGACACTGAGACACTGAGACACTGAGAGACTGAGAGACTGAGAGACTGAGAGATTGAGACCCAGAGACCCTGAGACACTGAGACACTGAGACACTAAGACACTGAGACCCTAAGACACTGAGACTCTGAGAGACTGAGAAACTGAGACACTGAGACCCTGAGACACTGAGACCCTGAGAGACTGAGGGCCTGAGTGACGAAGGCTCTGAGACACTGAGACACTGAGACCCTGAGACACTGAGACCCTGAGACACTGAGACCCTGAGACACTGAGACACTGAGACACTGAGAGACTGATACACTGAGAGACTGAGAGACAGAGAGAATCAGAGACTGAAAGACGGAGAGACTGAGACACTGGGACCCTGAGACACCGAGACCCTGAGACACTGAGACACTGAGACCCTGAGACACTGAGACCCTGTTACCCAGAGACACTGAGACACTGAGACCCTGAGGCACTGAGTCACTGAGACACTGAGACCCTGAAATACTGAGACACTGAGACACTGAGACACTGAGACCCTGAGACACTGAGACATTGAGACACTGAGACACTGAGAGACTGTGACACTGAGAGACTAAGACCCTGAGACCCTGAGACCCTGAGAAACTGAGACCCTGAGACACTGAGACCCTGAGACCCTGAGACACTGAGACCCTGAGACCCTGAGAAACTGAGACCCTGAGACACTGAGACCCTGATACCCTGAGACACTAAGACACTGAGACACTGAGACCCTGAGACACTGAGACCCTGAGACACTGAGACACTGAGACCCTGATACCCTGAGACACTAAGACACTGAGACACTGAGACACTGAAACACTGAGACACTGAGACACTAAGAGACTGAGAGACTGAGAGACTGATAAACTGGGAGACTGAGAGACTGAGAGACTGAGAGACTGAGACACTGAGAGTCTGAGAGACTGAGAGACTGAGAGACTGGAGACTGAGACACTGAGAGACTGAGACCCTGAGACTCGGAGACCCTGAGAACCTAAGACACGGAGACCCTGAGACACTGAGAGACTGAGACATTGAGACACTGAGACCCTGAGAGACTGAGAGACTGATAAAATGAGAGACTGAGTGACTGAGACCCTGAGATCATGAGACACTTAGACCCTGAGACACTGAGACCCTGAGACCTGTGACACTGAGACACTGAGAGACTGAGACATTGTAAACCAGAGACCCTGACACACTGAGACACTGAGAGACTGAAACACTGAGAGACTGAGCGACTGAGAGTATGAGAGAATGAGAGACTGAGAGACTGAGAGACTGAGAGTATGAGAGAATGAGAGACTGAGAGACTGAGAGACTGAGACCCTGAGACCCTGAGACACTGAGACACCGAGAGACTGAGAGACTGAGAGACTGAGTGACTGAGAGACTAAGACCCTGAGACACTGAGACCCTGAGACACTGAGACGCTGAGATCCTGAGATCCTGAGATCCTGAGACACTGAGACCTTGAGACACTGAGACTCTGAGACACTGAGAGACTGAGAGACTGAGACCCAGAGACCCAGAGACCCAGAGAGACTGAGAGACTGAGGGCATGAGAGACTAAGGCCCTGAGACCCTGAGACCCTGAGACACTGAGACACTGAGACCCTGAGACACTGAAAACCTGAGACTCTGAGATACTGAGAGACTGATACAATGAGAGACTGAGAGACTGAGAGATTGAGAGACTGAGAGACTGAGACCCTGAGACACTGAGTCCCTGAGATACTGAGACGTGAGACACTGAGACCCTGAGACCCTGAGACACTGAGACCCTGAGTCACTGAGACACTGAGACACTGAGAAACTGAGACCCAGAGACCCAGAGACCCAGAGACCCAGAGACCCTGAGACACTGAGACACTGAGACCCTGAGACCCTGAGACCCAGAGACCCAGAGACCCAGAGGCCCTGAGACACTGAGACATTGAGACACTGAGAAACTGAGAGACTGAGAGACTTCGATCCTGAGACCCAGAGACCCTGAGACCCAGGGACCCTGAGACTCTGAGACACTGACACACTGAGAGACTGAGAGACCCAGAGACCCAGAGGCCATGAGACACTGAGCCACTGAGAACCTGAGACACTGAGACACTGAGAGAATGAGACTGAGAGACTGAGACCCTGAGACCCTGAGACACTGAGACACTGAGACACTGAGAGACTGAGAGACTGAGAGACTGAGACCCTGAGACACTGAGACCCTAACACCCTGAGACCCTGAGACACTGAGTCACTGAAACCTGAGACCCTGAGTCACGGAGACACTGAGACGCTGGGACCCTAAGACACTGAGACACTGAGACACTGAGACCCTGAGCCACTAAGACACTGAGACACTGTGACACTGAGGCACTGAGACACTGAGACCCAGAGACCCAGAGGCCCAGAGAGACTGAGGGCTGAGAGACTAAGGCCCTGAGATCCTGAGACACTGAGACCCTGAGACACTGAGGCACTGAGACCCTGAGACACTGAGAACCTGGGACACGGAGTCACTGAGAGACTGAGAGACTGAGAGTATGAGAGAATGAGAGAATGAGAGACTGAGAGACTGAGAGACTGAGACCCTGAGACCCTGAGACACTGAGACACTGAGAGACTGAGAGACTGAGAGACTGAGACCCAGAGAGCCTGAGACACCGAGACACTGCGAGACTGAGAGACTGAGAGACTGAGTGACAGAGAGACTAAGAACCTGAGACCCTGAGACACTGAGACCCTGAGACACTGAGACACTGAGATCCTGAGATCCTGAGACACTGAGACCCTGAGACCCTGAGACACTGAGACACTGAGACACTGAGAGACTGAGAGACTGAGAGACTGAGAGACTGAGAGACTGAGAGACTGAGAGATTGAGACCCTGAGACACTGAGATACAGAGACACTGAGACACAGAGATACTGAGACACAGAGACACTGAGTCTCTGAGACACAGATACATTGAGACTCTGAGACACTGAGGCACAGAGATAGAGAATCACTCAGACACAGAGACAAAGAGACACTGAGTCTCTGAGACACCGAGACACAGAGACACTGAGACACAGAGACACAGACTCTGAGACACTGAGACACAGAGACACAGAGACACAGAGACACTAAGAGACTGAGAGACTGAGAGACTGAGAGACTGAGAGACTGATAAACTGGGAGACTGAGAGACTGAGATACTGAGCGACTCAGAGACTGAGAGACTGAGAGACTGAGAGACTGAGACACTGAGAGTCTGAGAGACTGAGAGACTGAGACACTGGAGACTGAGACACTGAGAGACTGAGACCCTGAGACTCTGAGACCCTGAGACCCTAAGACACGGAGACCCTGAGACACTGAGAGACTGAGACATTGAGACACTGAGACCCTGAGAGACTGAGAGACTGATAAAATGAGAGACTGAGAGACTGAGAGACTGAGACCATGAGACACTTAGACCCTGAGACCCTGAGACACTGAGACCCTGAGACCTGAGACACTGAGACACTGAGAGACTGAGACACTGAGACATTGTAAACCAGAGACCCTGACACACTGAGACACTGAGAGACTGAAACACTGAGAGACTGAGAGACTGAGCGACTGAGAGACTGAGATACTGAGACACTGAGACCCTGAGACCCTGAGACACTAAGACACTGAGACCCTGAGACACTGAGAACCTGAGTCACTGAGACACTGAGAGACTGAGAGACTGAGAGAATGAGAGACTGAGAGTATGAGAGAATGAGAGACTGAGAGACTGAGAGACTGAGAGACTGAGACCCTGAGACCCTGAGACACTGAGACACCGCGAGACTGAGAGTCTGAGTGACTGAGCGACTGAGAGACTGAGAGACTGAGACCCAGGGACCCAGAGACCCAGAGAGACTGAGAGACTGAGACACTGAGACCCTGAGACACTGAAAACCTGAGACACTGAGAGACTGATACAATGAGAGACTGAGAGACTGATACAATGAGAGACTGAGAGACTGAGAGATTGAGAGACTGAGAGACTGAGACCCTGAGACACTGAGACCCTGAGATACTGAGACAGTAAGACACTGAGACCCTGAGACACTGAGAGACTGAGACCCAGAGACCCTGAGATCCTGGGACACTGAGACCCTGAGACCCGGTGACCCTGAGACACTGAGACCCTGAGTCAATGAGAGACTGAGAGACTGATACAATGAGAGACTGAGAGACTGAGAGATTGAGAGACTGAGAGACTGAGACCCTGAGACACTGAGACCCTGAGACACTGAGACACTGAGGCACTGAGAAACTGAGAGACAGAGAGAATGAGAGACTGAGACCCAGAGACCCAGAGACACTGAGATCCTGAGACACTGAGACACTGAGACCCTGAGACCGAGAGACCCAGAGACCCAGAGACCCAGAGGCCCTGAGACACTGAGACGCTGAGACACTGAGACACTGAGACACTGAGAAACTGAGAGACTGAAAGACTTCGATCCTGAGACCCAGAGACCCAGAGGCCCTGAGACACTGAGAGACTGAGAGACTGATACACTGAGAGACTGAGCGACTGAGTGAGTGAGAGACTGAGAGACTGAGACACTGAGTCACTGTGATCCTGAGACACTGAGACACTGAGACACTGAGAGAATGAGACTGAGAGACTGAGACCCTGAAACCCTGAGACCCTGACACGCTGAGACACTGAGACACTGAGAGACTGAGACCCTGAAACACTGAGACCTTAACACTCTGAGACCCTGAGACACTGAGTCACTGAGACCTGAGACCCTGAGTCACGGAGACACTGAGACGCTGGGACCCTGAGACACTGAGACACTGAGACCGTGAGACACTAAGACACTGAGACACTGTGACACTGAGGCACCGAGACACTGAGACACTGAGACCCAGAGACCCAGAGAGACTGAGGTCTGAGCGACTAAGGCCCTGAGATCCTGAGACACTGAGACCCTGATATACTGAGACACTGAGACCCTGAGACACTGAGAACCTGGGACACGGAGTCACTGAGAGACTGAGAGACTGAGCGTATGAGAGAATGAGAGAATGAGAGACTGAGAGACTGAGAGACTGAGAGACTGAGACCCTGAGACCCTGAGACACTGAGAGACTGAGAGACTGAGACCCAGAGACTCAGAGAGCCTGAGACACTGAGACACTGCGAGACTGAGAGACTGAGAGACTGAGTGACAGAGAGACTAAGAACCTCAGACCCTGAGACACTGAGACCCTGAGACACTGAGACACTGAGACACTGAGAGACTGAGAGACTGAGAGATTGAGACCCAGAGACCCTGAGACCCTGAGACACTGAGACACTGAGACACTGAGACACTGAGACACTGAGACCCTGAGACACTGAGACCCTGAGAGACTGAGGGCCTGAGTGACGAAGGCTCTGAGACACTGAGACACTGAGACCCTGAGACACTGAGACCCTGAGACACTGAGACCCTGAGACACTGAGACACTGAGACACTGAGAGACTGATACACTGAGAGACAGAGAGAATCAGAGACTGAAAGACGGAGAGACTGAGACACTGGGACCCTGAGACACCGAGACCCTGAGACACTGAGACACTGAGACCCTGAGACACTGAGACCCTGTTACCCAGAGACACTGAGACACTGAGACCCTGAGGCACTGAGACACTGAGACACTGAGACCCTGAAATACTGAGACACTGAGTCACTGAGACACTGAGACCCTGAGACACTGAGACATTGAGACACTGAGACACTGAGAGACTGTGAGACTGAGAGACTAAGACCCTGAGACCCTGAGACCATGAGAAACTGAGACCCTGAGACACTGAGACCCTGAGACACTGAGACCCTGATACCCTGAGACACTAAGACACTGAGACACTGAGACCCTGAGACACTGAAACACTGAGACACTAAGAGACTGAGAGACTGAGAGACTGATAAACTGGGAGACTGAGAGACTGGGAGACTGAGAGACTGAGCGACTCATAGACTGAGAGACTGAGAGACTGAGACACTGAGAGTCTGAGAGATTGAGAGACTGAGACACTGGAGACTGAGACACTGATAGAATGAGACCCTGAGACCCTAAGACACGGAGACCCTGAGACACTGAGAGACTGAGACATTGAGACACTGAGACCCTGAGAGACTGAGAGACTGATAAAATGAGAGACTGAGAGACTGAGAGACTGAGACCCTGAGACCATGAGACACTTAGACCCTGAGACACTGAGACCCTGAGATCTGAGACACTGAGACACTGAGACATTGTAATCCAGAGACCCTGACACACTGAGACACTGAGAGACTGAAACACTGAGAGACTGAGAGACTGAGCGACTGAGAGACTGAGATACTGAGACACTGAGACCCTGAGACACTAAGACACTGAGACCCTGAGACACTGAGAACCTGAGTCACTGAGACACTGAGAGGCAGAGAGACTGAGAGACTGAGAGTATGAGAGAATGAGAGACTGAGAGACTGAGACCCTGAGACCCTGAGACACTGAGACCCAGAGACACTGAGACCCTGAGACACTGAGACACTGAGAGACTGATACACTGAGAGACTGAGAGACAGAGAGAATCAGAGACTGAGAGACTGAGCGACTCAGAGACTGAGAGACTGAGCGACTGAGAGACTGAAAGACGGAGAGACTGAGACACTGGGACCCTGAGACACCGAGACCCTGAGACACTGAGACACTGAGACACTGAGACCCTGAGACACTGAGACCCTGTTACCCAGAGACACTGAGACACTGAGACCCTGAGGCACTGAGACACTGAGACACTGAGACCCTGAAACACTGAGACACTGAGACACTGAGACCCTGAGACACTGAGACATTGAGACACTGAGACACTGAGAGACTGTGTGACTGAGAGACTAAGACCCTGAGACCCTGAGACCCTGAGAAACTGAGACCCTGAGACACTGAGACCCTGAGAGACTGATACACTGAGAGACTGAGAGACAGAGAGAATCAGAGACTGAGAGACTGAGCGACTCAGAGACTGAGAGACTGAGCGACTGAGAGACTGAAAGACGGAGAGACTGAGACACTGGGACCCTGAGACACCGAGACCCTGAGACACTGAGACACTGAGACCCTGAGACACTGAGACCCTGTTACCCAGAGACACTGAGACACTGAGACCCTGAGGCACTGAGACACTGAGACACTGAGACCCTGAAACACTGAGACACTGAGACACTGAGACCCTGAGACACTGAGACATTGAGACACTGAGACACTGAGAGACTGTGAGACTGAGAGACTAAGACCCTGAGACCCTGAGACCCTGAGAAACTGAGACCCTGAGACACTGAGACCCTGAGAACCTGTGACAATGAGACACTGAGACCCTGACACCCTGAGACACTAAGACACTGAGACACTGAGACACTGAAACACTGAGACACTGAGACACTAAGAGACTGAGAGACTGAGAGACTGATAAACTGGGAGACTGAGAGACTGAGAGACTGAGCGACTCAGAGACTGAGAGACTGAGAGACTGAGAGACTGAGACACTGAGAGTCTGAGAGACTGAGAGACTGAGACACTGGAGACTGAGACACTGAGAGACTGAGACCCTGAGACTCTGAGACCCTGAGACCCTAAGACACGGAGACCCTGAGACACTGAGAGACTGAGACATTGAGACACTGAGACCCTGAGAGACTGAGAGACTGATAAAATGAGAGACTGAGAGAGTGAGAGACTGAGACCCTGAGACCATGAGACACTTAGACCCTGAGACACTGAGACACTGAGACCCTGAGACCTGAGACACTGAGACACTGAGAGACTGAGACACTGAGACATTGTAAACCAGAGACCCTGACACACTGAGACACTGAGAGACTGAAACACTGAGAGACTGAGAGACTGAGCGACTGAGAGACTGAGATACTGAGACACTGAGACCCTGAGACCCTGAGACACTAAGACACTGAGACCCTGAGACACTGAGAACCTGAGTCACTGAGACACTGAGAGACAGAGAGACTGAGAGACTGAGAGTATGAGAGAATGAGAGACTGAGAGACTGAGAGACTGAGACCCTGAGACCCTGAGACACTGAGACACCGAGAGACTGAGAGACTGAGTGACTGAGAGACTAAGACCCTGAGACACTGAGACCCTGAGATACTGAGACGCTGAGATCCTGAGATCTTGAGATCCTGAGACACTGAGACCTTGAGACACTGAGACACTGAGACACTGAGACACTGAGAGACTGAGAGACTGAGACCCAGAGACCCAGAGACCCAGAGAGACTGAGAGACTGAGGGCATGAGAGACTAAGGCCCTGAGACCCTGAGACACTGAGACACTGAGACCCTGAGACACTGAGAACCTGAGACACTGAGAGACTGAGAGACTGATACAATGAGAGACTGAGAGACTGATACAATGAGAGACTGAGAGACTGAGAGATTGAGAGACTGAGAGACTGAGACCCTGAGACACTGAGTCCCTGAGATACTGAGATGTGAGACACTGAGACCCTGAGACCCTGAGACACTGAGACCCTGAGTCACTGAGACACTGAGACACTGAGAAACTGAGAGACAGAGAGAATTAGAGACTGAGACCCAGAGACCCAGAGACTCTGAGACCCTGAGACACTGAGACCCTGAGACCCAGAGACCCAGAGACCCAGAGGCCCTGAGACACTGAGACACTGAGACACTGAGAAACTGAGAGACTGAGAGACTTCGATCCTGAGACCCAGAGACCCTGAGACCCAGGGACCCTGAGACTCTGAGACACTGACACACTGAGACCCAGAGACCCAGAGACCCAGAGGCCATGAGACACTGAGCCACTGAGAACCTGAGACACTGAGACACTGAGAGAATGAGACTGAGAGACTGAGACCCTGAGACCCTGAGACACTGAGACACTGAGACACTGAGACACTGAGAGACTGAGAGACTGAGAGACTGAGACCCTGAGACACTGAGACCCTAACACCCTGAGACCCTGAGACACTGAGTCACTGAGACCTGAGACCCTGAGGCACGGAGACACTGAGACGCTGGGACCCTAAGACACTGAGACACCGAGACACTGAGGCACTGAGACACTGAGACACTGAGACACTGAGACCCAGAGACCCAGAGAGACTGAGGGCTGAGAGACTAAGGCCCTGAGATCCTGAGACACTGAGACCCTGAGACACTGAGGCACTGAGACCCTGAGACACTGAGAACCTGGGACACGGAGTCACTGAGAGACTGAGAGACTGAGAGTATGAGAGAATGAGAGAATGAGAGACTGAGAGACTGAGAGACTGAGACCCTGAGGCCCTGAGACACTGAGACACTGAGAGACTGAGAGACTGAGAGACTGAGACCCAGAGACCCAGAGAGCCTGAGACACTGAGACACTGCGAGACTGAGAGACTGAGAGACTGAGTGACAGAGAGACTAAGAACCTGAAACCCTGAGACACTGAGACCCTGAGACACTGAGACACTGAGATCCTCAGATCCTGAGACACTGAGACCCTGAGACCCTGAGACACTGAGACACTGAGAGACTGAGAGACTGAGAGACTGAGAGACTGAGAGACTGAGAGACTGAGAGACTGAGAGATTGAGACCCTGAGACACTGAGACACAGAGACACTGAGACACTGAGACACAGAGACACAGAGACACTGAGTCTCTGAGACACTGATACATTGAGACTCTGAGACACTGAGGCACAGAGACACTGAAACACAGAGATACTGAGACACAGAGACACTGAGTCTCCGAGACACTGATACATTGAGACTCTGAGACACTGAGGCACAGAGATAGAGAATCACTGAGACACTGAGACAGAGACTCTGAGACAAAGGGACACAGAGAAACTGAGACACTGAGACACAAAGACTTTGAGACCCTGAGACACTGAGACACAGAGACAGAGTCACTGAGACACTCAAACACTCCGATACACAGACACAGAGACAAAGAGACACTGAGTCTCTGAGACACTGAGACACTGAGATACAGAGACACTGAGACACTGAGACACCGAGACACAGAGACACTGAGACACAGAGACACAGAGACTCTGAGACACAGATGCACAGAGACACTGAGACACAGAGACACTGAGACACAGAGACACAGGGACACTGAGACTCTGAGACACTGAGGCAATGAGACACTGAGGCACAGAGACAGTGAGACTCAGAGTCATTCAGACACAGAGACACGGAGATGCTGAGTCTCTGAGATAATGATACACTGAGACACTGAGACACTGATAATCTGAGACACTGAGACACAGAGAAACAGAGACACTCAGATAGAGAGACACTGAGACACTGCGACTCTGAGACGCTGAGACACTGAAAATCTGAGACACTGAGACACAAAGACACTGAGGCACAGAGACACTCAACACAGAGACTAAGTGACACTGAGTGTCTGTGACATTGATACACTGAGACACTGAGACTCTGAGACATTGAGACACTGAGGCACAGAGACACTGAGACACAGAGACACTGAGTGTCTGATAGACTGAGGCACAGAGACACTGAGTGTCTGATAGACTGAGGCACAGAGACACTGAGACACTGAGGCACCAACACACAGAGACTCTGAGACACTGAGACGCTGAGACACAGAGACACTGAGACAATGAGGCACAGAGACACTGAGACAATGAGGCACAGAGACACTGAGACACTGTGACTCAGAGACACTTAGACACTGAGACACTGAGGCACAGAGACACTCAACACAGAGACTAAGTGACACTGAGTGTCTGTGACATTGATACACTGAGACACTGAGACTCTGAGACATTGAGACACTGAGGCACAGAGACACTGAGGCACAGAGACACTGAGAGTCTGATAGACTGAGGCACAGAGACACTGAGACACTGAGGCACCAACACACAGAGACTCTGAGACACTGAGACGCTGAGACACAGAGACACTGAGACAATGAGGCACAGAGACACTGAGACACTGTGACTCAGAGACACTTAAACACTGAGACACTGAGACACTGAGACAATGGGACACGGAGGCACTGAGACTCTGAGATACTGAGACACAGAGACACTGAGACACTGAGACTCTGAGACACTGAGGCACAGAAACTCTGAGACACTGAGACTCTGAGATAATGAGACACTGAGACACAGAGATACTGAGACACAGAGACACTGAGTCTCTGAGGCACAGAGATAGAGAATCACTGAGACAGAGAAACACTGATAATCTGAGACTCTGAGACACTGTGACATTGAGGCACAGAGACACTCAGACACAGAGAAACTGAGACACTGAGGCACCAAGACTCAGAGACTCTGAGAGATTGAGACTCTGAGACACTGAGACACTGAGACATTGAGACACAGAGACTCTGAGACACTGTGACATTGAGGCACAGAGACACACAGACACAGAGAAACTGAGACACTGAGGCACCAAGACTCAGAGACTCTGAGAGATTGAGACTCTGAGACACAGTAAGTCAGAGATACAGAGACACTGAGGCACAGAGGCACAGAGACACTGAGACACAGAGACACTGAGACTCTGAGACGCTGAGACACAGAGACACTGTGACACAGAGACATAGAGACAGTAAGACACTGAGAGACTGAGGCACAGAGACACTGAAACTCTGAGACACTGAGGCACTGAGACACAGATACACAGAGACACTGAGACACTGAGACACTGAGGCACAGAGACCCTGAGACACAGAGACATAGAGACACTGAAACTCTGAGACACTGTGACACAGAGACACTGAGACACAGAGACACAGAGATCTTGAGACACTGAGACTCTGTGACTCTGATACATTGTGACATGAGGCACAGAGACACTCAGACACAGAGACAAAGAGATACTGAATCTCTGACACACTGATACACAGAGACACAGAGACTCTGAGATGCTGAGACTCTGATACACAGAGACACAGAGACTCTGAAGCACTGAGACACAGAGACGTAGAGACATTGAACTCTGATACACTGAGACACAAAACTTTGAGACACAGAGACACTGAGACTCTGAGACACTGAGGCACAGAGACACTCAGACAGAGAGACACTGAGACACTGAGTCTCTGAGACACTGATAAACTGAAACACTGAGACACAGAGACACTGAGACACAGAGACACTGAAACACTGAGATACTGCGACACAGAGAAACTGTGACATTGAGACTCTGAGACGCTGAGACACTGAGGCACAGTGATACTGAGACACAGATTCACTGAGACTCTAAGACACTGAGACACTGAAAATCTGAGACACTGAGACACTGTGACACTGAGGCACAGAGACACTCAGACAGAGAGACACTGAGTCTCTGAGACACTGATAAACTGAGACACAGGGACAGAGACACTGAGACTCTGAGACCTGAGACACTGAGACACAGAGACATTGGGACACAGAGACACAGAGACACTGTGACAGAGAGGCACAGAGACACTCAACACAGAGACATAGTGACACTGAGTGTCTGTGACATTGATACACTGAGACAATGAGACTCTGAGACACAGAGACACTGAGGCACAGAGACACTAAGAGTCTGATAGACTGAGGCACAGAGACACTGAGAACTGAGGCACCAAGACACAGAGACTCAGAGACACTGAGACGCAGAGACTCTGATACATTGAGACACAGAGACACAAAGACACAGACACACTGAGACACAGAGGCACAGAGACTCTCAGACACTGAGACACTGAGGCACAACGACTCTGAGACAATGGGATACAGAGACACTGAGACACAGAGACACTGAGGCACAGAGACACTGAGACACAGAGACACTGAGGCACAGAGACATTGAGACTCTGAGACACTGAGACACTGAAAATTTGAGACACTGAGACACTGTGACATTGAGGCACAGAGACACTGAGACAGAGAGACACTGAGTCTCTGAGACACTGATAAGCTGAGACACAGAGACAGGGACACTGAGACACAGAGACACAGAGATCTTGAGACACTGAGATTCTGTGACTCTGATACATTGTGACACTGAGGAACAGAGACACTCAGACAGAGAGACACTGAGACACTGAGGCACAGAGACGCTGAGGCACAGAGACACTGAGACAGAGAGACACTGAGACACTGAGTCTCTGAGACACTGATAAACTGAGACACAGGGACACTGAGGCACAGATACACTGAGACACTGAGACCCTGCGACTCTGAGACACTGAGATACTGGGACACAGAGACACTGGGACACAGAGACACTGAGACACAGAGGAACACTGAGACACTGAGACACTGAGACTCTGGGACGCTGAGACACAGAGGCACTGAGACAGTAAGACACTGAGAGACTGAGGCACAGAGACACTGAAACACTGAGACACTGAGACACAGAGACACAGAGATACTGAGACACAGAGACACTGAGACACAGA
The DNA here is from genome assembly GCA_037974335.1 of Prionace glauca. Lineage (NCBI taxonomy): Eukaryota > Metazoa > Chordata > Chondrichthyes > Carcharhiniformes > Carcharhinidae > Prionace > Prionace glauca. Next base: position 397,187 of record JBBMRE010000154.1, on the reverse strand, counting down.
AACACTGCGACACAGAGAAACTGTGACATTGAGACTCTGAGATGCTGAGACACTGAGGCACAGTGATACTGAGACACAGATTCACTGAGACTCTAAGACACTGAGACACTGAAAATCTGAGACACTGAGATTCTGAGACATTGAGACACTTAGGCACAGATACACTGAGTCTCTGAGACACAGAGACACTGAGACACTGAGACACTGAGAGTCTGATAGACTGAGGCACAGAGACACTGAGACACTGAGGCACCAAGACACAGAGACTCTGAGACACTGAGACGCTGAGACTCTGATACATTGAGACAGAGAGACACAAAGACACAGAAACACTGAGACACTGAGGCACTGAGGCACAGAGGCACATAGGCATTGAGATACAGAGACACAGAGACTGTCAGACATTGAGACACAGAGACACAGAGACACTGAGACACTGAGGCACAGAGACACTGAGACACAGAGACACTGACACACTGTGACTCAGAGATACTTAGACAGAGAGACTGAGACTCTGAGATACTGAGACACAGAGACACTGAGACACCAAACTTTGAGACACTGAGACACAGAGATACTGAGACACTGAGACTCTGAGACACTGAGACACTGAGATACTGAGACACTGAGACACAGAGACACTGAGACACTGAGACACTGACATAATGAGACACTGAGGCACAGAGACACTGAGACACAGATATACTGAGACACAGGGACACTGAGTCTCTGAGACACTGAGGCACAGAGATAGAGAATCACTGAGACAGAGAGACACTGATAATCTGAGCCTCTGAGACACTGTGACATTGAGGCACAGAGACACTCAGACACAGAGAAACTGAGACACTGAGGCACCAAGACTCAGAGATTCTGAGAGATTGAGACTCTGAGACACTGAGACACAGTAACACAGAGACACAGAGACAATGGGGCACAGAGATACAGAGACACAAAGACACTGGGACACTGAGAGTCTGAGACACAGAGACACAGAGACACTGAGCCTCTGAGACACAAAGACACAGAGACACTGAGACAAGGAGAAACAGAGATACCGAGGCACAGAGACACTGAGACCCTGAGACACAGAGACACTGAGCCTCTGAGACACAGTGACACAGAGACACTGAGACACTGAGACACAGAGACACAGAGAAACTGAGAGTCTTGATAGACTGAGACACTGAGACAAAGAGACACAGAGACACAGAGACACAGAGACACAGAGATACTGGGACACAGAGTCACTGAGACACTGAGACTCTGAGACACTGAGGCACAGAGACACTGAGACACAGAGACATAGAGACACTGAAACTCTGAGACACTGAGACAGAGAAACACAGAGACACTGAATCTCTGAGACACTGATACACTGAGACAGAGAGACACTGTGACTCTGAGACACAGAGACACTGATGCTCAGAGAAACCGAAATGCAGAGACACTGAGACCAGAGACAAAGATACTCTGAGACACAGATACCCTGAGAAACTGAGTCACTAAGGCACAGAGAAACTGAGACACAAAGACATTGAGACACTGATGCACAGATAAACTGAGACACTGAGGCACAGAGACACTGAGAGTCTGAGACACAGAGACACTGAGACACCCTGAGACCCTGAGAAACAGAGACACTGAGCCTCTGAGACACAGAGACACTGAGACACTGACCCTCTGAGACACAAAGACACAGAGACACTGAGACACAGAGAAACATAGACACCGAGGCACAGAGACACTGAGACCCTGAGATACACAGAGACTGAGCCTCTGAGACACAGAGACACTGAGACGCAGAGACACAGAGACACTGAGAGTCTTGATAGACTGAGGCACAGAGACACTGAGACACTGAGGCACCAAGACACAGAGACTCTGAGACACTGAGACTCTGAGACACTGAGACAAAGAGACACAGAGCCACGGAGACGCTGAGACACTGAGGCGCAGAGACACTGAGGCACAGAGACACTGAGAGACAGAGACACTGAGACTCTGAAACACAGAGACACAGGGACACTGAGACTCTGAGGCAATGAGACACTGAGGCACAGAGACAGTGAGACACAGATTCACTCAGACACAGAGGCACGGAGATGCCGAGTCTCTGAGATAATGATACACTGAGACACAGAGACACTGGGACACTGATAATCTGAGACACTGATACACAGAGAAACAGAGACACTGTGCCTCTGAGACTCTGATACACTGAGACAGAGAGACACTGAGACTCTAGACACTGAGACACTGAGGCACAGAGACACGGAGACACACAGACACTGAGACACAGAGATAGAGAAACACTGAGACACTGAGACATTGAGACACTGAGACACTGTGCCATTGAGGCACAGAGACACTGAGTCACTGATACCCTGAGATGCTGATACACTGAGACACAGGGACACTGGGACACTGAGACACTGAGACACTGAGACACTGAGACGCTGAGACTCTGAGACTATGAGACACAGGGACAATGAGACACAGAGACACTGAGACACAGAGACACTGGGACACTGAGACACTAAGGCACTGAGGCACAGAGACACTGCGACACAGAGACACTGGGACACTGAGACACTAAGGCACTGAGACACTGCGACACAGAGACACTGAGACACAGAGACACAGAGTCACTCAGACACAGAAACACGGAGACGCTGAGTCTCTGAGATACTGATATACTGACAAACTGATAATCTGAGACACTGTGACACTGAGGCACAGAGACACTGAGCCACAGAGAAACAGAGACACTGAGTCTCTGAGACACTGATACACTGAGACACAGAGACACTGAGACTCTAGACACTGAGACACTGAGGCACAGAGATAGAGAAACACTGAGACACTGAGTGACTGAGACTCTGAGACGGTGAGACACAGAGGCACTGAGACACAGAGACACTGAGACAGTAAGACACTGAGAGACTGAGGCACAGAGATAGAGAAACACTGAGACACTGAGTCACTGAGACACTGAGACGCTGAGACACAGAGGCACTGAGACACAGAGACACTGAGACAGTAAGACACTGAGAGACTGAGGCACAGAGATAGAGAAACACTGAGACACAGAGACACTGAGACTCTGAGACGCTGAGACACAGAGACACAGAGACACTGAGAAACTGAGACTCTGAGACACTGTGACAGAGAAACTCTGAGACACAGAGACACAGACTCACTGAAACTCTGAGACACTGAGACAGTGGGACACAGAGACACTGAGACAGAGAAACACAGAGACACTGAATCTCTGAGACACAAATACACTGAGACACAGAGATACTGTGACTCTGAGACAAGGAGACACTGAGACATTGAGGCACAGAGAAATCGAAATGCAGAGACACTGAGACCAGAGACAAAGATACTCTGAGACGCAGATACCCTGCGAAACTGAGTCACTATGGCACAGAGAAACTGAGACACAGAGACATTGAGACACTGAGACACAGATAAACTGAGACACTGAGGCACAGAGACAATGAGCCTCTGAGACACAGAGACACAGAGACACTGGGACACTGAGAGTCTGAGACACAGAGACACATAGACACAGAGACACTGAGCCTCTGAGACACAAAGACACAGAGACACAGAGACACTGAGACACAGAAACACTGAGCCTCTGAGACACAAAGACACAGAGACACAGAGACACAGAGACACTGAGACTCTGAGACACAGAGGCACAGAGACACTGAGACTCTGAGACACAGGGATACTGAGACTCTGAGAAACTAAGGCAATGAGACACTGAGGCACAGAGACTCTGAGACTCTGATGCACTGAGACACAGAGACACTGAGACTCTGAGACACTGAGACACAGAGTCACTGAGACTCTGAGACACGGAGGCACAGAGACAATGAGACACAGAGACACTGAGACACAGAGACTCTGAGACACTGATGCACTGAGACACAGAGACGCTGAGACTCTGAGACACTGAGGCATCGAGACACTGTGACACAAAGACACAGAGACAGTAAGACACTGAGAGACTAGGGCACAGAGACACTGAAACACTGAGACACTGAGACACAGATACACAGAGACACTGAGACTCTGAGACACTGAGGCACCGAGACACTGAGACACAGAGACATAGAGACACTGAAACTCTGAGACACTGAGACACTGTGACAGAGAAACTCTGAGACACAGAGACACAGACTCACTGAAACTCTGAGACACTGAGACACTGGGACACAGAGACACTGAGACAGAGAAACACAGAGACACTGAATCTCTGAGACACTGATACACTGAGACACAGAGATACTGTGACTCTGAGACAAGGAGACACTGAGACATTGAGGCACAGAGAAACCGAAATGCAGAGACACTGAGACCAGAGACAAAGATACTCTGAGACGCAGATACCCTGCGAAACTGAGTCACTATGGCACAGAGAAACTGAGACACAGAGACATTGAGACTCTGAGACACAGATAAACTGAGACACTGAGGCACAGAGACACTGAGCCTCTGAGACACAGAGACACAGAGACACTGGGACACTGGGACACTGAGAGTCTGAGACACAGAGACACAGAGACACTGAGACACCCTGAGACCCTGAGAAACAGAGACACTGAGCCTCTGAAACACAGAGACACTGAGACACTGAGCCTCTGAGACACAGAGACACTGAGACACTGAGCCTCTGAGACACAAAGACACAGAGACACTGAGACACAGAGAAACATAGACACCGAGGCACAGAGACACTGAGACCCTGAGACACACAGAGACTGAGCCTCTGAGACACAGAGACACTGAGACGCAGAGACACAGAGACACTGAGAGTCTTGATAGACTGAGGCACAGAGACACTGAGACACTGAGGCACCAAGACACAGAGACTCTGAGACACTGAGACTCTGAGACACTGAGACAAAGAGACACAGAGCCACGGAGACGCTGAGAGACAGAGACACTGAGACTCTGAGACAAAGAGACACAGGGACACTGAGACTCTGAGGCAATGAGACACTGAGGCACAGAGACAGTGAGACACAGATTCACTCAGACACAGAGGCACGGAGATGCTGAGTCTCTGAGATAATGATACACTGAGACACAGAGACACTGATAATCTGAGACACTGATACACAGAGAAACAGAGACACTGTGCCTCTGAGACTCTGATACACTGAGACAGAGAGACACTGAGACTCTAGACACTGAGACACTGAGGCACAGAGACACGGAGACACACAGACACTGAGACACAGAGATAGAGAAACACTGAGACACTGAGACATTGAGACACTGAGACACTGTGCCATTGAGGCACAGAGACACTGAGTCACTGATACCCTGAGATGCTGATACACTGAGACACAGGGACACTGGGACACTGAGACACTGAGACACTGAGACGCTGAGACTCTGAGACTATGAGACACAGGGACAATGAGACACAGAGACACTGAGACACAGAGACACTGGGACACAGAGACACTAAGGCACTGAGACACTGAGGCACAGAGACACTGCGACACAGAGACACTGGGACACTGAGACACTAAGGCACTGAGACACTGCGACACAGAGACACTGAGACACAGAGACACAGAGTCACTCAGACACAGAAACACGGAGACGCTGAGTCTCTGAGATACTGATATACTGACAAACTGATAATCTGAGACACTGTGACACTGAGGCACAGAGACACTGAGCCACAGAGAAACAGAGACACTGAGTCTCTGAGACACTGATACACTGAGACACAGAGACACTGAGACTCTAGACACTGAGACACTGAGGCACAGAGATAGAGAAACACTGAGACACTGAGTGACTGAGACTCTGAGACGGTGAGACACAGAGACACTGAGACAGTAAGACACTGAGAGACTGAGGCACAGAGATAGAGAAACACTGAGACACTGAGTCACTGAGACACTGAGACGCTGAGACACAGAGACACTGAGACACAGAGACACTGAGACTCTGAGACGCTGAGACACAGAGGCACTGAGACAGTAAGACACTGAGAGACTGAGGCACAGAGACACTGAAACACTGAGACACAGAGACACTGAGAAACTGAGACACTGAGACACAGAGACACTGAGAAACTGAGACTCTGAGACACTGTGACAGAGAAACTCTGAGACACAGAGACACAGACTCACTGAAACTCTGAGACACTGAGACAGTGGGACACAGAGACACTGAGACAGAGAAACACAGAGACACTGAATCTCTGAGACACAAATACACTGAGACACAGAGATACTGTGACTCTGAGACAAGGAGACACTGAGACATTGAGGCACAGAGAAATCGAAATGCAGAGACACTGAGACCAGAGACAAAGATACTCTGAGACGCAGATACCCTGCGAAACTGAGTCACTATGGCACAGAGAAACTGAGACACAGAGACATTGAGACACTGAGACACAGATAAACTGAGACACTGAGGCACAGAGACACTGAGCCTCTGAGACACAGAGACACAGAGACACTGGGACACTGAGAGTCTGAGACACAGAGACACATAGACACAGAGACACTGAGCCTCTGAGACACAAAGACACAGAGACACAGAGACACTGAGACACAGAAACACTGAGCCTCTGAGACACAAAGACACAGAGACACAGAGACACTGAGACTCTGAGACACAGGGATACTGAGACTCTGAGAAACTAAGGCAATGAGACACTGAGGCACAGAGACTCTGAGACTCTGATGCACTGAGACACAGAGACACTGAGACTCTGAGACACTGAGACACAGAGTCACTGAGACTCTGAGACACGGAGGCACAGAGACAATGAGACACAGAGACACTGAGACACAGAGACTCTGAGACACTGATGCACTGAGACACAGAGACGCTGAGACTCTGAGACACTGAGGCACCGAGACACTGTGACACAAAGACACAGAGACAGTAAGACACTGAGAGACTAGGGCACAGAGACACTGAAACACTGAGACACTGAGACACAGATACACAGAGACACTGAGACTCTGAGACACTGAGGCACCGAGACACTGAGACACAGAGACATAGAGACACTGAAACTCTGAGACACTGAGACACTGTGACAGAGAAACTCTGAGACACAGAGACACAGACTCACTGAAACTCTGAGACACTGAGACACTGGGACACAGAGACACTGAGACAGAGAAACACAGAGACACTGAATCTCTGAGACACTGATACACTGAGACACAGAGATACTGTGACTCTGAGACAAGGAGACACTGAGACATTGAGGCACAGAGAAACCGAAATGCAGAGACACTGAGACCAGAGACAAAGATACTCTGAGACGCAGATACCCTGCGAAACTGAGTCACTATGGCACAGAGAAACTGAGACACAGAGACATTGAGACACTGAGACACAGATAAACTGAGACACTGAGGCACAGAGACAATGAGCCTCTGAGACACAGAGACACAGAGACACTGGGACACTGGGACACTGAGAGTCTGAGACACAGAGACACAGAGACACTGAGACACCCTGAGACCCTGAGAAACAGAGACACTGAGCCTCTGAAACACAGAGACACTGAGACACTGAGCCTCTGAGACACAGAGACACTGAGACACTGAGCCTCTGAGACACAAAGACACAGAGACACTGAGACACAGAGAAACATAGACACCGAGGCACAGAGACACTGAGACCCTGAGACACACAGAGACTGAGCCTCTGAGACACAGAGACACTGAGACGCAGAGACACAGAGACACTGAGAGTCTTGATAGACTGAGGCACAGAGACACTGAGACACTGAGGCACCAAGACACAGAGACTCTGAGACACTGAGACTCTGAGACACTGAGACAAAGAGACACAGAGCCACGGAGACGCTGAGACACTGAGACACTGAGGCGCAGAGACACTGAGGCACAGAGACACTGAGACTCTGAGACACAAAGACACAGAGACACAGAGACACTGAGACACAGAGACACTGAGCCTCTGAGACACAAAGACACAGAGACACAGAGACAGAGAGACACTGAGCCTCTGAGACACAAAGACACAGAGACACTGAGACTCTGAGACACAGGGATACTGAGACTCTGAGAAACTAAGGCAATGAGACACTGAGGCACAGAGACTCTGAGACTCTGATGCACTGAGACACAGAGACACTGAGACTCTGAGACACTGAGACACAGAGTCACTGAGACTCTGAGACACGGAGGCACAGAGACAATGAGACACAGAGACACTGAGACACAGAGACTCTGAGACACTGATGCACTGAGACACAGAGACGCTGAGACTCTGAGACACTGAGGCACTGAGACTCTGAGAAACTGAGACAAAGAGAGACAGAGACAAGGAGACGCTGAAACACGGAGACACTGAGACTCTGAGACACTGGGACACAGAGAAACTGAGACACAAAGACTTTGAGATCCTGAGACACTGAGACACTGAGATTCTGAGAAACTGAGACACTCAGACACTCAGACACAGAGACAAAGAGACACTGAGTCTCTGAGACACTGCTACACTGAAACACTGAGACACTGAGGCACAGAGACACTGAGACACTGAGGCACAGAGAAACCGAAATGCAGAGGCACTGAGACCAGAGACAGAGATACTCTGAGACGCAGATACCCTGAGAAACAGAGTCACTATGGCACAGAGAAACTGAGACACAGAGACATTGAGACTCTGAGACACAGATAAACTGAGACACTGAGGCACAGAGACACAGAGACACTGGGACACTGAGAGTCTGAGACACAGAGAAACTGAGACACAAATACTTTGAGACCCTGAGACACTGAGACACTGAGACACAGAGACAGAGACACTGAGACACTGAGACCCTCAGACACAGAGACAAAGAGATACTGAGTCTCTGAGACACTGCTACACTGAAACACAGAGACACTGAGACTCTGAGACACTGAGACTCTGAGACTCGGAGACACTGAGTCAATGAGGCACTGAGACACTGAGTCTCTGAGACACAGAGACACTGAGACACTGAGACACGGAGACACAGAGACACTGAGACACTGAGACACTGATACCCTGAGACACTAAGACACTGAGACACTGAGACCCTGAGACACTGAAACACTGAGACACTGAGACACTAAGAGACTGAGAGACTGAGAGACTGAGAGACTGATAAACTGGGAGACTGAGAGACTGAGCGACTCAGAGACTGAGAGACTGAGAGACTGAGAGACTGAGACACTGAGAGTCTGAGAGACTGAGAGACTGAGACACTGGAGACTGAGACACTGAGAGACTGAGACCCTGAGACTCTGAGACCCTGAGACCCTAAGACACGGAGACCCTGAGACACTGAGAGACTGAGACATTGAGACACTGAGACCCTGAGAGACTGAGAGACTGATAAAATGAGAGACTGAGAGACTGAGACCCTGAGACCATGAGACACTTAGACCCTGAGACACTGAGACACTGAGACCCTGAGACCTGAGACACTGAGAGACTGAGACACTGAGAGACTGAGACACTGAGACATTGTAATCCAGAGACCCTGACACACTGAGACACTGAGAGACTGAAACACTGAGAGACTGAGAGACTGAGCGACTGAGAGACTGAGATACTGAGACACTGAGACCCTGAGACCCTGAGACACTAAGACACTGAGACCCTTAGACACTGAGAACCTGAGTCACTGAGACACTGAGAGACAGAGAGACTGAGAGACTGAGAGGATGAGAGAATGAGAGACTGAGAGACTGAGAGACTGAGACCCTGAGACCCTGAGACACTGAGACACAGAGACACTGAGACCCTGAGACACTGAGACACTGAGACACTGAGAGACTGATACACTGAGAGACTGAGAGACAGAGAGAATCAGAGACTGAGAGACTGAGCGACTCAGAGACTGAGAGACTGAGCGACTGAGAGACTGAAAGACGGAGAGACTGAGACACTGGGACCCTGAGACACCGAGACCCTGAGACACTGAGACACTGAGACACTGAGACCCTGAGACACTGAGACCCTGTTACCCAGAGACACTGAGACACTGAGACCCTGAGGCACTGAGACACTGAGACACTGAGACCCTGAAACACTGAGACACTGAGACACTGATACACTGAGACCCTGAGACACTGAGACATTGAGACACTGAGACACTGAGAGACTGTGAGACTGAGAGAATAAGACCCTGAGACCCTGAGACCCTGAGAAACTGAGACCCTGAGACACTGAGACCCTGAGACCCTGAGACACTGAGACACTGATACCCTGAGACACTAAGACACTGAGACCCTGAGACACTGAAACACTGAGACACTGAGACACTAAGAGACTGAGAGACTGAGAGACTGATAAACTGGGAGACTGAGAGACTGAGAGACTGAGCGACTCAGAGACTGAGAGACTGAGAGACTGAGAGACTGAGACACTGAGAGTCTGAGAGACTGAGAGACTCAGACACTGGAGACTGAGACACTGAGAGACTGAGACCCTGAGACTCTGAGACCCTGAGACCCTAAGACACGGAGACCCTGAGACACTGAGAGACTGAGACATTGAGACACTGAGACCCTGAGAGACTGAGAGAATGATAAAATGAGAGACTGAGAGACTGAGAGACTGAGAGACTGAGACCCTGAGACCATGAGACACTTAGACCCTGAGACACTGAGACACTGAGACCCTGAGACCTGAGACACTGAGACACTGACAGACTGAGACACTGAGACATTGTAAACCAGAGACCCTGACACACTGAGACACTGAGAGACTGAAACACTGAGAGACTGAGAGACTGAGCGACTGAGAGACTGAGATACTGAGACCCTGAGACCCTGAGACCCTGAGACACTAAGACACTGAGACCCTGAGACACTGAGAACCTGAGTCACTGAGACACTGAGAGACAGAGAGACTGAGAGACTGAGAGTATGAGAGAATGAGAGACTGAGAGACTGAGAGACTGAGACCCTGAGACCCTGAGACACTGAGACACCGAGAGACTGAGAGTCTGAGTGACTGAGCGACTGAGAGACTGAGAGACTGAGACCCAGGGACCCAGAGTCACAGAGAGACTGAGAGACTGAGACACTGAGACCCTGAGACACTGAGAACCTGAGACACTGAGAGACTGAGAGACTGATACAATGAGAGACTGAGAGACTGATACAATGAGAGACTGAGAGACTGATACAATGAGAGACTGAGAGACTGTGAGATTGAGAGACTAAGGCCCTAAGACCCTGAGACCCTGAGACACTGAGACACTGAGACACTGAGACCCTGAGACACTGAGAACCTGAGACACTGAGAGACTGATACAATGAGAGACTGAGAGACTGATACAATGAGAGACTGAGAGATTGAGAGACTGAGAGACTGAGACCCTGAGACACTGAGACCCTGAGATACTGAGACAGTAAGACACTGAGACCCAGAGACACTAAGACACTGAGACACTGAGACACTGAAACACTGAGACACTGAGACACTAAGAGACTGAGAGACTGAGAGACTGATAAACTGGGAGACTGAGAGACTGAGACACTGAGAGTCTGAGAGACTGAGAGACTGAGACACTGGAGACTGAGACACTGAGAGACTGAGACCCTGAGACTCTGAGACCCTGAGAGACTGAGAGACTGATAAAATGAGAGACTGAGAGACTGAGAGACTGAGACCCTGAGACCATGAGACACTTAGACCCTGAGACCCTGAGACACTGAGACATTGAGACCCTGATACCCTGAGACACTAAGACACTGAGACACTGAGACCCTGAGACACTGAGACCCTGAGACCCTGAGACACTGAGACACTGAGACCCTGATACCCAGAGACACTAAGACACTGAGACACTGAAACACTGAGACACTGAGGCACAAAGACTTTGAGACCCTGAGACACTGAGACACTGAGACACAGAGACAGAGACACTGAGACACTGAGACCCTCAGACACAGAGACAAAGAGATACTGAGTCTCTGAGACACTGCTACACTGAAACACAGAGACACTGAGACTCTGAGACACTGAGACTCTGAGACTCGGAGACACTGAGTCAATGAGGCACTGAGACACTGAGTCTCTGAGACACAGAGACACTGAGACACTGAGACACGGAGACACAGAGACACTGAGACTCTGAGACACTGAGACACAGAGACACAGAGACACTGAGACTCTGAGACACAGAGGCACATAGACACTGAGACACAGAGACACTGAGACACAGAGACACAGTGACACTGAGACTCTGAGACACTGAGGCCACGAGACACTGAGGCACAGAGACACTGAGACACAGAGTCACTCAGACACAGAGACACGGAGACGCTGAGTCTCTGAGATAATGATACACTGATACACAGAGACACTGAGACACTGATAATCTGAGACACTGAGACTCTAGACACTGAGACACTGAGGCACAGAGACACAGAGACACACAGACACTGAGACACAGAGATAGAGAAACACTGAGACACTAAGACTTTGAGACACTGAGACACTGTGCCATTGAGGCACAGAGACACTGAGACACTGATTCTCTGAGATGCTGATACACTGAGACACAGGGACACTGGGACACTGAGACACTGACACACAGAGACACTGAGACGCTGAGACTCTGAGACACTGAGACACAGGGATACTGAGACTCTGAGAAACTACGGCAATGAGACACTGAGGCACAGAGACTCTGAGACACTGATGCACTGAGACACAGTGACACTGAGACTCTGAGACACTGAGACACAGAGACACTGAGACGCTGAGACTCTGAGACACGGAGGCACAGAGACACTGAGACACAGAGACACTGAGACACAGAGAAACAGGGACACTGAGACACTAAGGCACTGAGACACTGAGGCACAGAGACACTCAGACACAGAGACACAGAATCACTCAGACACAGAGACACGGAGACGCTGAGTCTCTGAGATACTGATACACTGACACACTGATAATCTGAGACACTGAGACACTGTGGACACTTAGGCACAGAGACACTGAGACACAGAGAAACAGAGACAATGAGTCTCTGAGAAACTGATACACTGAGACACAGAGACACTGAGACTCTAGACACTGAGATAGAGAAACACTGAGACACAGAGTCACTGATTCTCTGAGATGCTGATACACTGAGACACAGAGACACTGAGACACTGAGACAGAGAGGCACTGAGACACAGACACACTGAGACTCTGAGACACTGTACACAAAGACTTTGAGACACTGAGACACAGAGACACTGAGACTCTGAGACAGTGAGCCACTGAGACAGTGAGACACAGAGACAGTGTGACACTATGACACTGAGGCACAGAGAAACTCAGAGACAGAGACACTGATTTTCTGAGACACTGAGACACAGAGATAGAAAAACACTGAGACACAGAGACAGAGAGACACTGAGACACTGAGACACAGAGACACTGATACATTGAGACTCTGAGACACTGAGGCACAGAGATAGAGAATCACTGAGACAGAAAGACACTGATAATCTGAGACACTGTGACATTGAGGCACAGGGACACTCAGACACAGAGAAACTGAGACACTGAGGCACCAAGACTCAGAGATTCTGAGAGACTGAGACTCTGATACTCCGAGACACTGAGACACAGTAACACAGAGACACAGAGACAATGAGGCACAGAGATACAGAGACACTGAAGCACAGAGGCACAGAGACACTGATACACTGAGACACAGAGACACTGAGACGCTGAGACGCTGAGAGACAGAGACACTGTGACACAGAGACACAGAAACAGTAAGACACTGAGAGACTGAGGCACAGAGACACTGTGACACAGAGACACAGAAACAGTAAGATACTGAGAGAGTGAGGCACAGAGACACTGAAACACTGAGACACTGAGGCACTGAGACACAGATCCACAGAGACACTGAGACTCTGAGACACTGAGGCACAGAGTCACTGAGACACAGAGACATAGAGACACTGAAATTCTGAGACACTGAGACACAGACTCACTGAAACTCTGAGACACTGAGACACTGGGACACAGAGACACTGAGACAGAGAAACAGAGAGACACTGAATCTCTGAGACACTGATACACTGAGACACAGAGACACTGAGACACTGAGGCACAGAGAAACCGAAATGCAGAGACACTGAGACCAGAGACAAAGATACTCTGAGACGCAGATACCCTGAGAAACTGAGTCACTAAGGTACAGAGAAACTGAGACACAGAGACATTGAGACTCTGAGACACAGATAAACTGAGACACTGATGCACAGATAAACTGAGACACTGAGGCACAGAGACACTGACCCTCTGTGACACAGAGACACAGAGACACTGGGACACTGAGTGTCTGAGACACTGAGACACAGAGACACAGAGACACAGAGACCCTGAGACACAGAGACACTGAGCCTCTGAGACACAGAGACACAGAGACACTGAGACACTGAGCCTCTGAGACACAGAGACACTGAGACACAGAGAAACAGAGACACCGAGGCACAGAGACACTGAGACCCTGAGACACAGAGACACTGAGACACTGAGACAAAGAGACACAGAGACACTGAGAGTCTTGATAGACTGAGACACTGAGACTCTGAGACACTGAGACAAAGAGACACAGAGACACGGAGAAGCTGATACACTGAGACTCAGAGTGACTGGGACACAGAGTCACTGAGACACTGAGACACAAAGACAGTGAGACTCTGAGACACTGAGACACAGAGACACTGAGACACTGAAACACTGAGACTCAGAGAAATTGGGACACAGAGAAACTGAGACACAAAGACTTGGAGTCCCTGAGACACTGAGACATTCAGACACAGAGACAGGGACACTGAGACACTGAGACACTCAGACACAGAGACAAAGAGACACTGAGACTCTGAGACACAGAGACACTGAGACTCTGAGACACAAAGGCACAGAGACACTGAGACACAGAAACACTGAGACTCTAGACAGTGAAGCACTGGGGCACAGAGACACAGAGACACACAGACACTGAGACACAGAGATAGAGAAACACTGTGACACTGAGGCAAATAGACACTGAGACACTGAGACACAGAGATAGAGAAACACTGAGACACTGAGGCAAATAGACACTGAGACACAGAGTCACTCAGACACAGAGACACGGAGACGCTGAGTCTCTGAGATACTGATACACTGACAAACTGATAATCTGAGTCACTGAGACATTGTGACACTTAGGCACAGAGACACTGAGACACAGAGAAACAGAGACAGAGTCTCTGAGACACTGATACACTGAGACACAGAGACACAGAGACACTGAGACTCTAGACACTGAGACACTGAGGCACAGAGATAGAGAAACACTGAGACACTGAGTCACTGAGACACTGAGACACAGAGATACTGAGACTCTAGACACTGAGACACTGAGGCACAGAGATAGAGAAACACTGAGACACTGAGTCACTGAGACACTGAGATACTGAGATACTGATACACTATGCCATTGAGGCACAGAGACACTCAGACACAGAGACACTGATTCTCTGAGATGCTGGTACACTGAGACACTGAGAAACTAAGACACAGAGGCACTGAGACACAGACACACTGCGACTCTGAGACACTTTACACAAAGACTTTGAGACACTGAGACACAGAGACACTGAGACTCTGAGACACTGAGACACTGAGACAGTGAGACTCAGAGACACTGTGACACTATGACACTGAGGCACAGAGAAACTCAGACACAGAGACAAAGAGACACTGATTTTCTGAGACACTGAGATACAGAGATAGAAATACACTGAGACACTGAGACACAGAGACACTGATAATCTGAGACACTGAGACACTGTGACAATGAGGCACAGAGACACTGAGACATAGAGACACTGAGACACTGAGACACTGAGAAACAGAAACACGGAGACACTGAGATTCTGAGACACAGAGACATTGAGACTCTGAGACACAGAGATACTGAGACACAGAGACACTGAGATTCTGAGACACTGAGGCACAGAGACACTGAGACACAGAGATACTGAGACACAGAGACACTGAGATTCTCAGACACTGAGGCACAGAGACACTGAGACACAGAGGCACTGAGACACGGAGACACTGAGATTCTGATACACTGAGACTCTGAGACACTGAGGCACAGAGATAGAGAATCACTGAGACACTGATAATCTGAGACACTGAGACACTGTGACATTGAGGCACAGGGACACTCAGACACAGAGAAACTGAGGCACTGAGTCGCCAAGACTCAGGGATTCTGAGAGATTGAGACCCTGAGGCTCTGAGACACTGAGATACAGTAACACAGAGACACAGAGACAATGACGCACAGAGATATAGAGACACTGAGGCACAGAGGCACAGAGACACTGTAACACAGAGACAGTAAGATACTGAGAGACTGAGGCACAGAGACACTGAAACACAGAGACTCTGAGACACTGAGACACAGAGACACTGAGACTCTGAGACACCGAGTCACTGCGGCACAGAGACACTGAGACACAGATACACTGAGATAATGAGACTCTGAGAAAAAGAGGCACTGAGGCACAGTGATACTGAGAAACAGATTCACTGAGACTCTAAGACACTGTTACACTGAAAATCTGAGACACTGAGGCACAGAGACTCTCAGACAGATAGACACTGAGACACTGAGTCTCTGAGATACTGATAAACTGAGACACAGGGACACAGAGACAATGAGGCACAGAGACACTGAGACACAGTGACTCAGTGACATTGAGACTCTGAGAAACTAAGACACTGAGACACAGTGATACTGAGACACAGATTCACTGAGACTCTAAGACACTGAGACACTTAAAATCTGAGACACTGAGGCACAGAGTCACTGAGACACAGAGACACTGAGACTCTGAGACACTGAGAAACAAAGACACTGAGACACTGAGACTCTGAGAGTCTGAGACATTGAGTCACTGAGGCACAGAGACACAGAAAAACAGAGACACTGAGACTCTGAGACACTGTGACAAAGAGACACTGAGACGCAGAGACACTGAGACACAGAGACACTGGGACACAGAGACACTGAGACACAGAGACACTGAGACACAGAGTCATTGAGCAACAGAGACACTGGGACACACAGAGACACTGAGACTCTGAGACACTGAGACACAGAGACACTGAGACACAGAGACACTGGGACACAGAGACACTGAGACACAGAGACACTGAGACACAGAGTCATTGAGCAACAGAGACACTGGGACACACAGAGACACTGAGACTCTGAGACACTGAGACACAGAGACACTGAGGCACAGAGACACTCAACACAGAGACAAAGTGACACTGAGATAATGAGGCCCAAATACACTGAGACTCTGAGACACTGAGACTCTGAGACACTGAACACAAAGACTTTGAGACACTGAGACACAGAGACACTGAGACTCTGAGACACTGAGACACAGAGACACTGAGACGCTGAGACATTGAGACACTGAGACACTGAGACACAGAGAAACTGAGACACCGAGACTCTGAAACACTGAGACACAGAGACACTGAGACACTGAGACACAGAGTCACTGCGGCACAGAGACACTGAGACACAGATACACTGAGAAACTGAGACTCTGAGAAAAAGAGACACTGAGGCACAGTGATACTGAGAAACAGATTCACTGAGACTCTAAGACACTGTTACACTGAAAATCTGAGTCACTGAGACACTGAGGCACAGAGACGCTCAGATAGATAGACACTGAGACACTGAGTCTCTGAGATACTGATAAACTGAGACACAGGGACACAGAGACACTGTGACTCTGAGAACCTGAGACTCTGAGACACTGAGAAACAAAGAAACTGAGACACTGAAACTCTGAGAGTCTGAGACATTGAGTCACTGAGGCACAGAGACACAGAAAAACAGAGACACTGAGACTCTGAGACACTGTGACAAAGAGACACTGAGACACAGAGACTCTGAGACGCTGAGACACTGAGGCACAGTGATACTGAGACACAGATTCACTGAGACTCGAAGACACTGAGACACTTAAAATCTGAGACACTGAGGCACAGAGTCACTGAGACACAGAGACACTGAGACTCTGAGACACTGAGACACAGAGACACTGGGACACAGTACACTGGGTCTCAGAGACACTGAGACACAGAGACACTGAGACACAGAGACACTGGAACACTGAGGCACAGAGACACTCAACAAAGAGACAAAGTGACATGAGTGTCTGAGACATTGAGACACATGAAAACTGAGACTCTGAGACATTGAGACACTGAGACACAGAGACACTGAGACATTGAGACACTGAGACACAGAGACACTGAGACAATGAGTCACTGAGACACAGAGACACTGAGACACAGAGACATTGAGCAACAGAGACACTGGGACACAGAGACACTGAGACTCTGAGACACTGAGACACAGAGACACTGAGACACAGAGACACTGTGACACTGAGGCACAGAGACACTCAACACAGAGATAAAGTGACACTGAGTGTCTGAGGCATTGATACACTGAGACACTGAGACTCTGAGACATTGAGAGCCTGAGACACAGAAATACTGAGAAACAGAGACACTGAGACACTGAGACACTGAGACACAGAGACACAGAGACACTGAGACACAGAGACACTGAGACACTGAGACACTGAGACACAGAGACATTGAGACACTGAGATACTGTGCCACTGAGGCACAGAGACACTCAGACAAAGAGACAAAGAGACACTGAGTCAATGAGACACTGATACACTGAGACTATGAGACAGAGACACTGAAACTCTGAGACACTGAGTCACTGGGACACAGAGGCACGGAGACAGAGAGACACAGATACACTGAATCTCTGAGACACTGTGACTCTGAGACACTGCGGCTCAGAGACTCTCAGACAGAGAGACACCGAGGCACTGATTCTCTGAGACACGAAGACACAGAGACAAAGAGACTGTGAGACACTGAGATACTGAGACACAAAGAATTGAGACCCTGAGACACAGATACACAGAGACTCTGAGACACTGAGACACTGAGACACAGAGACACTGAGACGCTGAACACTAAGACACAGAGACACTGAGACACAGAGACACTGAGACACTGAGACGCTGAGACTCTGAGACACTGAGACACAGAGACACTGAGACACTGAACACTGAGACACAGAGACACTGAGACACTGAGACACTGAGACTCTGAGATACTGACTCACAGAAATACTGAGACACAGAGACACAGAGACAATGAGACAATGAGACACTGAGACACTGAGACTCTGTGACACTGAGACACAGAGACACTGAGACACAGAGACAAAGAGACATTGAGTCAATGAGACACTGATACACTGAGACACAGAGACACTGAGACTTTGAGACACTGAGACACAGAGATACTGAGATTCTGAGACTCTGAGATACAGAGGCACAGAGACCCTGAGACAATGAGACTTTGGGAAACTGAGACACAGAGACACTGAGACTCTGAGACACAAACGCACAGAGACTCTGAGCCTCTGAGACACAGAGGCAAAAATACACTATGACACAGAGACACTGTGACACTGAGACACAGAGACACTGAGACTCTGAGACACAGAGGCACAGAGACACTGAGACACAGAGACACGGAGACACTGAGACACTGAGACACTGAGACACTGAGACACTGAGACACAGAGACACTGTGACTCTGAGACACTGAGGCAATGAGACACTGAGGCACAATAACACTGAGACACAAAACTTTGAGACACAGAGACACTGAGACTCTGAGACACTGAGACACAAAGACACTGAGACAAAAAGACACAGTGACACTGATACACTGAGACTCTGAGATACTGACACTCTGAGATACTGAGACTCAGATACACTGAGACACTGAGGCACAGACACACTGAGACTCTGAGACACTGAGACACAGAGACACTGAGATAATGAGGCCCAGACACACTGAGACTCTGAGACACTGAGACTCTGAGACACTGAAAACAAAGATTTTGAGACACTGAGACACAGAGACACTGTGACTCTGAGACACTGAGACACAGAGACACTGAGACGCTGAACACTAAGACACAGAGACACTGAGACACTGAACACTGAGACACAGAGACACAGAGACACTGAGAGTCTGAGACACTGAGACTCTGAGACACTGAGACACTGAGACACAGAAATACTCAGACACAGATACACTGAGATACAGAGACAATGAGACACAGAGACACTGAGACTCTGAGACTCTGAGACACCGAGACACCGAGACAATGAAACACTGAGACACAGATACATTGAGACACTGAGTCACTGTGACACAGAGACACTGAGACTTTGAGACACTGAGACACAGAGATACTGAGATTCTGAGACTATGAGATACAGAGGCACAGAAACCCTGAGACAATGAGACTTTGGGACACTGAGACACAGAGACACTGAGACACTGAGACTCTGAGACACTGAGACTCTGAGATACTGAGACACAGAGACACTGTAACACTGAGGCACAGAGACACAGAGACACTGAGACACAGAGACACTGAGGCACAGAGACAATGTGATACTGAGACTCTGAGACACAAAGACACAGAGACACTGAGACTCTGAGACACTGAGACACTGTGATACTGAGATTCTGAGACTCTGAGACACTGAGTCACTGGGACACAGAGTCACGGAGACAGAGAGACACAGATACACTGAATCTCTGAGACACTGATACACTGAGACTATGAGACAGAGACACTGAAACTCTGAGACACTGAGTCACTGGGACACAGAGTCACGGAGACAGAGAGACACAGATACACTGAATCTCTGAGACACTGTGACTCTGAGACACTGCGGCTCAGAGACTCTCAGACAGAGAGACACCGAGGCAATGATTCTCTGAGACACGAAGACACAGAGACAAAGAGACTGTGAGACACTGAGATACTGAGACACAAAGAATTGAGACCCTGAGACACAGATACACAGAGACTCTGAGACACTGAGACACTGAGACACAGAGACACTGAGACGCTGAACACTAAGACACAGAGACACTGAGACACTTAGACACAGAGACACTGAGACACTGAGAAGCTGAGACTCTGAGACACTGAGACACAGAGACACTGAGACACTGAACACTGAGACACAGAGACACTGAGACACTGAGACACTGAGACAATGAGACAATGAGACAAAGAGACACTGAGACACTGAGACTCTGAGACACTGAGACACAGAGACACTGAGACACAGAGACAAAGAGACATTGAGTCAATGAGACACTGATACACTGAGACACAGAGACACAGAGATACTGAGATTCTGAGACTCTGAGATACAGAGGCACAGAGACCCTGAGACAATGAGACTTTGGGAAACTGAGACACAGAGACACTGAGACTCTGAGACACAAACACACAGAGACTCTGAGCCTCTGAGACACAGAGGCAAAAATACACTGAGACACAGAGACACTGTGACACTGAGACACAGAGACACTGAGACTCTGAGGCACAGAGACACTGAGACACAGAGACACGGAGACACGGAGACACTGAGACACTGAGACACTGAGACACTGAGACACAGAGACACTGTGACTCTGAGACACTGAGGCAATGAGACACTGAGGCACAGTAACACTGAGACACAAAACTTTGAGACACAGAGACACTGAGACTCTGAGACACTGAGACACAAAGACACTGAGACAAAAAGACACAGTGACACTGATACACTGAGACTCTGAGATACTGACACTCTGAGATACTGAGACTCAGAGACACTGAGACACTGAGGCACAGACACACTGAGACTCTGAGACACTGAGACACAGAGACACTGAGATAATGAGGCCCAGACACACTGAGACTCTGAGACACTGAGACTCTGAGACACTGAAAACAAAGATTTTGAGACACTGAGACACAGAGACACTGTGACTCTGAGACACTGAGACACAGAGACACTGAGACGCTGAACACTAAGACACAGAGACACTGAGACACTGAACACTGAGACACAGAGACACTGAGAGTCTGAGACACTGAGACTCTGAGACACTGAGACACAGAAATACTCAGACACAGAGACACTGAGATACAGAGACAATGAGACACAGAGACACTGAGACTCTGAGACACCGAGACAATGAAACACTGAGACACAGATACATTGAGACACTGAGACACTGTGACACAGAGACACTGAGACTTTGAGACACTGAGACACAGAGATACTGAGATTCTGAGACTCTGAGATACAGAGGCACAGAAACCCTGAGACAATGAGACTTTGGGACACTGAGACACAGAGACACTGAGACTCTGAGACACAGAGACACAGAGACTCTTAGACACTGAGGCAATGAGACACTGAGGCACTGATAATCTGAGACACTGTGACACTGAGGCACAGACAAACTCAGACACAGAGACACTGAGACACTGAGACTCTGAGACACTGAGACTCTGAGATACTGAGACACAGAGACACTGAGACACTGAGGCACAGAGACACTGAGATAAGGAGGCAAAGGGACACTGAGACTCTGAGACTCTGAGATTCTGAGACACAGAGACACTGAGAGACTGAGACACAAAACTTTAAGACACAGAGACACTGAGACTCTGAGACACTGAGACACAAAGACACTGAGACAAAAAGACACAGTGACACTGATACACTGAGACTCTGAGATACTGACACTCTGAGATACTGAGACTCAGATACACTGAGACACTGAGGCACAGACACACTGAGACTCTGAGACACTGAGACACAGAGACACTGAGATAATGAGGCCCAGACACACTGAGACTCTGAGACACTGAGACACAGAGACACTGAGACGCTGAACACTAAGACACAGAGACACTGAGACACTGAACACTGAGACACAGAGACACAGAGACACTGAGAGTCTGAGACACTGAGACACTGAGACACAGAAATACTCAGACACAGATACACTGAGATACAGAGACAATGAGACACAGAGACACTGAGACTCTGAGACACCGAGACAATGTAACACTGAGACACAGATACATTGAGACACTGAGACACTGTGACACAGAGACACTGAGACTTTGAGACACTGAGACACAGAGATACTGAGATTCTGAGACTATGAGATACAGAGGCACAGAAACCCTGAGACAATGAGACTTTGGGACACTGAGACACAGAGACACTGAGACTCTGAGACACAGAGACACAGAGACTCTTAGACACTGAGGCAATGAGACACTGAGGCACTGATAATCTGAGACACTGTGACACTGAGGCACAGACACACTCAGACACAGAGACACTGAGACACTGAGACTCTGAGACACTGAGACTCTGAGATACTGAGACACAGAGACACTGAGACACTGAGGCACAGAGACACTGAGACTCTGAGAAACAGAGACACTGAGATAAGGAGGCAAAGGGACACTGAGACTCTGAGACTCTGAGATTCTGAGACACAGAGACACTGAGAGACTGAGACACAAAACTTTAAGACACAGAGACACTGAGACACTGAGACACAAAGACAGAGACACAGAGACACTGAGGCACAGAGACACTGAGACACAGAGACACTGAGACACTGAGACTCTGAGACACCGAAACACAGAGACACTGAGACACTGAGACACAGAGACACAGAGACTCTTAGACACTGAGGCAATGAGACACTGAGGCACTGATAATCTGAGACACTGTGACACTGAGGCACAGACAAACTCAGACACAGAGACACTGAGACACTGAGACTCTGAGACACAAAGACTCTGAGACACTGAGACAAAGAGACTGTGAGACACTGAGACACAGAGATACTGGGACAGAGAGACACTGACAGTCTGAGACACTGAGACACTGAGACACTGAGACACAAAGGCACTGAAACACTGATACACTGAGACTCTGAGACACTGAGACACAGAGACACAGAGACACTGAGACACTGAGACTCTGAGACTCTGAGACACTGAGACACTGAAACACTGAGACCCTGAGACACTGAGACTCTGAGACTCTGAGACTCTGAGACACTGTGACACTGTGACTCTGAGACACTGAGTCACAGAGACACTGAGACACTGTGACACAGAGGCACAGAGACTCTCAGACACAGAGACAATGAGACACTGAGTCTCTGAGACACTGATACACTGAGACACAGAGACACTGAAACTTTGAGACACTGAGACACTGAGACACAGAGACACTGAGATTCTGAGACTCTGAGACACAGAGGCACAGAGACACTGAGACTCTGAGACACAAATGCACAGAGACTCTGAGACTCTGAGAGACAGAGGCACAAAGACACTGAGACACAGAGATACAATGACACTGAGACACTGAGACACAGAGGCACTGAGACACAGAGGCACAGAGAAACTGAGACACTGAGACTTTGAGACACTGAGACACAGAGACAGGGAGACACAGAGACACTTAGACACAGAGATACTATGACACTGAGACACAGAGACACTGAGACACTGAGACACAGAGACACAGAGACTCTTAGACACTGAGGCAATGAGACACTGAGGCACTGATAATCTGAGACACTGTGACACTGAGGCACAGACAAACTCAGAGACAGAGACACTGAGACTCTGAGACACTGAGACTCTGAGATACTGAGACACAGAGACACTGAGACACTGAGACACAGAGACACTGAGACTCTGAGATACTGAGACACTGAGACTCTGAGATACTGAGACACAGAGACACTGAGACACAGAGACACTGAGACTCAGAGACACCGAGACACTGAGACACAAAACTTTAAGACACAGAGACACTGAGACTCTGAGACAATGAGACACAAAGACACTGAGACACTGAGACTCTGAGACACTGAGACACAAAGACAGAGACACAGAGACAATGAGGCACAGAGACACAGAGACAATGAGGCACAGATACACTGAGACTCTGAGAAACTGAGACACTGAGGCACAGTGATACTGAGAAACAGATTCACTGAGACTATAAGACACTGAGACACTGAAAATCTGAGACACTGAGACACTGTGACACTGAGGCACAGAGACGCTCAGACAGATAGACACTGAGACACTGAGACACTGATAAACTGAGACACAGGGACACAGAGACACTGTGACTCTGAGAACCTGAGACACAGAGACACTGGGACACAGAGACACCGAGAGACAAAGACACTGAGACAAAGAGGCACAGTGACACAGGCACAGAGACACTCAACACAGAGACAAAGTGACACTGAGTGTCTGAGACATTGATATACTGAGACACTGAGACTCTGAGACATTGAGTCACTGAGGCACAGAGACACAGAAAAACAGAGACACTGAGACTCTGAGACACTGTGACAGAGACACTGAGACACTGAGACTTTGAGATATTAAGACACTGAGGCACAGAAACACTGAGGCACAGAGACACTGAGTCACTGAGACGCTGAGACACTGAGGCACAGTGATACTGAGACACAGATTCACTGAGACTCTAAGACACTGAGACACTGAAAATCTGAGACACTGAGGCACAGAGACACTCAGACAGAGAGACACTGAGATACTGAGTCTCTGAGACACTGATAAACTGAGACACTGAGACACAGAAACACTGTGACTCTGAGACACTGAGACACAGAGACACTGTGACTCTGAGACATTGAGACACTGAGACACAGAGACACTGGGACACAGAGACACTGAGTCTCAGAGACACTGAGACACAGAGACACTGAGACACAGAGACACTGTGACACTGAGGCACAGAGACACTCAACACAGAGACAAAGTGACACTGTGTGTCTGAGACATTGACACACTGAGACACTGAGACTCTGAGACTTTGAGACACTGAGACACAGAGAAACCGAGACACAGAGACTCTGAGACACTGAGACACAGAGACAATGAGACACAGAGACATTGAGCAACAGAGACACTGGGACACAGAGACACTGAGACACTGAGTCACAGAGAATCTGAGACACAGAGACACTGTGACACTGAGGCACAGAGACACTCAACACAGAGACAAAGTGACACTGTGTGTCTGAGACATTGATACACTGAAACCCTGAGACATTGAGACACTGAGACACAGAGACACTGAGACACAGAGGCACAGAGAAACTGAGACACTGAGACTTTGAGACACTGAGACACAGAGACACAGAGACACATAGACACAGAGATACTATGACACTGAGACACTGAGACTCTGAGACTCTGAGACACAGAGGCACAGAGACACTGAGACACAGAGTCACAGAGACACTGAGACACTGAGACACAAAGACACAGAGACTCTTAGACATAGAGGCAATGAGACACTGAGGCACTGATAATCTGAGACACTGTGACACTGAGGCACAGACAAAATGAGACACTGAGGCACAGAGACACTGAGACACTGAGACTCTGAGACTCTGAGACTCTGAGAAACTGAGACACTGAGACACAGAGACACTGAGACACAGAGACACTCAACACAGAGACAAAGTGACACTGAGTGTCTGAGGCATTGATACACTGAGATACTGAGACTCTGAGACTTTGAGAGCCTGAGACACAGAAATACTGAGAAACAGAGACACTGAGACACAGAGACACTGAGACACTGAGACACTGAGACACAGAGACAATGAGACACTGAGATACTGTGACACTGAGGCACAGAGACACTCAGACAAAGAGACAAAGAGACACTGAGTCAATGAGACACTGATACACTGAGACTATGAGACAGAGACACTGAAACTCTGAGACACTGAGCCACTGGGACACAGAGTCACGGAGACAGAGAGACACAGATACACTGAATCTCTGAGACACTGTGACTCTGAGACACTGCGGCTCAGAGACTCTCAGACAGAGAGACACCGAGGCACTGATTCTCTGAGACACGAAGACACAGAGACAAAGAGACTGTGAGACACTGAGATACTGAGACACAAAGAATTGAGACCCTGAGACACAGATACACAGAGACTCTGAGACACTGAGACACTGAGACACAGAGACACTGAGACGCTGAACACTAAGACACAGAGACACTGAGACACTGAGACACAGAGACACTGAGACACTGAGAAGCTGAGACTCTGAGACACTGAGACACAGAGACACTGAGACACTGAACACTGAGACACAGAGACACTGAGACACTGAGACACTGAGACAATGAGACAATGAGACAAAGAGACACTGAACACTGAGACACAGAGACACTGAGACACTGAGACACTGAGACACTGAGACAATGAGACAATGAGACACAGAGACACTGAGACACAGAGGCACTGAGGCACAGAGACACTGAGACAGAGATACACTGAGACTCTGAGAAACTGAGACACTGAGGCACAGTGATACTGAGAAACAGATTCACTGAGACTATAAGACACAGAGACACTGAAAATCTGAGACACTGAGACACTGTGACACTGAGACACAGAGACGCTCAGACAGATAGACACTGAGACACTGAGACACTGATAAACTGAGACACAGGGACACAGAGACACTGTGACTCTGAGAACCTGAGACACAGAGACACTGGGACACAGAGACACTGAGAGACAAAGACACTGAGACAAAGAGGCACAGTGACACAGGCACAGAGACACTCAACACAGAGACAAAGTGACACTGAGTGTCTGAGACATTGATATACTGAGACACTGAGACTCTGAGACATTGAGTCACTGAGGCACAGAGACACAGAAAAACAGAGACACTGAGACTCTGAGACACTGTGACAGAGACACTGAGACACTGAGACTTTGAGATATTAAGACACTGAGGCACAGAAACACTGAGGCACAGAGACACTGAGTCACTGAGACGCTGAGACACTGAGGCACAGTGATACTGAGACACAGATTCACTGAGACTCTAAGACACTGAGACACTGAAAATCTGAGACACTGAGGCACAGAGACACTCAGACAGAGAGACACTGAGATACTGAGTCTCTGAGACACTGATAAACTGAGACACTGAGACACAGAAACACTGTGACTCTGAGACACTGAGACACAGAGACACTGTGACTCTGAGACATTGAGACACTGAGACACAGAGACACTGGGACACAGAGACACTGAGTCTCAGAGACACTGAGACACGGAGACACTGAGACACAGAGACACTGTGACACTGAGGCACAGAGACACTCAACACAGAGACAAAGTGACACTGTGTGTCTGAGACATTGACACACTGAGACACTGAGACTCTGAGACATTGAGACACTGAGACACAGAGAAACCGAGACACAGAGACTCTGAGACACTGAGACACAGAGACAATGAGACACAGAGACATTGAGCAACAGAGACACTGGGACACAGAGACACTGAGACACTGAGTCACAGAGAATCTGAGACACAGAGACACTGTGACACTGAGGCACAGAGACACTCAACACAGAGACAAAGTGACACTGTGTGTCTGAGACATTGATACACTGAAACCCTGAGACATTGAGACACTGAGACACAGAGACACTGAGACACAGAGGCACAGAGAAACTGAGACACTGAGACTTTGAGACACTGAGACACAGAGACACAGAGACACATAGACACAGAGATACTATGACACTGAGACACTGAGACTCTGAGACTCTGAGACACAGAGGCACAGAGACACTGAGACACAGAGTCACAGAGACACTGAGACACTGAGACACAAAGACACAGAGACTCTTAGACATAGAGGCAATGAGACACTGAGGCACTGATAATCTGAGACACTGTTACACTGAGGCACAGACAAAATGAGACACTGAGGCACAGAGACACTGAGACACTGAGACTCTGAGACACTGAGACTCTGAGAAAATGAGACACTGAGACACAGAGACACTGAGACACAGAGACACTCAACACAGAGACAAAGTGACACTGAGTGTCTGAGGCATTGATACACTGAGATACTGAGACTCTGAGACTTTGAGAGCCTGAGACACAGAAATACTGAGAAACAGAGACACTGAGACACAGAGACACAGAGACACTGAGACACAGAGACACTGAGACACTGAGACACTGAGACACAGAGACAATGAGACACTGAGATACTGTGACACTGAGGCACAGAGACACTCAGACAAAGAGACAAAGAGACACTGAGTCAATGAGACACTGATACACTGAGACTATGAGACAGAGACACTGAAACTCTGAGACACTGAGTCACTGGGACACAGAGTCACGGAGACAGAGAGACACAGATACACTGAATCTCTGAGACACTGTGACTCTGAGACACTGCGGCTCAGAGACTCTCAGACAGAGAGACACCGAGGCACTGATTCTCTGAGACACGAAGACACAGAGACAAAGAGACTGTGAGACACTGAGATACTGAGACACAAAGAATTGAGACCCTGAGACACAGATACACAGAGACTCTGAGACACTGAGACACTGAGACACAGAGACACTGAGACGCTGAACACTAAGACACAGAGACACTGAGACACTGAGACACAGAGACACTGAGACACTGAGAAGCTGAGACTCTGAGACACTGAGACACAGAGACACTGAGACACTGAACACTGAGACACAGAGACACTGAGACACTGAGACACTGAGACAATGAGACAATGAGACAAAGAGACATTGAGACACTGAGACTCTGAGACACTGAGACACAGAGACACTGAGACACAGAGACAAAGAGACATTGAGTCAATGAGACACTGATACACTGAGACACAGAGACACTGAGACTTTGAGACACTGAGACACAGAGATACTGAGATTCTGAGACACAAACACAGAGAGACTCTGAGCCTCTGAGACACAGAGGCAAAAATACACTGAGACACAGAGACACTGTGACACTGAGACACAGAGACACTGAGACTCTGAGGCACAGAGACACTGAGACACAGAGACACGGAGACACGGAGACACTGAGACACTGAGACACTGAGACACAGAGACACTGTGACTCTGAGACACTGAGGCAATGAGACACTGAGGCACAGTAACACTGAGACACAAAACTTTGAGACACAGAGACACTGAGACTCTGAGACACTGAGACACAAAGACACTGAGACAAAAAGACACAGTGACACTGATACACTGAGACTCTGAGATACTGACACTCTGAGATACTGAGACTCAGAGACACTGAGACACTGAGGCACAGACACACTGAGACTCTGAGACACTGAGACACAGAGACACTGAGATAATGAGGCCCAGACACACTGAGACTCTGAGACACTGAGACTCTGAGACACTGAAAACAAAGATTTTGAGACACTGAGACACAGAGACACTGTGACTCTGAGACACTGAGACACAGAGACACTGAGACGCTGAACACTAAGACACAGAGACACTGAGACACTGAACACTGAGACACAGAGACACAGAGACACTGAGAGTCTGAGACACTGAGACTCTGAGACACTGAGACACTGAGACACAGAAATACTCAGACACAGAGACACTGAGATACAGAGACAATGAGACACAGAGACACTGAGACTCTGAGACTCTGAGACACCGAGACAATGAAACACTGAGACACAGATACATTGAGACACTGAGACACTGTGACACAGAGACACTGAGACTTTGAGACACTGAGACACAGAGATACTGAGATTCTGAGACTCTGAGATACAGAGGCACAGAAACCCTGAGACAATGAGACTTTGGGACACTGAGACACAGAGACACTGAGACTCTGAGACACAGAGACACAGAGACTCTTAGACACTGAGGCAATGAGACACTGAGGCACTGATAATCTGAGACACTGTGACACTGAGGCACAGACAAACTCAGACACAGAGACACTGAGACACTGAGACTCTGAGACACTGAGACTCTGAGATACTGAGACACAGAGACACTGAGACACTGAGGCACAGAGACACTGAGACTCTGAGAAACAGAGACACTGAGATAAGGAGGCAAAGGGACACTGAGACTCTGAGACTCTGAGATTCTGAGACACAGAGACACTGAGAGACTGAGACACAAAACTTTAAGACACAGAGACACTGAGACTCTGAGACAATGTGACACAAAGACACTGAGACACTGAGACTCTGAGACACTGAGACACAAAGACAGAGACACAGAGACACTGAGGCACAGAGACACTGAGACACTGAGACTCTGAGACACCGAAACACAGAGACACTGAGACACTGAGACATAGAGACACAAAGACACTGAGACAAAAAGACACAGTGACACTGATACACTGAGACTCTGAGATACTGACACTCTGAGATACTGAGACTCAGAGAAACTGAGACACTGAGGCACAGACACACTGAGACTCTGAGACACTGAGACACAGAGACACTGAGATAATGAGGCCCAGACACACTGAGACTCTGAGACACTGAGACTCTGAGACACTGAAAACAAAGATTTTGAGACACTGAGACACAGAGACACTGTGACTCTGAGACACTGAGGCACAGAGACACTGAGACGCTGAACACTAAGACACAGAGACACTGAAACACTGAACACTGAGACACAGAGACACAGAGACACTGAGAGTCTGAGACACTGAGACTCTGAGACACTGAGACACTGAGACACAGAAATACTGAGACACAGAGACACTGAGACACTGAGGCACAGAGACACTGAGACTCTGAGAAACAGAGACACTGAGATAAGGAGGCAAAGGGACACTGAGACTCTGAGACTCTGAGATTCTGAGACACAGAGACACTGAGAGACTGAGACACAAAACTTTAAGACACAGAGACATAGACATAGACATAGACATAGAACATTACAGCACAAACAGGCCCTTCGGCCCTCGAGTTGCGCCGATCGCATCAACCCCACCAATCTATAGACCTATCTATAACCCCCAATCCCATTAAACCCCATATACTCATCCAGAAGTCTTTTAAAAGACCCCAGCGAGTTCGCCTCCACCACCGACGACGGCAGCCGATTCCAATCACTCACCACCCTCTGAGTGAAAAACTTACCCCTAACATCACCTCTGTACCTCCCTCCCCGCACCTTAAATCTGTGTCCCCTCGTAGCGACCATTTCAACCCGGGGAAATAGCCTCTGAGAGTCCACCCTATCTATTCCTCTCAACATTTTATAAACTTCTATCAGGTCGCCTCTCAACCTTCGCCTCTCCAGGGAAAAGAGTCCCAGCTCCCTCAACCTATCTTCATAAGGCATGCCTCCCAGTCCAGGCAACATCCTTGTAAATCTCCTCTGCACCCTTTCAATAGCTTCTACGTCTTTCCTATAGTGAGGCGACCAGAACTGCGCACAGTACTCCAAATGAGGCCTGACAAGGGTCCTGTAAAGTTGCAGCATTACCTCCCGACTCCTAAACTCAATCCCTCGATTAATGAAGGCCAGTACACCATACGCCTTCTTGACCACCTCCTCCACCTGCGAGGCCGATTTAAGAGTCCTGTGAACCCGGACCCCGAGATCCTTCTGCTCTTCAACGCTACTAAGACCCCTGCCCTTAATAGTGTACTCGTTCATCCCATTGGTTCTGCCGAAATGGACTACTACACATTTATCCGCGTTGAAGTCCATCTGCCACTTCTCCGCCCATTCCTGCATCCTATCTATGTCCTGCTGCAACTTTTGACATCCTTCCAGACCATCCACAACACCGCCGACCTTCGTGTCATCAGCGAACTTGCTAACCCATCCCTCCACTTCCTCATCCAGGTCATTTATGAAAATGACAAACAACAAGGGTCCCAGAACAGATCCCTGGGGCACCCCACTGGTGACTGACCTCCATTCCGAAAAAGACCCATCCACAACCACTCTCTGCCTTCTGCAGGCAAGCCAGTTCTGGATCCACAAGGCCAAAGGCCCTTGGATCCCATGCCCTCTCACCTTCTCAAGAAGTCTTGCATGGGGGACCTTATCAAAAGCCTTGCTGAAGTCCATGTACACTACGTCCACGGCACTTCCTTCGTCAATGTGTTCAGTCACATTATCGAAGAACTCAACTAGACTCGTAAGGCACCACCTGCCCTTGACAAATCCATGCTGACTATTCCTGATCATGTCAAACCTCTCCAAATGCTCGTAAATCTTGTCCCTCAGAAGCCTCTCCATCAGCTTACCAACCACTGAGGTCAGACTCACCGGGCGGTAATTTCCCGGGCTATCTCTGTTCCCTTTCTTGAAAATAGGGACTACATCCGCAATCCTCCAATCTTCCGGAACCTCTCCCGTCTCCATTGACGACGCAAAGATCATCGTCAAGGGCTCTGCAATCACTTCCCTGGCCTCCCACAGTATCCTGGGGTACATCCCATCTGGTCCCGGCGACTTATCTACCTTGATAGAATTCAAAAGTTCTAACACATCCTCCTCCTTAATGTCCACGTACTCAATCTTTTCCATCTGCTGCAAGTCCATAGCAAGATCTCCCAAATCAGCTTCCACTGTGAATACTGATGCAAAGTACTCATTAAGCACCTCCGCCATTTCTTCTGGTTCTACACAGACCTTTCCCCCTTCACCTTTTATAGGTCCTATCCTTTCCCTTCTCACCCTTTTACCTTTCACATACTTATAGAAGGCCTTGGGATTTTCTTTAATCTTACCCGCCAAGGTCTTCTCATGACCCCTTCTGGCTCTCCTAATTTCCCTTTTAACCTCCTTTCTACAGTCCTTATATTCTTCAAGATCCTTAACCTCTCCTAGTTCCCTGAACCTTTTGTATACCTTCCTTTTCCTCCTGACTAGGTTCAACACAGCCTTCGTGCACCACGGTTCCCGCGACCTACCAAAACCCCCTTGCCTTATCGGAACATTGTCATGCAGAGCGCTAGACAAACATTCCTTGAATATCCGCCACCTTCCTTCGGTACTCTTCCCTAAGAATGCCTCCTTCCAGTTTATTTGTCCAAGTAACTTCCTGACTTCTTCGTATCTCCCCTTACTCCAGACAAACACCTTCCTAGCCTGTCTGATCCTATCTCGTTCGAATGCAATTGTGAAGGAGATAGAATTATGGTCACCATTCCCAAGATGCTCTCCTACCGAGAGATCCATCACCTGCCCTGGTTCATTCGCCAGTACCAGGTCAAGTACTGCCTCACCCCTCGTAGGCTTGTCCACATACTGTGTCAGGAAACCTTCCTGAACACACCTAACAAACTCCTCTCCAGCCGAACCCCTTACTCTAGGGATATTCCAGTCGATGTTTGGGAAATTGAAGTCTCCCATCACGACCACTCTGTTTTTAATACATTTCTCCAGAATCTGGGACTCTGAGACTCTGAGACAAAGTGACACAAAGACACTGAGACACTGAGACTCTGAGACAATGTGACACAAAGACACTGAGACACTGAGACTCTGAGACACTGAGACACAAAGACAGAGACACAGAGACACTGAGGCACAGAGACACTGAGACACTGAGACTCTGAGACACCGAAACACAGAGACACTGAGACATAGAGACACTGAGACACTGAGACACGGAGACACTGAGACACGGAGACACGGAGACACGGAGACACTGTAACACTGAGGCACAGAGACACAGAGACACTGAGACACAGAGACACTGAGACACAGAGACAATGTGATACTGAGACTCTGAGACACAAAGACACAGAAACACTGAGACTCTGAGACACTGAGACACTGTGACACAGATACACTGAGGCACAGAGACAATGTGATACTGAGACTCTGAGACACAAAGACACAGTGAGACTAAGACACAGAGACACAGAGAGACTGAGACACTCAGATGCAGAGACACTGAGACACTGAGACACAAAGAATTGAGACCCTGAGACACAGAGACAATGAAACACAGATACACTGAAACTCTGAGACACTGAGACACAGAGACACTGAGACACTGAGACTCTGAGACTCTGAGACACTGAGAGACTGAAAATCTGAGACATGAGACACTGAGTACAGAGACACTCAGACAGAGAGACACTGAGTCTCTGAGACACTGATAAACTGAGACACAGAGGCAGAGACACTGTGACTCTGAGACCTGAGACACAGAGACACTGGGATACAGAGACACTGAGACTCTGAGACACAAAGACTCTGAGACACTGAGACAAAGAGACTGTGAGACACTGAGACACAGAGATACTGGGACAGAGAGACACTGACAGTCTGAGACACTGAGACACTGAGACACAAAGACACTGAAACACTGATACACTGAGACTCTGAGACACTGAGACACAGAGACACAGAGACACTGAGACACTGAGACTCTGAGACACTGAAACACTGAGACCCTGAGACACTGAGACTCTGAGACTCTGAGACTCTGAGACACTGTGACACTGTGACTCTGAGACACTGAGACACAGAGACACTGAGACACTGTGACACAGAGGCACAGAGACTCTCAGACACAGAGACAATGAGACACTGAGTCTCTGAGACACTGATACACTGAGACACTGAGACACTGAAACTTTGAGACACCGAGACTCTGAGACACTGAGACACAGAGACACTGAGATTCTGAGACTCTGAGACACAGAGGCACAGAGACACTGAGACTCTGAGACACAAATGCACAGAGACTCTGAGACTCTGAGAGACAGAGGCACAAAGACACTGAGACACAGAGATACAATGACACTGAGACACTGAGACACAGAGGCACTGAGACACAGAGGCACAGAGAAACTGAGACACTGAGACTTTGAGACACTGAGACACAGAGACAGGGAGACACAGAGACACTTAGACACAGAGATACTATGACACTGAGACACAGAGACACTGAGACACTGAGACACAGAGACACAGAGACTCTTAGACACTGAGGCAATGAGACACTGAGGCACTGATAATCTGAGACACTGTGACACTGAGGCACAGAGACACAGAGAAACTGAGACACAGAGACTCTGAGACACTGAGACACAGAGACACTGAGACACTGAGACACCGAGTCACTGCGGCACAGAGACACTGAGACACAGATACACTGAGACACTGAGACTCTGAGAAAAAGAAACACTGAGGCACAGTGATACTGAGAAACAGATTCACTGAGACTCTAAGACACTGTTACACTGAAAATCTGAGACACTGAGGCACAGAGACTCTCAGACAGATAGACACTGAGACACTGAGTCTCTGAGATACTGATAAACTGAGACACAGGGACACAGAGACACTGTGACTCTGAGAACCTGAGACTCTGAGACACTGAGAAACAAAGACACTGAGACACTGAGACTCTGAGAGTCTGAGACATTGAGTCACTGAGGCACAGAGACACAGAAAAACAGAGACACTGAGACTCTGAGACACTGTGACAAAGAGACACTGAGACACTGAGACACTGAGACTCTGAGACGCTGAGACACTGAGGCACAGTGATACTGAGACAGAGATTCACTGAGACTCGAAGACACTGAGACACTTAAAATCTGAGACACTGAGGCACAGAGTCACTGAGACACAGAGACACTGAGACTCTGAGACACTGAGACACAGAGACACTGGGACACAGAGACACTGGGTCTCAGAGACACTGAGACACAGAGACACTGAGACACAGAGACACTGGGACACAGAGACACTGGGTCTCAGAGACACTGAGACACAGAGACACTGAGACACAGAGACACTGTGACACTGAGGCACAGAGACACTCAACAAAGAGACAAAGTGACATGAGTGTCTGAGACATTGAGACACATGAAAACTGAGACACTGAGACATTGAGACACTGAGACACAGAGACACTGAGACACAGAGTCATTGAGACACAGAGACACTGAGACACAGAGTCATTGCGCAACAGAGACACTGGGACACAGAGACACTGAGACTCTGAGACACTGAGACACAGAGACACTGAGACACAGAGACACTGTGACACTGAGGCACAGAGACACTCAACACAGAGACAAAGTGACACTGAGTGTCTGAGGCATTGATACACTGAGACACTGAGACTCTGAGACATTGAGAGACTGAGACACAGAAATACTGAGACACAGAGACACTGAGACACAGAGACACAGAGACACTGAGACACAGAGACACTGAGACACTGAGACACAGAGACATTGAGACACTGAGATACTGTGACACTGAGGCACAAAGACAGAGACACGGAGACAATGAGGCACAGAGACACTGAGACACTGAGACACTGAGACACAGAGACACTGAGACACAGAGTCACTGAGACACAGAGACACTGAGACACAGAGTCATTGAGCAACAGGGACACTGGGACACAGAGACCCTGAGACTCTGAGACACTGAGACACAGAGACAGTGAGACACAGAGACAAAGAGACATTGAGTCAATGAGACACTGATACACTGAGACACTGAGACACTGAGACACAGAGACACTGAGACTTTGAGACACTGAGACACAGAGATACTGAGATTCTGAGACTATGAGATACAGAGGCACAGAGACACTCAACACAGAGACAAAGTGACACTGAGTGTCTGAGGCATTGATACACTGAGACACTGAGACACTGAGACTCTGAGATACTGACTCACAGAAATACTGAGACACAGAGACACAGAGACAATGAGACAAAGAGACACTGAGACTCTGAGACACTGAGACAAGAGACACTGAGACACAGAGACAAAGAGACATTGAGTCAATGAGACACTGATACACTGAGACACTGAGACACAGAGACACAGAGATACTGAGACTTTGAGACACTGAGACACAGAGATACTGAGATTCTGAGACTCTGAGATACAGAGGCACAGAGACACTGAGACAATGAGACTTTGGGAAACTGGGACACAGAGACACTGAGACTCTGAGACACTGAGACACAGAGACACTGAGACACAGAGACACTGTGACACTGAGGCACAGAGACACTCAACACAGAGACAAAGTGACACTGAGTGTCTGAGGCATTGATACACTGAGACACTGAGACTCTGAGACATTGAGAGCCTGAGACACAGAAATACTGAGAAACAGAGACACTGAGACACAGAGACACAGAGACACTGAGACACAGAGACACTGAGACACTGAGACACTGAGACACAGAGACATTGAGACACTGAGGTACTGTTCCACTGAGGCTCAGAGACACTCAGACAAAGAGACAAAGAGACACTGAGTCAATGAGACACTGATACACTGAGACTATGAGACAGAGACACTGAAACTCTGAGACACTGAGTCACTGGGACACAGAGGCAAGGAGACAGAGAGACACAGATACACTGAATCTCTGAGACACTGTGACTCTGAGACACTGCGGCTCAGAGACTCTCAGACAGAGAGACACTGAGGCACTGATTCTCTGAGACACGAAGACACAGAGACAAAGAGACTGTGAGACACTGAGATACTGAGACACAAAGAATTGAGACCCTGAGACACAGATACACAGAGACTCTGAGACACTGAGACACTGAGACACAGAGACACTGAGACGCTGAACACTAAGACACAGAGACACTGAGACACAGAGACACTGAGACACTGAGACGCTGAGACTCTGAGACACTGAGACACAGAGACACTGAGACACTGAACACTGAGACACAGAGACACTGAGACACTGAGACACTGAGACTCTGAGATACTGACTCACAGAAATACTGAGACACAGAGACACTGAGACTTTGAGACAATGAGACACAGAGATACTGAGATTCTGAGACTATGAGATACAGAGGCACAGAAACCCTGAGACAATGAGACTTTGGGACACTGAGACACAGAGACACTGAGACTCTGAGACACAGAGACACAGAGACTCTTAGACACTGAGGCAATGAGCCACTGAGGCACTGATAATCTGAGACACTGTGACACTGAGGCACAGACAAACTCAGACACAGAGACACTGAGACACTGAGACTCTGAGACACTGAGACTCTGAGATACTGAGACACAGAGACACTGAGACACTGAGGCACAGAGACACTGAGACTCTGAGAAACAGAGACACTGAGATAAGGAGGCAAAGGGACACTGAGACTCTGAGACTCTGAGATTCTGAGACACAGAGACACTGAGAGACTGAGACACAAAACTTTAAGACACAGAGACACTGAGACTCTGAGACAATGTGACACAAAGACACTGAGACACTGAGACTCTGAGACACTGAGACACAAAGACAGAGACACAGAGACACTGAGGCACAGAGACACTGAGACACAGAGACACTGACACACTGAGACTCTGAGACACCGAAACACAGAGACACTGAGACACTGATACACAGAGACACAGAGACTCTTAGACACTGAGGCAATGAGACACTGAGGCACTGATAATCTGAGACACTGTGACACTGAGGCACAGACAAACTCAGACACAGAGACAATGAGACACTGAGACTCTGAGACACTGAGACTCTGAGATACTGAGACACAGAGACACTGTAACACTGAGGCACAGAGACACAGAGACACTGAGACACAGAGACACTGAGGCACAGAGACAATGTGATACTGAGACTCTGAGACACAAAGACACAGAGACACTGAGAATCTGAGACACTGAGACACTGTGACACAGATACACTGAGGCACAGAGACAATGTGATACTGAGACTCTGAGACACAAAGACACAGAGAGACTAAGACACAGAGACACAGAGAGACTGAGACACTCAGACGCAGAGACACTGAGACACACAGAATTGAGACAATGAGACACAGAGACAATGAAACACAGATACACTGAAACTCTGAGACACTGAGACACAGAGACACAGAGACACAGAGACACTGAGACACTGAGACTCTGAGACTCTGAGACACTGAGAGACTGAAAATCTGAGACACTGAGACACTGAGCACAGAGACACTCAGACAGAGAGACACTGAGTCTCTGAGACACTGATAAACTGAGACACAGAGGCAGAGACACTGTGACTCTGAGACCTGAGACACAGAGACACTGGGATACAGAGACACTGAGACTCTGAGACACAAAGACTCTGAGACACTGAGACAAAGAGACTGTGAGACACTGAGACACAGAGATACTGGGACAGAGAGACACTGACAGTCTGAGACACTGAGACACTGAGACACTGAGACACAAAGGCACTGAAACACTGATACACTGAGACTCTGAGACACTGAGACACAGAGACACTGAAACACTGAGACTCTGAGACTCTGAGACTCTGAGACACTGTGACACTGTGACTCTGAGACACTGAGTCACAGAGACACTGAGACACTGTGACACAGAGGCACAGAGACTCTCAGACACAGAGACAATGAGACACTGAGTCTCTGAGACACTGATACACTGAGACACAGAGACACTGAAACTTTGAGACACTGAGACACTGAGACACAGAGACACTGAGATTCTGAGACTCTGAGACACAGAGGCACAGAGACACTGAGACTCTGAGACACAAATGCACAGAGACTCTGAGACTCTGAGAGACAGAGGCACAAAGACACTGAGACACAGAGATACAATGACACTGAGACACTGAGACACAGAGGCACTGAGACACAGAGGCACAGAGAAACTGAGACACTGAGACTTTGAGACACTGAGACACAGAGACAGGGAGACACAGAGACACTGAGACACTGTGACACAGAGGCACAGAGACTCTCAGACACAGAGACAATGAGACACTGAGTCTCTGAGACACTGATACACTGAGACACAGAGACACTGAAACTTTGAGACACTGAGACACAGAGACACTGAGATTCTGAGACTCTGAGACACAGAGGCACAGAGACACTGAGACTCTGAGACACAAATGCACAGAGACTCTGAGACTCTGATAGACAGAGGCACAAAGACACTGAGACACAGAGATACAATGACACTGAGACACTGAGACACAGAGGCACTGAGACACAGAGGCACAGAGAAACTGAGACACTGAGACTTTGAGACTGAGACCCAGAGACCCAGAGACACTGAGACCCTGAGACACTGAGACACTGAGACACTGAGACCCAGAGACCCAAAGGCCCTGAGACACTGAGACACAGAGACACTGAGAAACTGAGAGACTGAGAAAGTTCGACACTGAGACCCAGGGACCCTGAGACCATGGGACCCTGAGACTCTGAGACACTGACACACTGAGTCCCAGAGACCGAGAGACCCAGAGGCCCTGAGACACTGAGACACTGAGACCCTGAGACACTGAGACACTGAGAGACTGAGAGACTGAGACCCAGAG
The DNA here is from genome assembly GCA_037974335.1 of Prionace glauca. NCBI lineage: Eukaryota > Metazoa > Chordata > Chondrichthyes > Carcharhiniformes > Carcharhinidae > Prionace > Prionace glauca. The sequence goes on along the minus strand of JBBMRE010000154.1, from coordinate 355,935 downwards.
ACCCAGAGAGCCTGAGACACTGAGAGACTGAGAGAATGAGAGAATGAGAGACTGAGAGACTGAGAGACTGAGACACTGAGACCCTGAGACCCTGAGACACTGAGACACAGAGAGACTGAGAGACTGAGACCCAGAGACCCAGAGAGCCTGAGACACTGAGAGACTGAGGGCTGAGAGACTAAGACCATGAGACACTGAGACCCTGAGACACTGAGACACTGAGACACTGAGAGACTGAGAGGCTGAGAGACTGAGAGACTGAGACCCAGAGAGCCAGAGACCCAGAGACCCTGAGAGACTGAGAGACTGAGGGCCTGAGAGAATAAGGCACTGAGACACTGAGACCCTGAGACCCTGAGACACTGAGACACTGAGAGACTGAGAGACTGAGACCCAGAGACCCAGAGAGCCTGAGACACTGAGAGACTGAGAGACTGAGTGACTGAGAGACTAAGACCCTGAGACCCTGAGACACCGAGACCCTGAGACACTAAGACACTGAGATCCTGACATCCTGAGATCCTGGGACACTTAGACCCTGAGACACTGAGACACTGAGACCCAGAGACCCAGAGACACAGTGAAACTGAGAGACTGAGGGCTGAGAGACTAAGACCATGAGACACTGAGACCCTGAGACACTGAGACACTGAGAGACTGAGAGGCTGAGAGACTGAGAGACTGAGACCCAGAGAGCCAGAGACCCAGAGACCCTGAGAGACTGAGAGACTGAGGGCCTGAGAGAATAAGGCACTGAGACACTGAGACCCTGAGACACTGAGACCCTGAGAGATTGAGACACTGAGGCCCTGACAGTCTGAGACACTGAGACCCTGAGACACTGAGACCCAGAGAGACTGAGACACTGAGACACTGAGAGACTGAGAGACTGAGAGAATGATACACTGAGAGACTGAGAGACAGAGCGACTGAGCGACTGAGAGACTGAGACACTGAGACCCCGAGAGACTGAGACACTGAGACCCTGAGAGACTGAGAAACTAAGACACTGAGAGACTGAGACCCTGAGACACTGAGACACTGAGACCCTGAGACACTGAGACCCTGAGACCCTGAGACACTGAGGCACTGAGAGACTGAGACCATGAGACCCTGAGTCCCTGAGACCCTGAGACACTGAGACGCTGAGACCCTGTGACCCTGAGACATTGTGACCCTGAGACAATGAGACACTGAGACACTGAGACCCTGAGACACTGAGAGACTGAGAGACTGAGACCCAGAGACCCAGAGACCCAGAGAGACTGAGAGACTGAGGGCATGACAGACTAAGGCTCTGAGACCCTGAGACCCTGAGACCCTGAGACACTGAGACACTGAGACCCTGAGACACTGAGAACCTGAGACACTGAGAGACTGAGAGTCTGATACAATGAGAGACTGAGAGACTGAGACCCTGAGAAACTGAGACCCTGCGATACTGAGAGAGTGAGACACTGAGGCCCTGTGACCCTGAGACACTGAGACACTGAGACATTGAGAAACTGAGAGACAGAGAGAATGAGAGACTTAGACCCAGAGACCCAGAGACCCAGAGACACTGAGACCCTGAGACACTGAGACACTGAGCCCCTGAGCCCCTGAGATACTGGGACATGAGACACTGAGACCCTGAGACCCGAGGACCAGGAGACCCTGAGACACTGAGACCCTGAGACACTGAGACCCAGTGACCCTGAGACCAAGAGACCCTGAGACACTGAGACACTGAGACTCTGAGAATCTGCGACACTGAGACCCTGAGAGATTGAGACACTGAGGCCCTGACAGTCTGAGACACTGAGACCCTGAGACACTGAGACCCTGAGAGACTGAGACACTGAGACACTGAGAGACTGAGAGACTGAGAGAATGATACACTGAGAGACTGAGAGACAGAGCGACTGAGCGACTGAGAGACTGAGACACTGAGACCCCGAGAGACTGAGACACTGAGACCCTGAGAGACTGAGAAACTAAGACACTGAGAGACTGAGACCCTGAGACCCTGAGACACTGAGACACTGAGACCCTGAGACACTGAGACCCTGAGACCCTGAGACACTGAGGCACTGAGAGACTGAGACCATGAGACCCTGAGTCCCTGAGACCCTGAGACACTGAGACGCTGAGACCCTGAGACACTGAGACCCTGAGACACTGAGACCCTGAGACCCTGAGACACTGAGGCACTGAGAGACTGAGACCATGAGACCCTGAGACCCTGTGACCCTGAGACACTGTGACCCTGAGACAATGAGACACTGAGACACTGAGACCCTGAGACACTGAGAGACTGAGAGACTGAGACCCAGAGACCCAGAGACCCAGAGAGACTGAGAGACTGAGGGCATGACAGACTAAGGCTCTGAGACCCTGAGACCCTGAGACCCTGAGACACTGAGACACTGAGACCCTGAGACACTGAGAACCTGAGACACTGAGAGACTGAGAGTCTGATACAATGAGAGACTGAGAGACTGAGACCCTGAGACACTGAGACCCTGCGATACTGAGAGAGTGAGACACTGAGGCCCTGTGACCCTGAGACACTGAGACACTGAGACACTGAGAAACTGAGAGACAGAGAGAATGAGAGACTTAGACCCAGAGACCCAGAGACCCAGAGACCCAGAGACACTGAGACCCTGAGACACTGAGACACTGAGCCCCTGAGCCCCTGAGATACTGGGACATGAGACACTGAGACCCTGAGACCCGAGGACCCGGAGACCCTGAGACACTGAGACCCTGAGACCCTGAGACCCAGTGACCCTGAGACCAAGAGACCCTGAGACACTGAGACACTGAGACTCTGAGAATCTGCGACACTGAGACCCTGAGAGACTGAGAGACTGAGAGAGTGAGAGACTGAGCGACTCAGAGACTGAGAGACTGAGAGACTGATACACTGAGAGACTGAGAGACTGAGCGACTGAGCGACTGAGTGACTGAGAGACTGAGAGACTGAGACACTGAGACACTGAGACAATGAGACTGAGAGACTGATACACAGAAAGACTGAGAGACTGAGCGACTGAGAGACTCAGAGACGGAGAGACTGAGACACTGAGACCCTGAGACACTGAGACACTGAGACACTGAGACCCTGAGGCACTGAGATACTGAGACACTGAAACACTGAGACACTTAGACACTGAGAACCTGAGACACTGAGACCTTGAGACACTGAGACACTGAGAGACTGTGAGACTGAGAGACTAAGACCCTGAGACACTGAGACCCTGAGACACTGAGACCTGAGACACTCAGACAGTAAGACACTGGGGCCCTGAGACCCTGAGACACTGAGAGACTGATACACTGAGAGTCTGAGAGACTGAGAGACTGGGCGACTCAGAGACTGAGAGACTGAGAGACTGAGACACTGAGACACTGAGAGTCTGAGAGACTGAGAGACTGAGGGCTGAGAGACTAAGGCCCTGAGATCCTGAGACACTGAGACCCTGAGACACTGAGGCACTGAGACCCTGAGACACTGAGAACCTGGGACACGGAGTCACTGAGAGACTGAGAGACTGAGAGTATGAGAGAATGAGAGAATGAGAGACTGAGAGACTGAGACCCTGAGACCCTGAGACACTGAGACACTGAGAGACTGAGAGACTGAGAGACTGAGACCCAGAGACCCAGAGAGCCTGAGACACTGAGACACTGCGAGACTGAGAGACTGAGAGACTGAGAGACTGAGTGACAGAGAGACTAAGAACCTGAGACCCCGAGACACTGAGACCCTGAGATACTGAAACACTGAGATCCTGAGACACTGAGACCCTGAGACCCTGAGACACTGAGAGACTGAGAGACTGAGAGACTGAGAGACTGAGAGATTGAGACCCTGAGACACTGAGACACAGAGACACTGAGACACAGAGATACTGAGTCTCTGAGACACTGATACATTGAGACTCTGAGACACTGAGGCACAGAGATAGAGAATCACTGAGACAGAGACTCTGAGACAAAGGGACACAGAGAAACTGAGACACTGAGACACAAAGACTTTGAGACCCTGAGACACTGAGACACAGAGACAGAGTCACTGAGACACTCAAACACTCCGATACACAGACACAGAGACAAAGAGACACTGAGTCTCTGAGACACTGAGACACTGAGACACAGAGACACTGAGACACTGAGACACCGAGACACAGAGACACTGAGACACAGAGACACAGACTCTGAGACACTGAGACACAGAGACACAGAGACACTAAGAGACTGAGAGACTGAGAGACTGATAAACTGGGAGACTGAGAGACTGAGAGACTGAGCGACTCAGAGACTGAGAGACTGAGACACTGAGAGTCTGAGAGACTGAGAGACTGAGACACTGGAGACTGAGACACTGAGAGACTGAGACCCTGAGACTCTGAGACCCTGAGATCCTAAGACACGGAGACCCTGAGACACTGAGAGACTGAGACATTTAGACACTGAGACCCTGAGAGACTGAGAGACTGATAAAATGAGAGACTGAGAGACTGAGACCCTGAGACCATGAGACACTGAGACCCTGAGACCTGAGACACTGAGACACTGAGAGACTGAGACACTGAGACATTGTAAACCAGAGACCCTGACACACTGAGACACTGAGAGACTAAAACACTGAGAGACTGAGAGACTGAGATACTGAGACACTGAGACACTGAGACCCTGAGACACTAAGACACTGAGACCCTGAGACACTGAGAACCTGAGTCACTGAGACACTGAGAGACAGAGAGACTGAGAGACTGAGAGTATGAGAGAATGAGAGACTGAGAGACTGAGAGACTGAGACCCTGAGACCCTGAGACACTGAGACACCGAGAGACTGAGAGTCTGAGTGACTGAGCGACTGAGAGACTGAGAGACTGAGACCCAGGGACCCAGAGACCCAGAGAGACTGAGAGACTGAGACACTGAGACCCTGAGACACTGAGAACCTGAGACACTGAGAGACTGAGAGACTGATACAATGAGAGACTGAGAGACTGATACAATGAGAGACTGAGAGACTGAGAGATTGAGAGACTAAGGCCCTAAGACCCTGAGACCCTGAGACACTGAGACACTGAGACCCTGAGACACTGAGAACCTGAGACACTGAGAGACTGATACAATGAGAGACTGAGAGACTGATACAATGAGAGACTGAGAGACTGAGAGATTGAGAGACTGAGAGACTGAGACCCTGAGACACTGAGACCCTGAGATACTGAGACAGTAAGACACTGAGACCCTGAGACACTGAGACACTGAGAAACTGAGAGACAGAGAGAATGAGAGACTGAGACCCAGAGACCCAGAGACCCAGAGACACTGAGACCCTGAGACCCTGAGACACTGAGACACTGAGACCCTGAGACCGTGAGACCCAGAGACCCAGAGGCCCTGAGACACTGAGACGCTGAGACACTGAGACACTGAGACACTGAGAAACTGAGAGACTGAGAGACTTCGATCCTGAGACCCAGAGACCCTGAGACCCAGGGACCCTGAGACTCTGAGACACTGAACACTGAGACCCAGAGACCCAGAGACCCAGAGGCCCTGAGACACTGAGACACTGAGACACTGAGACCCAGAGACCCAGAGACCCAGAGGCCCTGAGACACTGAGAGACTGAGAGACTGATACACTGAGAGACTGAGAGACTGAGCGACTGAGTGAGTGAGAGACTGAGAGACTGAGACACTGAGTCACTGTGATCCTGAGACACTGAAACACTGAGACACTTAGACACTGAGAACCTGAGACACTGAGACCTTGAGACACTGAGACACTGAGAGACTGTGAGACTGAGAGACTAAGACCCTGAGACACTGAGACCCTGAGACACTGAGACCTGAGACACTCAGACAGTAAGACACTGGGGCCCTGAGACCCTGAGACACTGAGAGACTGATACACTGAGAGTCTGAGAGACTGAGAGACTGGGCGACTCAGAGACTGAGAGACTGAGAGACTGAGACACTGAGACACTGAGAGTCTGAGAGACTGAGAGACTGAGACACTGAGAGACTGAGACACTGAGAGACTGAGAGACTGAGAGGCTGAGAGACTGAGAGACTGAGACCCAGAGAGCCAGAGACCCAGAGACCCTGAGAGACTGAGAGACTGAGGGCCTGAGAGAATAAGGCACTGAGACACTGAGACCCTGAGACACTGAGACCCTGAGAGATTGAGACACTGAGGCCCTGACAGGCTGAGACACTGAGACCCTGAGACACTGAGACCCTGAGAGACTGAGACACTGAGACACTGAGAGACTGAGAGACTGAGAGAATGATACACTGAGAGACTGAGAGACAGAGCGACTGAGCGACTGAGAGACTGAGACACTGAGACCCCGAGAGACTGAGACACTGAGACCCTGAGAGACTGAGAAACTAAGACACTGAGAGACTGAGACCCTGAGACACTGAGACACTGAGACCCTGAGACACTGAGACACTGAGACCCTGAGACCCTGAGACACTGAGGCACTGAGAGACTGAGACCATGAGACCCTGAGTCCCTGAGACCCTGAGACACTGAGACGCTGAGACCCTGTGACCCTGAGACACTGTGACCCTGAGACAATGAGACACTGAGACACTGAGACCCTGAGACACTGAGAGACTGAGAGACTGAGACCCAGAGACCCAGAGACCCAGAGAGACTGAGAGACTGAGGGCATGACAGACTAAGGCTCTGAGACCCTGAGACCCTGAGACCCTGAGACACTGAGACACTGAGACCCTGAGACTCTGAGAACCTGAGACACTGAGAGACTGAGAGTCTGATACAATGAGAGACTGAGAGACTGAGACCCTGAGACACTGAGACCCTGCGATACTGAGAGAGTGAGACACTGAGGCCCTGTGACCCTGAGACACTGAGACACTGAGACACTGAGAAACTGAGAGACAGAGAGAATGAGAGACTTAGACCCAGAGACCCAGAGACCCAGAGACACTGAGACCCTGAGACACTGAGACACTGAGCCCCTGAGCCCCTGAGATACTGGGACATGAGACACTGAGACCCTGAGACCCGAGGACCCGGAGACCCTGAGACACTGAGACCCTGAGACCCTGAGACCCAGTGACCCTGAGACCAAGAGACCCTGAGACACTGAGACACTGAGACTCTGAGAATCTGCGACACTGAGACCCTGAGAGACTGAGAGACTGAGAGAGTGAGAGACTGAGCGACTCAGAGACTGAGAGACTGAGAGACTGATACACTGAGAGACTGAGAGACTGAGCGACTGAGCGACTGAGTGACTGAGAGACTGAGAGACTGAGACACTGAGACACTGAGACAATGAGACTGAGAGACTGATACACAGAAAGACTGAGAGACTGAGCGACTGAGAGACTCAGAGACGGAGAGACTGAGACACTGAGACCCTGAGACACTGAGACACTGAGACCCTGAGGCACTGAGATACTGAGACACTGAAACACTGAGACACTTAGACACTGAGAACCTGAGACACTGAGACCTTGAGACACTGAGACACTGAGAGACTGTGAGACTGAGAGACTAAGACCCTGAGACACTGAGACCCTGAGACACTGAGACCTGAGACACTCAGACAGTAAGACACTGGGGCCCGGAGACCCTGAGACACTGAGAGACTGATACACTGAGAGTCTGAGAGACTGAGAGACTGGGCGACTCAGAGACTGAGAGACTGAGAGACTGAGACACTGAGACACTGAGAGTCTGAGAGACTGAGAGACTGAGGGCTGAGAGACTAAGGCCCTGAGATCCTGAGACACTGAGACCCTGAGACACTGAGGCACTGAGACACTGAGACACTGAGAACCTGGGACACGGAGTCACTGAGAGACTGAGAGACTGAGAGTATGAGAGAATGAGAGAATGAGAGACTGAGAGACTGAGACCCTGAGACCCTGAGACACTGAGACACTGAGAGACTGAGAGACTGAGAGACTGAGACCCAGAGACCCAGAGAGCCTGAGACACTGAGACACTGCGAGACTGAGAGACTGAGAGACTGAGAGACTGAGTGACAGAGAGACTAAGAACCTAAGACCCTGAGACACTGAGACCCTGAGATACTGAAACACTGAGATCCTGAGACACTGAGACCCTGAGACCCTGAGACACTGAGACACTGAGACACTGAGAGACTGGGAGACTGAGAGACTGAGAGATTGAGACCCTGAGACACTGGGACACAGAGACACTGAGACACAGAGATACTGAGACACAGAGACACTGAGTCTCTGAGACACTGATACATTGAGACTCTGAGACACTGAGGCACAGAGATAGAGAATCACTGAGACAGAGACTCTGAGACAAAGGGACACAAAGAAACTGAGACACTGAGACACAAAGACTTTGAGACCCTGAGACACTGAGACACAGAGACAGAGTCACTGAGACACTCAAACACTCCGATACACAGACACAGAGACAAAGAGACACTGAGTCTCTGAGACACTGAGACACTGAGACACAGAGACACTGAGACACTGAGACACCGAGACACAGAGACACTGAGACACAGAGACACAGACTCTGAGACACTGAGACACAGAGACACAGAGACACTAAGAGACTGAGAGACTGAGAGACTGATAAACTGGGAGACTGAGAGACTGAGAGACTGAGCGACTCAGAGACTGAGAGACTGAGAGACTGAGAGACTGAGACACTGAGAGTCTGAGAGACTGAGAGACTGAGACACTGGAGACTGAGACACTGAGAGACTGAGACCCTGAGACTCTGAGACCCTGAGATCCTAAGACACGGAGACCCTGAGACACTGAGAGACTGAGACATTTAGACACTGAGACCCTGAGAGACTGAGAGACTGATAAAATGAGAGACTGAGAGACTGAGACCCTGAGACCATGAGACACTTAGACCCTGAGACACTGAGACACTGAGACCCTGAGACCTGAGACACTGAGACACTGAGAGACTGAGACACTGAGACATTGTAAACCAGAGACCCTGACACACTGAGACACTGAGAGACTAAAACACTGAGAGACTGAGAGACTGAGATACTGAGACACTGAGACACTGAGACCCTGAGACACTAAGACACTGAGACCCTGAGACACTGAGAACCTGAGTCACTGAGAGACTGAGACATTTAGACACTGAGACCCTGAGAGACTGAGAGACTGATAAAATGAGAGACTGAGAGACTGAGACCCTGAGACCATGAGACACTTAGACCCTGAGACACTGAGACACTGAGACCCTGAGACCTGAGACACTGAGACACTGAGACATTGTAAACCAGAGACCCTGACACACTGAGACACTGAGAGACTAAAACACTGAGAGACTGAGAGACTGAGATACTGAGACACTGAGACACTGAGACCCTGAGACACTAAGACACTGAGACCCTGAGACACTGAGAACCTGAGTCACTGAGACACTGAGAGACAGAGAGACTGAGAGACTGAGAGTATGAGAGAATGAGAGACTGAGAGACTGAGAGACTGAGACCCTGAGACACTGAGACACCGAGAGACTGAGAGTCTGAGTGACTGAGCGACTGAGAGACTGAGAGACTGAGACCCAGGGACCCAGAGACCCAGAGAGACTGAGAGACTGAGACACTGAGACCCTGAGACACTGAGAACCTGAGACACTGAGAGACTGAGAGACTGATACAATGAGAGACTGAGAGACTGATACAATGAGAGACTGAGAGACTGAGAGATTGAGAGACTAAGGCCCTAAGACCCTGAGACCCTGAGACACTGAGACACTGAGACCCTGAGACACTGAGAACCTGAGACACTGAGAGACTGATACAATGAGAGACTGAGAGACTGATACAATGAGAGACTGAGAGACTGAGACCCTGAGACACTGAGACCCTGAGATACTGAGACAGTAAGACACTGAGACCCTGAGACACTGAGACACTGAGAAACTGAGAGACAGAGAGAATGAGAGACTGAGACCCAGAGACCCAGAGACCCAGAGACACTGAGACCCTGAGACCCTGAGACACTGAGACACTGAGACCCTGAGACCGTGAGACCCAGAGACCCAGAGGCCCTGAGACACTGAGACGCTGAGACACTGAGACACTGAGACACTGAGAAACTGAGAGACTGAGAGACTTCGATCCTGAGACCCAGAGACCCTGAGACCCAGGGACCCTGAGACTCTGAGACACTGACACACTGAGACCCAGAGACCCAGAGACCCAGAGGCCCTGAGACACTGAGAGACTGAGAGACTGAGACACTGAGAGACTGTGAGACTGAGAGACTAAGACCCTGAGACACTGAGACCCTGAGACACTGAGACCTTGAGACACTGAGACACTGAGAGACTGTGAGACTGAGAGACTAAGACCCTGAGACACTGAGACCCTGAGACACTGAGACCTGAGACACTCAGACAGTAAGACACTGGGGCCCTGAGACCCTGAGACACTGAGAGACTGCTACACTGAGAGTCTGAGAGACTGAGAGACTGGGCGACTCAGAGACTGAGAGACTGAGAGACTGAGACACTGAGACACTGAGAGTCTGAGAGACTGAGAGACTGAGACACTGAGAGACTGAGACACTGAGAGACTGAGACATTGAGACACTGAGACCCTGAGAGAGTGAGAGACTGTTACAGTGAGAGACTGAGAGACTGAGACCCTGAGACCCTGAGACCCTGAGACCCAGGGACCCTGAGACTCTGAGACACTGACACACTGAGACCCAGAGACCCAGAGACCCAGAGGCCCTGAGACACTGAGAGACTGAGAGACTGAGACACTGAGAGACTGTGAGACTGAGAGACTAAGACCCTGAGACACTGAGACCCTGAGACACTGAGACCTTGAGACACTGAGACACTGAGAGACTGTGAGACTGAGAGACTAAGACCCTGAGACACTGAGACCCTGAGACACTGAGACCTGAGACACTCAGACAGTAAGACACTGGGGCCCTGAGACCCTGAGACACTGAGAGACTGCTACACTGAGAGTCTGAGAGACTGAGAGACTGGGCGACTCAGAGACTGAGAGACTGAGAGACTGAGACACTGAGACACTGAGAGTCTGAGAGACTGAGAGACTGAGACACTGAGAGACTGAGACACTGAGAGACTGAGACATTGAGACACTGAGACCCTGAGAGAGTGAGAGACTGTTACAGTGAGAGACTGAGAGACTGAGACCCTGAGACCCTGAGACCATGATACACTGAGACACAGAGACACTGAGAAACTGAGAGACTGAGACATTGTGATCCAGAGACCCTGACACACTGAGACACTGAGAGACTGAGAGACTGAAACACTGAGAGACTGAGAGACTGAGCGTCTGAGTGACTGAGAGACTGAGATACTGAGACACTGAGACACTGTGGCCCTGAGACACTTAGACACTTAGACACTGTGACAATGAGACGCTGAGAGAATGAGACTGAGAGACTGAGACCCTGAGACCCTGAGACCCTGAGACCCTGAGACCCTGAGACCCTGAGACACTGAGACACTGAGAGACTGAGAGACTGAGACCGTGAGACACTGAGACCCTGAGACCCTGTGACCCTGAGACACTGAGTCACTGAGACCTGAGACCCTGAGTCACGGAGACACTGAGAAGCTGGGACCCTGAGACACTGAGACACTGAGACACTGAGACCCTGAGACACTGAGACCCTGAAACACTGAGACTCTGAGACCCTGCGACACTGAGACCCAGAGACCCTGAAACAATGAGACCCTGAGACCCTGAGACCCTGAGACACTGAGACACTGAGACACTGAGGCGCTGAGACACTGAGACACTGAGACCAAGAGACCCAGAGAGACTGAGTGACTGAGGGCTGAGACACTGAGACCCTGAGACACTGAGACACTGAGAGACTGAGAGACTGAGACCCAGAGAGCCAGAGACCCAGAGACCCTGAGAGACTGAGAGACTGAGGGCCTGAGAGACTAAGGCTCTGAGACACTGAGACCCTGAGACACTGAGACACTGAGACACTGAGACCCTGAGACACTGAGACCCTGAGAGACTGAGACACTGAGAGACTGAGAGACTGAGAGAATGATACACTGAGAGACTGAGAGTCTGAGTGACTGAGCGACTGAGAGACTGAGAGACTGAGACCCAGGGACCCAGAGACCCTGAGAGACTGAGACACTGAGACCCTGAGACCCTGAGAACCTGAGACACTGAGAGACTGAGAGACTGATACAATGAGAGACTGAGAGACTGATACAATGAGAGACTGAGAGACTGAGAGATTGAGAGACTAAGGCCCTAAGACCCTGAGACCCTGAGACACTGAGACACTGAGACCCTGAGACACTGAGAACCTGAGACACTGAGAGACTGATACAATGAGAGACTGAGAGACTGATACAATGAGAGACTGAGAGACTGAGACCCTGAGACACTGAGACCCAGAGACCCAGAGACACTGAGACCCTGAGACACTGAGACACTGAGCCCCTGAGCCCCTGAGATACTGGGACATGAGACACTGAGACCCTGAGACCCGAGGAACCGGAGACCCTGAGACACTGAGACCCTGAGACCCTGAGACCCAGTGACCCTGAGACCAAGAGACCCTGAGACACTGAGACACTGAGACTCTGAGAATCTGCGATACTGAGACCCTGAGAGACTGAGAGACTGAGAGAGTGAGAGACTGAGCGACTCAGAGACTGAGAGACTGAGAGACTGATACACTGAGAGACTGAGAGACTGAGCGACTGAGCGACTGAGAGACTGAGAGACTGAGAGACTGAGACACTGAGACACTGAGACAATGAGACTGAGAGACTGATACACAGAAAGACTGAGAGACTGAGCGACTGAGAGACTCAGAGACGGAGAGACTGAGACACTGAGACCCTGAGACACTGAGACACTGAGACACTGAGACCCTGAGGCACTGAGATAATGAGACACTGAAACACTGAGACACTTAGACACTGAGAACCTGAGACACTGAGACCTTGAGACACTGAGACACTGAGAGACTGTGAGACTGAGAGACTAAGACCCTGAGACCCTGAGACACTGAGACCCTGAGACACTGAGACCTGAGACACTCAGACAGTAAGACACTGGGGCCCTGAGACCCTGAGACACTGAGAGACTGATACACTGAGAGTCTGAGAGACTGAGAGACTGGGCGACTCAGAGACTGAGAGACTGAGAGACTGAGACACTGAGACACTGAGAGTCTGAGAGACTGAGAGACTGAGACACTGAGAGACTGAGACACTGAGAGACTGAGACATTGAGACACTGAGACCCTGAGAGAGTGAGAGACTGTTACAGTGAGAGACTGAGAGACTGAGACCCTGAGACCATGATACACTGAGACACAGAGACACTGAGAAACTGAGAGACTGAGACATTGTGATCCAGAGACCCTGACACACTGAGACACTGAGAGACTGAGAGACTGAAACACTGAGAGACTGAGAGACTGAGCGTCTGAGTGACTGAGAGACTGAGATACTGAGACACTGAGACACTGTGACAATGAGACGCTGAGAGAATGAGACTGATACACTGAGACCCTGAGACCCTGAGACCCTGAGACACTGAGACACTGAGAGACTGAGAGACTGAGACCGTGAGACACTGAGACCCTGAGACCCTGTGACCCTGAGACACTGAGTCACTGAGACCTGAGACCCTGAGTCACGGAGACACTGAGAAGCTGGGACCCTGAGACACTGAGACACTGAGACACTGAGACCCTGAGACACTGAGACCCTGAAACACTGAGACTCTGAGACCCTGCGACACTGAGACCCAGAGACCCTGAAACAATGAGACCCTGAGACCCTGAGACCCTGAGACACTGAGACACTGAGACACTGAGGCGCTGAGACACTGAGACACTGAGACCCAGAGACCCAGAGAGACTGAGTGACTGAGGGCTGAGACACTGAGACCCTGAGACAGTGAGACAATGAGACACTGAGACACTGAGAGACTGAGAGACTGAGACACAGAGAGCCAGAGACCCAGAGACCCTGAGAGACTGAGAGACTGAGGGCCTGAGAGACTAAGGCTCTGAGACACTGAGACCCTGAGACACTGAGACACTGAGACCCTGAGACACTGAGACCCTGAGAGACTGAGACACTGAGAGACTGAGAGACTGAGATAATGATACACTGAGAGACTGAGAGTCTGAGTGACTGAGCGACTGAGAGACTGAGAGACTGAGACCCAGGGACCCAGAGACCCTGAGAGACTGAGACACTGAGACCCTGAGACACTGAGAACCTGAGACACTGAGAGACTGAGAGACTGATACAATGAGAGACTGAGAGACTGATACAATGAGAGACTGAGAGACTGAGAGATTGAGAGACTAAGGCCCTAAGACCCTGAGACCCTGAGACACTGAGACACTGAGACCCTGAGACACTGAGAACCTGAGACACTGAGAGACTGATACAATGAGAGACTGAGAGACTGATACAATGAGAGACTGAGAGACTGAGAGATTGAGAGACTGAGAGACTGAGACCCTGAGACACTGAGACCCTGAGATACTGAGACAGTAAGACACTGAGACACTGAGAAACTGAGAGACAGAGAGAATGAGAGACTGAGACCCAGAGACCCAGAGACACTGAGACCCTGAGACACTGAGACACTGAGACCCTGAGACCGTGAGACCGTGAGACCCAGAGACCCAGAGACCCAGAGGCCCTGAGGCACTGAGACGCTGAGACACTGAGACACTGAGACACTGAGAAACTGAGAGACTGAGAGACTTCGATCCTGAGACCCAGAGACCCTGAGACCCAGGGACCCTGAGACTCTGAGACACTGACACACTGAGACCCAGAGACCCAGAGACCCAGAGGCCCTGAGACACTGAGAGACTGAGAGACTGATACACTGAGAGACTGAGAGACTGAGCGACTGAGTGAGTGAGAGACTGAGAGACTGAGACACTGAGTCACTGTGATCCTGAGACACTGAGACACTGAGAGAATGAGACTGAGAGACTGAGACCCTGAAACCCTGAGACCCTGACACCCTGAGACACTGAGACACTGAGAGACTGAGACCCTGAAACACTGAGACCCTAACACCCTGAGACCCTGAGACACTGAGTCACTGAGACCTGAGACCCTGAGTCACGGAGACACTGAGACGCTGGGACCCTGAGACACTGAGACACTGAGACACTGAGACCCTGAGACCCTGAGACACTGAGACCCTGAGACACTGAGAACCTGAGACACTGAGAGACTGAGAGACTGATACAATGAGAGACTGAGAGACTGAGAGACTGATACAATGAGAGACTGAGAGACTGAGAGATTGAGAGACTGAGAGACTGAGACCCTGAGACACTGAGTCCCTGAGATACTGAGACGTGAGACACTGAGACCCTGAGACCCTGAGACACTGAGACCCTGAGTCACTGAGACACTGAGACACTGAGAGACAGAGAGAATTAGAGACTGAGACCCAGAGACTCTGAGACCCTGAGACACTGAGACCCCGAGACCCAGAGACCCAGAGGCCCTGAGACACTGAGACACTGAGAAACTGAGAGACTGAGAGACTTCGATCCTGAGACCCAGAGACCCTGAGACCCAGAGGCCATGAGACACTGAGCCACTGAGAACCTGAGACACTGAGACACTGAGAGAATGAGACTGAGCGACTGAGACCCTGAGACCCTGAGACCCTGAGACACTGAGACACTGAGAGACTGAGAGACTGAGACCCTGAGACACTGAGACCCTAACACCCTGAGACCCTGAGACACTGAGTCACTGAGACCTGAGACCCTGAGTCACGGAGACACTGAGACGCTGGGACCCTAAGACACTGAGACACTGAGACACTGAGACCCTGAGACACTAAGACACTGAGACACTGTGACACTGAGACACTGAGACACTGAGACACTGAGACCCAGAGACCCAGAGACCAAGAGAGACTGAGGGCTGAGAGACTAAGGCCCTGAGATCCTGAGACACTGAGACCCTGAGACACTGAGGCACTGAGACCCTGAGACACTGAGAACCTGGGACACGGAGTCACTGAGAGACTGAGAGACTGAGAGTATGAGAGAATGAGAGAATGAGAGACTGAGAGACTGAGACCCTGAGACCCTGAGACACTGAGACACTGAGAGACTGAGAGACTGAGACCCAGAGACCCAGAGAGCCTGAGACACTGAGACACTGCGAGACTGAGAGACTGAGAGACTGAGTGACAGAGAGACTAAGAACCTGAGACCCTGAGACACTGAGACCCTGAGATACTGAAACACTGAGATCCTGAGACACTGAGACCCTGAGACCCTGAGACACTGAGACACTGAGACACTGAGAGACTGAGAGACTGAGAGACTGAGAGACTGAGAGATTGAGACCCTGAGACACTGAGACACAGAGACACTGAGACACAGAGATACTGAGACACAGAGACACTGAGTCTCTGAGACACTGATACATTGAGACTCTGAGACACTGAGGCACAGAGATAGAGAATCACTGAGACAGAGACTCTGAGACAAAGGGACACAGAGAAACTGAGACACTGAGACACAAAGACTTTGAGACCCTGAGACACTGAGACACAGAGACAGAGTCACTGAGACACTCAAACACTCCGATACACAGACACAGAGACAAAGAGACACTGAGTCTCTGAGACACTGAGACACTGAGACACAGAGACACTGAGACACTGAGACACCGAGACACAGAGACACTGAGACACAGAGACACAGACTCTGAGACACTGAGACACAGAGACACAGAGACACTAAGAGACTGAGAGACTGAGAGACTGATAAACTGGGAGACTGAGAGACTGAGAGACTGAGCGACTCAGAGACTGAGAGACTGAGAGACTGAGAGACTGAGAGACTGAGACACTGAGAGTCTGAGAGACTGAGAGACTGAGACACTGGAGACTGAGACACTGAGAGACTGAGACCCTGAGACTCTGAGACCCTGAGATCCTAAGACACGGAGACCCTGAGACACTGAGAGACTGAGACATTTAGACACTGAGACCCTGAGAGACTGAGAGACTGATAAAATGAGAGACTGAGAGACTGAGACCCTGAGACCATGAGACACTTAGACCCTGAGACACTGAGACACTGAGACCCTGAGACCTGAGACACTGAGACACTGAGAGACTGAGACACTGAGACATTGTAAACCAGAGACCCTGACACACTGAGACACTGAGAGACTAAAACACTGAGAGACTGAGAGACTGAGATACTGAGACACTGAGACACTGAGACCCTGAGACACTAAGACACTGAGACCCTGAGACACTGAGAACCTGAGTCACTGAGAGACTGAGACATTTAGACACTGAGACCCTGAGAGACTGAGAGACTGATAAAATGAGAGACTGAGAGACTGAGACCCTGAGATCATGAGACACTTAGACCCTGAGACACTGAGACACTGAGACCCTGAGACCTGAGACACTGAGACACTGAGAGACTGAGACACTGAGACATTGTAAACCAGAGACCCTGACACACTGAGACACTGAGAGACTAAAACACTGAGAGACTGAGAGACTGAGATACTGAGACACTGAGACACTGAGACCCTGAGACACTAAGACACTGAGACCCTGAGACACTGAGAACCTGAGTCACTGAGACACTGAGAGACAGAGAGACTGAGAGACTGAGAGTATGAGAGAATGAGAGACTGAGAGACTGAGAGACTGAGACCCTGAGACACTGAGACACCGAGAGACTGAGAGTCTGAGTGACTGAGCGACTGAGAGACTGAGAGACTGAGACCCAGGGACCCAGAGACCCAGAGAGACTGAGAGACTGAGACACTGAGACCCTGAGACACTGAGAACCTGAGACACTGAGAGACTGAGAGACTGATACAATGAGAGACTGAGAGACTGATACAATGAGAGACTGAGAGACTGAAAGATTGAGAGACTAAGGCCCTAAGACCCTGAGACCCTGAGACACTGAGACACTGAGACCCTGAGACACTGAGAACCTGAGACACTGAGAGACTGATACAATGAGAGACTGAGAGACTGATACAATGAGAGACTGAGAGACTGAGAGATTGAGAGACTGAGAGACTGAGACCCTGAGACACTGAGACCCTGAGATACTGAGACAGTAAGACACTGAGACCCTGAGACACTGAGACACTGAGAAACTGAGAGACAGAGAGAATGAGAGACTGAGACCCAGAGACCCAGAGACCCAGAGACACTGAGACCCTGAGACCCTGAGACACTGAGACACTGAGACCCTGAGACCGTGAGACCCAGAGACCCAGAGGCCCTGAGACACTGAGACGCTGAGACACTGAGACACTGAGACACTGAGAAACTGAGACACTGAGACACTGAGACCCTGAGACCCTGAGACCCAGGGACCCTGAGACTCTGAGACACTGGCACACTGAGACCCAGAGACCCAGAGACCCAGAGGCCCTGAGACACTGAGAGACTGAGAGACTGATACACTGAGAGACTGAGAGACTGAGCGACTGAGTGAGTGAGAGACTGAGAGACTGAGACACTGAGTCACTGTGATCCTGAGACACTGAAACACTGAGACACTTAGACACTGAGAACCTGAGACACTGAGACCTTGAGACACTGAGACACTGAGAGACTGTGAGACTGAGAGACTAAGACCCTGAGACACTGAGACCCTGAGACACTGAGACCTGAGACACTCAGACAGTAAGACACTGGGGCCTGAGACCCTGAGACACTGAGAGACTGCTACACTGAGAGTCTGAGAGACTGAGAGACTGGGCGACTCAGAGACTGAGAGACTGAGAGACTGAGACACTGAGACACTGAGAGTCTGAGAGACTGAGAGACTGAGACACTGAGAGACTGAGACACTGAGAGACTGAGACATTGAGACACTGAGACCCTGAGAGAGTGAGAGACTGTTACAGTGAGAGACTGAGAGACTGAGACCCTGAGACCCTGAGACCATGATACACTGAGACACAGAGACACTGAGAAACTGAGAGACTGAGACATTGTGATCCAGAGACCCTGACACACTGAGACACTGAGAGACTGAGAGACTGAAACACTGAGAGACTGAGAGACTGAGCGTCTGAGTGACTGAGAGACTGAGATACTGAGACACTGAGACACTGTGGCCCTGAGACACTTAGACACTTAGACACTGTGACAATGAGACGCTGAGAGAATGAGACTGAGAGACTGAGACCCTGAGACCCTGAGACCCTGAGACCCTGAGACACTGAGACACTGAGAGACTGAGACCGTGAGACACTGAGACCCTGAGACCCTGTGACCCTGAGACACTGAGTCACTGAGACCTGAGACCCTGAGTCACGGAGACACTGAGAAGCTGGGACCCTGAGACACTGAGACACTGAGACCCTGAGACACTGAGACCCTGAAACACTGAGACTCTGAGACCCTGCGACACTGAGACCCAGAGACCCTGAAACAATGAGACCCTGAGACCCTGAGACCCTGAGACACTGAGACACTGAGACACTGAGGCGCTGAGACACTGAGACACTGAGACCCAGAGACCCAGAGAGACTGAGTGACTGAGGGCTGAGACACTGAGACCCTGAGACAGTGAGACAATGAGACACTGAGACACTGAGAGACTGAGAAACTGAGACCCAGAGAGCCAGAGACCCAGAGACCCTGAGAGACTGAGAGACTGAGGGCCTGAGAGACTAAGGCTCTGAGACACTGAGACCCTGAGACACTGAGACACTGAGACACTGAGACCCTGAGACACTGAGACCCTGAGAGACTGAGACACTGAGAGACTGAGAGACTGAGAGAATGATACACTGAGAGACTGAGAGTCTGAGTGACTGAGCGACTGAGAGACTGAGAGACTGAGACCCAGGGACCCAGAGACCCTGAGAGACTGAGACACTGAGACCCTGAGACCCTGAGAACCTGAGACACTGAGAGACTGAGAGACTGATACAATGAGAGACTGAGAGACTGATACAATGAGAGACTGAGAGACTGAGAGATTGAGAGACTAAGGCCCTAAGACCCTGAGACCCTGAGACACTGAGACACTGAGACCCTGAGACACTGAGAACCTGAGACACTGAGAGACTGATACAATGAGAGACTGAGAGACTGATACAATGAGAGACTGAGAGACTGAGACCCTGAGACACTGAGACCCAGAGACCCAGAGACACTGAGACCCTGAGACACTGAGCCCCTGAGCCCCTGAGATACTGGGACATGAGACACTGAGACCCTGAGACCCGAGGACCCGGAAACCCTGAGACACTGAGACCCTGAGACCCTGAGACCCAGTGACCCTGAGACCAAGAGACCCTGAGACACTGAGACACTGAGACTCTGAGAATCTGCGATACTGAGACCCTGAGAGACTGAGAGACTGAGAGAGTGAGAGACTGAGCGACTCAGAGACTGAGAGACTGAGAGACTGATACACTGAGAGACTGAGAGACTGAGCGACTGAGCGACTGAGTGACTGAGAGACTCAGAGACGGAGAGACTGAGACACTGAGACCCTGAGACACTGAGACACTGAGACACTGAGACAATGAGACTGAGAGACTGATACACAGAAAGACTGAGAGACTGAGCGACTGAGAGACTCAGAGACGGAGAGACTGAGACACTGAGACCCTGAGACACTGAGACACTGAGACACTGAGACCCTGAGGCACTGAGATACTGAGACACTGAAACACTGAGACACTTAGACACTGAGAACCTGAGACACTGAGACCTTGAGACACTGAGACACTGAGAGACTGTGAGACTGAGAGACTAAGACCCTGAGACCCTGAGACACTGAGACCCTGAGACACTGAGACCTGAGACACTCAGACAGTAAGACACTGGGGCCCTGAGACCCTGAGACACTGAGAGACTGATACACTGAGAGTCTGAGAGACTGAGAGACTGGGCGACTCAGAGACTGAGAGACTGAGAGACTGAGACACTGAGACACTGAGAGTCTGAGAGACTGAGAGACTGAGAGACTGAGACACTGAGAGACTGAGACACTGAGAGACTGAGACATTGAGACACTGAGACCCTGAGAGAGTGAGAGACTGTTACAGTGAGAGACTGAGAGACTGAGACCCTGAGACCATGATACACTGAGACACAGAGACACTGAGAAACTGAGAGACTGAGACATTGTGATCCAGAGACCCTGACACACTGAGACACTGAGAGACTGAGAGACTGAAACACTGAGAGACTGAGAGACTGAGCGTCTGAGTGACTGAGAGACTGAGATACTGAGACACTGAGACACTGTGACAATGAGACGCTGAGAGAATGAGACTGAGAGACTGAGACCCTGAGACCCTGAGACCCTGAGACACTGAGACACTGAGAGACTGAGAGACTGAGACCGTGAGACACTGAGACCCTGAGACCCTGTGACCCTGAGACACTGAGTCACTGAGACCTGAGACCCTGAGTCACGGAGACACTGAGAAGCTGGGACCCTGAGACACTGAGACACTGAGACACTGAGACACTGAGACACTGAGACCCTGAGACACTGAGACCCTGAAACACTGAGACCCTGCGACACTGAGACCCAGAGACCCTGAAACAATGAGACCCTGAGACCCTGAGACCCTGAGACACTGAGACACTGAGACACTGAGGCGCTGAGACACTGAGACACTGAGACCCAGAGACCCAGAGAGACTGAGTGACTGAGGGCTGAGACACTGAGACCCTGAGACAGTGAGACAATGAGACACTGAGACACTGAGAGACTGAGAGACTGAGACCCAGAGAGCCAGAGACCCAGAGACCCTGAGAGACTGAGAGACTGAGGGCCTGAGAGACTAAGGCTCTGAGACACTGAGACCCTGAGACACTGAGACACTGAGACCCTGAGACACTGAGACCCTGAGAGACTGAGACACTGAGAGACTGAGAGACTGAGATAATGATACACTGAGAGACTGAGAGTCTGAGTGACTGAGCGACTGAGAGACTGAGAGACTGAGACCCAGGGACCCAGAGACCCTGAGAGACTGAGACACTGAGACCCTGAGACACTGAGAACCTGAGACACTGAGAGACTGATACAATGAGAGACTGAGAGACTGATACAATGAGAGACTGAGAGACTGAGAGATTGAGAGACTAAGGCCCTAAGACCCTGAGACCCTGAGACACTGAGACCCTGAGACACTGAGAACCTGAGACACTGAGAGACTGATACAATGAGAGACTGAGAGACTGATACAATGAGAGACTGAGAGACTGAGAGATTGAGAGACTGAGAGACTGAGACCCTGAGACACTGAGACCCTGAGATACTGAGACAGTAAGACACTGAGACCCTGAGACACTGAGACACTGAGACACTGAGAAACTGAGAGACAGAGAGAATGAGAGACTGAGACCCAGAGACCCAGAGACACTGAGACCCTGAGACACTGAGACACTGAGACCCTGAGACCGTGAGACCGTGAGACCCAGAGACCCAGAGACCCAGAGGCCCTGAGGCACTGAGACGCTGAGGCACTGAGACGCTGAGACACTGAGACACTGAGAAACTGAGAGACTGAGAGACTTCGATCCTGAGACCCAGTGACCCTGAGACCATGGGACCCTGAGACTCTGAGACACTGACACACTGAGACCCAGAGACCCAGAGACCCAGAGGCCCTGAGACACTGAGAGACTGAGAGACTGATACACTGAGAGACTGAGAGACTGAGCGACTGAGTGAGTGAGAGACTGAGAGACTGAGACACTGAGTCACTGTGATCCTGAGACACTGAGACACTGAGAGAATGAGACTGAGAGACTGAGACCCTGAAACCCTGAGACCCTGACACCCTGAGACACTGAGACACTGAGAGACTGAGACCCTGAAACACTGAGACCCTAACACCCTGAGACCCTGAGACACTGAGTCACTGAGACCCTGAGTCACGGAGACACTGAGACGCTGGGACCCTGAGACACTAAGACACTGAGACACTGAGACCCTGAGACCCTGAGACACTGAGACACTGAGACCCTGAGACACTGAGAACCTGAGACACTGAGAGACTGAGAGACTGATACAATGAGAGACTGAGAGACTGAGAGATTGAGAGACTGAGAGACTGAGACCCTGAGACACTGAGTCCCTGAGATACTGAGACGTGAGACACTGAGACCCTGAGACCCTGAGACACTGAGACCCTGAGTCACTGAGACACTGAGACACTGTGAAACTGAGAGACAGAGAGAATTAGAGACTGAGACCCAGAGACCCAGAGACTCTGAGACCCTGAGACACTGAGACCCCGAGACCCAGAGACCCAGAGGCCCTGAGACACTGAGACACTGAGAAACTGAGAGACTGAGAGACTTCGATCCTGAGACCCAGAGACCCTGAGACCCAGGGACCCTGAGACTCTGAGACACTGACACACTGAGACCCAGAGGCCCAGAGACCCAGAGGCCATGAGACACTGAGCCACTGAGAACCTGAGACACTGAGACACTGAGAGAATGAGACTGAGCGACTGAGACCCTGAGACCCTGAGACCCTGAGACACTGAGACACTGAGACACTGAGAGACTGAGAGACTGAGACCCTGAGACACTGAGACCCTAACACCCTGAGACCCTGAGACACTGAGTCACTGAGACCTGAGACCCTGAGTCACGGAGACACTGAGACGCTGGGACCCTAAGACACTGAGACACTGAGACACTGAGACCCTGAGACACTAAGACACTGAGACACTGTGACACTGAGACACTGAGACACTGAGACACTGAGACCCAGAGACCCAGAGACCCAGAGAGACTGAGGGCTGAGAGACTAAGGCCCTGAGATCCTGAGACACTGAGACCCTGAGACACTGAGGCACTGAGACCCTGAGACACTGAGAACCTGGGACACGGAGTCACTGAGAGACTGAGAGACTGAGAGTATGAGAGAATGAGAGAATGAGAGACTGAGAGACTGAGACCCTGAGACCCTGAGACACTGAGACACTGAGAGACTGAGAGACTGAGACCCAGAGACCCAGAGAGCCTGAGACACTGAGACACTGCGAGACTGAGAGACTGAGAGACTGAGAGACTGAGTGACAGAGAGACTAAGAACCTGAGACCCTGAGACACTGAGACCCTGAGATACTGAAACACTGAGATCCTGAGACACTGAGACCCTGAGACCCTGAGACACTGAGACACTGAGACACTGAGAGACTGAGAGACTGAGAGACTGAGAGACTGAGAGATTGAGACCCTGAGACACTGAGACACAGAGACACTGAGACACAGAGATACTGAGACACAGAGACACTGAGTCTCTGAGACACTGATACATTGAGACTCTGAGACACTGAGGCACAGAGATAGAGAATCACTGAGACAGAGACTCTGAGACAAAGGGACACAGAGAAACTGAGACACTGAGACACAAAGACTTTGAGACCCTGAGACACTGAGACACAGAGACAGAGTCACTGAGACACTCAAACACTCCGATACACAGACACAGAGACAAAGAGACACTGAGTCTCTGAGACACTGAGACACTGAGACACAGAGACACTGAGACACTGAGACACCGAGACACAGAGACACTGAGACACAGAGACACAGACTCTGAGTCACTGAGACACTGAGACACTAAGAGACTGAGAGACTGAGAGACTGATAAACTGGGAGACTGAGAGACTGAGAGACTGAGCGACTCAGAGACTGAGAGACTGAGAGACTAAGAGACTGAGACACTGAGAGTCTGAGAGACTGAGAGACTGAGACACTGGAGACTGAGACACTGAGAGACTGAGACCCTGAGACTCTGAGACCCTGAGATCCTAAGACACGGAGACCCTGAGACACTGAGAGACTGAGACATTTAGACACTGAGACCCTGAGAGACTGAGAGACTGATAAAATGAGAGACTGAGAGACTGAGACCCTGAGACCATGAGACACTTAGACCCTGAGACACTGAGACACTGAGACCCTGAGACCTGAGACACTGAGACACTGAGAGACTGAGACACTGAGACATTGTAAACCAGAGACCCTGACACACTGAGACACTGAGAGACTAAAACACTGAGAGACTGAGAGACTGAGATACTGAGACACTGAGACACTGAGACCCTGAGACACTAAGACACTGAGACCCTGAGACACTGAGAACCTGAGTCACTGAGAGACTGAGACATTTAGACACTGAGACCCTGAGAGACTGAGAGACTGATAAAATGAGAGACTGAGAGACTGAGACCCTGAGACCATGAGACACTTAGACCCTGAGACACTGAGACACTGAGACCCTGAGACCTGAGACACTGAGACACTGAGAGACTGAGACACTGAGACATTGTAAACCAGAGACCCTGACACACTGAGACACTGAGAGACTAAAACACTGAGAGACTGAGAGACTGAGATACTGAGACACTGAGACACTGAGACCCTGAGACACTAAGACACTGAGACCCTGAGACACTGAGAACCTGAGTCACTGAGACACTGAGAGACAGAGAGACTGAGAGACTGAGAGTATGAGAGAATGAGAGACTGAGAGACTGAGAGACTGAGACCCTGAGACCCTGAGACACTGAGACACCGAGAGACTGAGAGTCTGAGTGACTGAGCGACTGAGAGACTGAGAGACTGAGACCCAGGGACCCAGAGACCCAGAGAGACTGAGAGACTGAGACACTGAGACCCTGAGACACTGAGAACCTGAGACACTGAGAGACTGAGAGACTGATACAATGAGAGACTGAGAGACTGATACAATGAGAGACTGAGAGACTGAGAGATTGAGAGACTAAGGCCCTAAGACCCTGAGACCCTGAGACACTGAGACACTGAGACCCTGAGACACTGAGAACCTGAGACACTGAGAGACTGATACAATGAGAGACTGAGAGACTGATACAATGAGAGACTGAGAGACTGAGAGATTGAGAGACTGAGAGACTGAGACCCTGAGACACTGAGACCCTGAGATACTGAGACAGTAAGACACTGAGACCCTGAGACACTGAGACACTGAGAAACTGAGAGACAGAGAGAATGAGAGACTGAGACCCAGAGACCCAGAGACCCAGAGACACTGAGACCCTGAGACCCTGAGACACTGAGACACTGAGACCCTGAGACCGTGAGACCCAGAGACCCAGAGGCCCTGAGACACTGAGACGCTGAGACACTGAGACACTGAGACACTGAGAAACTGAGAGACTGAGAGACTTCGATCCTGAGACCCAGAGACCCTGAGACCATGGGACCCTGAGACTCTGAGACACTGACACACTGAGACCCAGAGACCCAGAGACCCAGAGGCCCTGAGACACTGAGAGACTGAGAGACTGATACACTGAGAGACTGAGAGACTGAGCGACTGAGTGAGTGAGAGACTGAGAGACTGAGACACTGAGTCACTGTGATCCTGAGACACTGAAACACTGAGACACTTAGACACTGAGAACCTGAGACACTGAGACCTTGAGACACTGAGACACTGAGAGACTGTGAGACTGAGAGACTAAGACCCTGAGACACTGAGACCCTGAGACACTGAGACCTGAGACACTCAGACAGTAAGACACTGGGGCCCTGAGACCCTGAGACACTGAGAGACTGATACACTGAGAGTCTGAGAGACTGAGAGACTGGGCGACTCAGAGACTGAGAGACTGAGAGACTGAGAGACTGAGACACTGAGACACTGAGAGTCTGAGAGACTGAGAGACTGAGACACTGAGAGACTGAGACACTGAGAGACTGAGACATTGAGACACTGAGACCCTGAGAGAGTGAGAGACTGTTACAGTGAGAGACTGAGAGACTGAGACCCTGAGACCCTGAGACCATGATACACTGAGACACAGAGACACTGAGAAACTGAGAGACTGAGACATTGTGATCCAGAGACCCTGACACACTGAGACACTGAGAGACTGAGAGACTGAAACACTGAGAGACTGAGAGACTGAGATACTGAGACACTGAGACACTGTGGCCCTGAGACACTTAGACACTTAGACACTGTGACAATGAGACGCTGAGAGAATGAGACTGAGAGACTGAGACCCTGAGACCCTGAGACCCTGAGACCCTGAGACACTGAGACACTGAGAGACTGAGAGACTGAGACCGTGAGACACTGAGACCCTGAGACCCTGTGACCCTGAGACACTGAGTCACTGAGACCTGAGACCCTGAGTCACGGAGACACTGAGAAGCTGGGACCCTGAGACACTGAGACACTGAGACACTGAGACACTGAGACCCTGAGACACTGAGACCCTGAAACACTGAGACTCTGAGACCCTGCGACACTGAGACCCAGAGACCCTGAAACAATGAGACCCTGAGACCCTGAGACCCTGAGACACTGAGACACTGAGGCGCTGAGACACTGAGACACTGAGACCCAGAGACCCAGAGAGACTGAGTGACTGAGGGCTGAGACACTGAGACCCTGAGACAGTGAGACAATGAGACACTGAGACACTGAGAGACTGAGAGACTGAGACCCAGAGAGCCAGAGACCCAGAGACCCTGAGAGACTGAGAGACTGAGGGCCTGAGAGACTAAGGCTCTGAGACACTGAGACCCTGAGACACTGAGACACTGAGACACTGAGACCCTGAGACACTGAGACCCTGAGAGACTGAGACACTGAGAGACTGAGAGACTGAGAGAATGATACACTGAGAGACTGAGAGTCTGAGTGACTGAGCGACTGAGAGACTGAGACACTGAGACCCAGGGACCCAGAGACCCTGAGAGACTGAGACACTGAGACCCTGAGACCCTGAGAACCTGAGACACTGAGAGACTGAGAGACTGATACAATGAGAGACTGAGAGACTGATACAATGAGAGACTGAGAGACTGAGAGATTGAGAGACTAAGGCCCTAAGACCCTGAGACCCTGAGACACTGAGACACTGAGACCCTGAGACACTGTGAACCTGAGACACTGAGAGACTGATACAATGAGAGACTGAGAGACTGATACAATGAGAGACTGAGAGACTGAGAGACTGAGAGACTGAGACCCTGAGACACTGAGACCCAGAGACCCAGAGACACTGAGACCCTGAGACACTGAGACACTGAGCCCCTGAGCCCCTGAGATACTGGGACATGAGACACTGAGACCCTGAGACCCGAGGAACCGGAGACCCTGAGACACTGAGACCCTGAGACCCTGAGACCCAGTGACCCTGAGACCAAGAGACCCTGAGACACTGAGACACTGAGACTCTGAGAATCTGCGATACTGAGACCCTGAGAGACTGAGAGACTGAGAGAGTGAGAGACTGAGCGACTCAGAGACTGAGAGACTGAGAGACTGATACACTGAGAGACTGAGAGACTGAGCGACTGAGCGACTGAGTGACTGAGAGACTGAGAGACTGAGACACTGAGACACTGAGACAATGAGACTGAGAGACTGATACACAGAAAGACTGAGAGACTGAGCGACTGAGAGACTCAGAGACGGAGAGACTGAGACACTGAGACCCTGAGACACTGAGACACTGAGACACTGAGACCCTGAGGCACTGAGATAATGAGACCCTGAAACACTGAGACACGTAGACACTGAGAACCTGAGACACTGAGACCTTGAGACACTGAGACACTGAGAGACTGTGAGACTGAGAGACTAAGACCCTGAGACCCTGAGACACTGAGACCCTGAGACACTGAGACCTGAGACACTCAGACAGTAAGACACTGGGGCCCTGAGACCCTGAGACACTGAGAGACTGATACACTGAGAGTCTGAGAGACTGAGAGACTGGGCGACTCAGAGACTGAGAGACTGAGAGACTGAGACACTGAGACACTGAGAGTCTGAGAGACTGAGAGACTGAGACACTGAGAGACTGAGACACTGAGAGACTGAGACATTGAGACACTGAGACCCTGAGAGAGTGAGAGACTGTTACAGTGAGAGACTGAGAGACTGAGACCCTGAGACCATGATACACTGAGACACAGAGACACTGAGAAACTGAGAGACTGAGACATTGTGATCCAGAGACCCTGACACACTGAGACACTGAGAGACTGAGAGACTGAAACACTGAGAGACTGAGAGACTGAGCGTCTGAGTGACTGAGAGACTGAGATACTGAGACACTGAGACACTGTGGCCCTGAGACACTTAGACACTTAGACACTGTGACAATGAGACGCTGAGAGAATGAGACTGAGAGACTGAGACCCTGAGACCCTGAGACCCTGAGACCCTGAGACACTGAGACACTGAGAGACTGAGAGACTGAGACCGTGAGACACTGAGACCCTGAGACCCTGTGACCCTGAGACACTGAGTCACTGAGACCTGAGACCCTGAGTCACGGAGACACTGAGAAGCTGGGACCCTGAGACACTGAGACACTGAGACACTGAGACCCTGAGACACTGAGACCCTGAAACACTGAGACTCTGAGACCCTGCGACACTGAGACCCAGAGACCCTGAAACAATGAGACCCTGAGACCCTGAGACCCTGAGACACTGAGACACTGAGACACTGAGGCGCTGAGACACTGAGACACTGAGACCCAGAGACCCAGAGAGACTGAGTGACTGAGGGCTGAGACACTGAGACCCTGAGACAGTGAGACAATGAGACACTGAGACACTGAGAGACTGAGAGACTGAGACCCAGAGACCCAGAGACCCAGAGACCCTGAGAGACTGAGAGACTGAGGGCCTGAGAGACTAAGGCTCTGAGACACTGAGACCCTGAGACACTGAGACACTGAGACACTGAGACCCTGAGACACTGAGACCCTGAGAGACTGAGACACAGAGAGACTGAGAGACTGAGAGAATGATACACTGAGAGACTGAGAGTCTGAGTGACTGAGCGACTGAGAGACTGAGAGACTGAGACCCAGGGACCCAGAGACCCTGAGAGACTGAGACACTGAGACCCTGAGACACTGAGAACCTGAGACACTGAGAGACTGAGAGACTGATACAATGAGAGACTGAGAGACTGATACAATGAGAGACTGAGAGACTGAGAGATTGAGAGACTAAGGCCCTAAGACACTGAGACCCTGAGACACTGAGACCCTGAGACACTGAGAACCTGAGACACTGAGAGACTGATACAATGAGAGACTGAGAGACTGATACAATGAGAGACTGAGAGACTGAGAGATTGAGAGACTGAGAGACTGAGACCCTGAGACACTGAGACCCTGAGATACTGAGACAGTGAGACACTGAGACACTGAGACACTGAGACCCTGAGAAACTGAGAGACAGAGAGAATGAGAGACTGAGACCCAGAGACCCAGAGACACTGAGACCCTGAGACACTGAGACACTGAGACCCAGGGACCCTGAGTCCATGGGACCCTGAGACTCTGAGACACTGACACACTGAGACCCAGAGACCCAGAGACCCAGAGGCCCTGAGACACTGAGAGACTGAGAGACTGAGAGACTGAGCGACTGAGTGAGTGAGAGACTGAGAGACTGAGACACTGAGTCACTGTGATCCTGAGACACTGAGACACTGAGACACTGAGAGAATGAGACTGAGAGACTGAGACCCTGAAACCCTGAGACCCTGACACCCTGAGACACTGAGACACTGAGAGACTGAGACCCTGAAACACTGAGACCCTAACACCCTGAGACCCTGAGACACTGAGTCACTGAGACCTGAGACCCTGAGTCACGGAGACACTGAGACGCTGGGACCCTGTGACACTGAGACACTGAGACACTGAGACCCTGAGACCCTGAGACACTGAGACACTGAGACCCCGAGACACTGAGAACCTGAGACACTGAGAGACTGAGAGACTGATACAATGAGAGACTGAGAGACTGAGAGACTGATACAATGAGAGACTGAGAGACTGAGAGATTGAGAGACTGAGAGACTGAGACCCTGAGACACTGAGTCCCTGAGATACTGAGACGTGAGACACTGAGACCCTGAGACCCTGAGACACTGAGACCCTGAGTCACTGAGACACTGAGACACTGAGAAACTGAGAGACAGAGAGAATTAGAGACTGAGACCCAGAGACCCAGAGACTCTGAGACCCTGAGACACTGAGACCCCGAGACCCAGAGACCCAGAGGCCCTGAGACACTGAGACACTGAGAAACTGAGAGACTGAGAGACTTCGATCCTGAGACCCAGAGACCCTGAGACCCAGGGACCCTGAGACACTGAGACACTGACACACTGAGACCCAGAGACCCAGAGACCCAGAGGCCATGAGACACTGAGCCACTGAGAACCTGAGACACTGAGACACTGAGAGAATGAGACTGAGCGACTGAGACCCTGAGACCCTGAGACCCTGAGACACTGAGACACTGAGACACTGAGAGACTGAGAGACTGAGACCCTGAGACACTGAGACCCTAACACCCTGAGACCCTGAGACACTGAGTCACTGAGACCTGAGACCCTGAGTCACGGAGACACTGAGACGCTGGGACCCTAAGACACTGAGACACTGAGACACTGAGACACTGAGACACTGAGACGCTGGGACCCTAAGACACTGAGACCCTGAGACACTAAGACACTGAGACACTGTGACACTGAGACACTGAGACACTGAGACACTGAGACCCAGAGACCCAGAGACCCAGAGAGACTGAGGGCTGAGAGACTAAGGCCCTGAGATCCTGAGACACTGAGACCCTGAGACACTGAGGCACTGAGACCCTGAGACACTGAGAACCTGGGACACGGAGTCACTGAGAGACTGAGAGACTGAGAGTATGAGAGAATGAGAGAATGAGAGACTGAGAGACTGAGACCCTGAGACCCTGAGACACTGAGACACTGAGAGACTGAGAGACTGAGAGACTGAGACCCAGAGACCCAGAGAGCCTGAGACACTGAGACACTGCGAGACTGAGACACTGAGAGAATGAGACTGAGAGACTGAGACCCTGAAACCCTGAGACCCTGACACCCTGAGACCCTGAGACACTGAGTCACTGAGACCTGAGACCCTGAGTCACGGAGACACTGAGACGCTGGGACCCTGAGACACTGAGACACTGAGACACTGAGACCCTGAGACACTAAGACACTGAGACACTGTGACACTGAGGCACCGAGACACTGAGACACTGAGACCCAGAGACCCAGAGAGACTGAGGTCTGAGCGACTAAGGCCCTGAGATCCTGAGACACTGAGACCCTGAGATACTGAAACACTGAGATCCTGAGACATTGAGACCCTGAGACCCTGAGACACTGAGACACTGAGAGACTGAGAGACTGAGAGACTGAGAGACTGAGAGATTGAGACCCTGAGACACTGAGACACAGAGACACTGAGACACAGAGATACTGAGACACAGAGACACTGAGTCTCTGAGACACTGATACATTGAGACTCTGAGACACTGAGGCACAGAGATAGAGAATCACTGAGACAGAGACTCTGAGACAAAGGGACACAGAGAAACTGAGACACTGAGACACAAAGACTTTGAGACCCTGAGACACTGAGACACAGAGACAGAGTCACTGAGACACTCAAACACTCCGATACACAGACACAGAGACAAAGAGACACTGAGTCTCTGAGACACTGAGACACTGAGACACAGAGACACTGAGACACTGAGACACCGAGACACAGAGACACTGAGACACAGAGACACAGACTCTGAGACACTGAGACACAGAGACACAGAGACACTAAGAGACTGAGAGACTGAGAGACTGATAAACTGGGAGACTGAGAGACTGAGAGACTGAGCGACTCAGAGCCTGAGAGACTGAGAGACTGAGAGACTGAGACACTGAGAGTCTGAGAGACTGAGAGACTGAGACACTGGAGACTGAGACACTGAGAGACTGAGACCCTGAGACTCTGAGACCCTGAGATCCTAAGACACGGAGACCCTGAGACACTGAGAGACTGAGACATTTAGACACTGAGACCCTGAGAGACTGAGAGACTGATAAAATGAGAGACTGAGAGACTGAGACCCTGAGACCATGAGACACTTAGACCCTGAGACACTGAGACCCTGAGACCCAGAGACCCAGAGACCCAGAGGCCCTGAGACACTGAGAGACTGAGAGACTGATACACTGAGAGACTGAGAGACTGAGCGACTGAGTGAGTGAGAGACTGAGAGACTGAGACACTGAGTCACTGTGATCCTGAGACACTGAGACACTGAGACACTGAGAGAATGAGACTGAGAGACTGAGACCCTGAAACCCTGAGACCCTGACACCCTGAGACCCAGAGACACTGAGTCACTGAGACCTGAGACCCTGAGTCACGGAGACACTGAGACGCTGGGACCCTGAGACACTGAGACACTGAGACACTGAGACCCTGAGACACTAAGACACTGAGACACTGTGACACTGAGGCACCGAGACACTGAGACACTGAGACCCAGAGACCCAGAGAGACTGAGGTCTGAGCGACTAAGGCCCTGAGATCCTGAGACACTGAGACCCTGAGATACTGAGACACTGAGACCCTGAGACACTGAGAACCTGGGATACGGAGTCACTGAGAGACTGAGAGACTGAGCGTATGAGAGAATGAGAGACTGAGAGACTGAGAGACTGAGAGACTGAGACCCTGAGACCCTGAGACACTGAGAGACTGAGAGACTGAGACCCAGAGACTCAGAGAGCCTGAGACACTGAGACACTGCGAGACTGAGAGACTGAGAGACTGAGTGACAGAGAGACTAAGAACCTCAGACCCTGAGACACTGAGACCCTGAGACACTGAGACACTGAAACACTGAGAGACTGAGAGACTGAGAGACTGAGAGATTGAGACCCAGAGACCCTGAGACCCTGAGACACTGAGACACTGAGACACTGAGACACTGAGACACTGAGACCCTAAGACACTGAGACTCTGAGAGACTGAGACACTGAGACACTGAGACCCTGAGACACCGAGACCCTGAGAGACTGAGGGCCTGAGTGACGAAGGCTCTGAGACACTGAGACACTGAGACCCTGAGACACTGAGACCCTGAGACACTGAGACCCTGAGACACTGAGACACTGAGAGACTGATACACTGAGAGACTGAGAGACAGAGAGAATCAGAGACTGAAAGACGGAGAGACTGAGACACTGGGACCCTGAGACACCGAGACCCTGAGACACTGAGACACTGAGACCCTGAGACACTGAGACCCTGTTACCCAGAGACACTGAGACACTGAGACCCTGAGGCACTGAGACACTGAGACACTGAGACCCTGAAATACTGAGACACTGAGACACTGAGACACTGAGACCCTGAGACACTGAGACATTGAGACACTGAGACACTGAGAGACTGTGAGACTGAGAGACTAAGACCCTGAGACCCTGAGAAACTGAGACCCTGAGACACTGAGACCCTGAGACCCTGAGACACTGAGACACTGAGACCCTGATACCCTGAGACACTAAGACACTGAGACACTGAGACCCTGAGACACTGAGACCCTGAGACCCTGAGACACTGAGACACTGAGACCCTGATACCCTGAGACACTAAGACACTGAGACACTGAGACACTGAAACACTGAGACACTGAGACACTAAGAGACTGAGAGACTGATAAACTGGGAGACTGAGAGACTGAGAGACTGAGCGACTCAGAGACTGAGAGACTGACAGACTGAGACACTGAGAGTCTGAGAGACTGAGAGACTGAGACACTGGAGACTGAGACACTGAGAGACTGAGATCCTGAGACTCGGAGACCCTGAGACCCTAAGACACGGAGACCCTGAGACACTGAGAGGCTGAGACATTGAGACACTGAGACCCTGAGAGACTGAGAGACTGATAAAATGAGAGACTGAGAGACTGAGAGACTGAGACCCTGAGACCATGAGACACTTAGACCCTGAGACACTGAGACACTGAGACCCTGAGACCTGAGACACTGAGACACTGAGAGACTGAGACACTGAGACATTGTAAACCAGAGACCCTGACACACTGAGACACTGAGAGACTGAAACACTGAGAGACTGAGAGACTGAGCGACTGAGAGACTGAGATACTGAGACACTGAGACCCTGAGACCCTGAGACACTAAGACACTGAGACCCTGAGGCACTGAGAACCTGAGTCACTGAGACACTGAGAGACAGAGAGACTGAGAGACTGAGAGTATGAGAGAATGAGAGACTGAGAGACTGAGAGACTGAGACAATGAGATTCTGAGACCCTGAGACACCGAGAGACTGAGAGACTGAGAGACTGAGTGACTGAGAGACTAAGACCCTGAGACACTGTGACCCTGAGACACCGAGACGCTGAGATCCTGAGATCCTGAGATCCTGAGATCCTGAGATCCTGAGACCTTGAGACACTGAGACACTGAGACACTGAGAGACTGAGAGACTGAGACCCAGAGACCCAGAGACCCAGAGAGACTGAGAGACTGAGGGCATGAGAGACTAAGGCCCTGAGACCCTGAGACCCTGAGACACTGAGACACTGAGAACCTGAGACACTGAAAACCTGAGACACTGAGAGACTGAGAGACTGATACAATGAGAGACTGAGAGACTGAGAGATTGAGAGACTGAGAGACTGAGACCCTGAGACACTGAGTCCCTGAGATACTGAGACGTAAGACACTGAGACCCTGAGACCCTGAGATACTGAGACCCTGAGTCACTGAGACACTGAGACACTGAGAAACTGAGAGACAGAGAGAATTAGAGACTGAGACCCAGAGACCCAGAGACTCTGAGACCCTGAGACACTGAGACACTGAGACCCTGAGACCCAGAGACCCACAGACCCAGAGGCCCTGAGACACTGAGACACTGAGAAACTGAGAGACTGAGAGACTTCGATCCTGAGACCCAGAGACCCTGAGACCCAGGGACCCTGAGACTCTGAGACACTGACACACTGAGACCCAGAGACCCTGAGACCCAGAGACCCAGAGACCCAGAGGCCATGAGACACTGAGCCACTGAGAACCTGAGACACTGAGACACTGAGACAATGAGACTGAGAGACTGAGACCCTGAGACCCTGAGACACTGAGACACTGAGACACTGAGAGACTGAGAGACTGAGACCCTGAGACACTGAGACCCTAACACCCTGAGACCCTGAGACACTGAGAACCTGAGACACTGAGAGACTGATACAATGAGAGACTGAGAGACTGATACAATGAGAGACTGAGAGACTGAGAGATTGAGAGACTGAGACCCTGAGACACTGAGACCCTGAGATACTGAGACAGTAAGACACTGAGACCCTGAGACACTGAGACACTGAGAAACTGAGAGACAGAGAGAATGAGAGACTGAGACCCAGAGACCCAGAGACCCAGAGACACTGAGACCCTGAGACACTGAGACACTGAGACCCTGAGACCGTGAGACCCAGAGACCCAGTGGCCCTGAGACACTGAGACGCTGAGACACTGAGACACTGAGACACTGAGAAACTGAGAGACTGAGAGACTTCGATCCTGAGACCCAGAGACCCTGAGACCCAGGGACCCTGAGACTCTGAGACACTGACACACTGAGACCCAGAGACCCAGAGACCCAGAGGCCCTGAGACACTGAGAGACTGAGAGACTGATACACTGAGAGACTGAGAGATGAGCGACTGAGTGAGTGAGAGACTGAGAGACTGAGACACTGAGTCACTGTGATCCTGAGACACTGAGACACTGAGAGAATGAGACTGAGAGACTGAGACCCTGAAACCCTGAGACCCTGACACCCTGAGACACTGAGACACTGAGAGACTGAGATCCTGAAACACTGAGACCCTAACACCCTGAGACCCTGAGACACTGAGTCACTGAGACCTGAGACCCTGAGTCACGGAGACACTGAGACGCTGGGACCCTGAGACACTGAGACACTGAGACACTGAGACCCTGAGACACTAAGACACTGAGACACTGTGAAACTGAGGCACCGAGACACTGAGACACTGAGACCCACAGACCCAGAGAGTCTGAGGTCTGAGCGACTAAGGCCCTGAGATCCTGAGACACTGAGACCCTGAGATACTGAGACACTGAGACCCTGAGACACTGAGAACCTGGGACACGGAGTCACTGAGAGACTGAGAGACTGAGCGTATGAGAGAATGAGAGACTGAGAGACTGAGAGACTGAGAGACTGAGACCCTGAGGCCCTGAGACACTGAGAGACTGAGAGACTGAGACCCAGAGACTCAGAGAGCCTGAGACACTGAGACACTGCGAGACTGAGAGACTGAGAGACTGAGTGACAGAGAGACTAAGAACC
The DNA here is from genome assembly GCA_037974335.1 of Prionace glauca. Taxonomy (NCBI): domain Eukaryota; kingdom Metazoa; phylum Chordata; class Chondrichthyes; order Carcharhiniformes; family Carcharhinidae; genus Prionace; species Prionace glauca. Next base: position 318,646 of record JBBMRE010000154.1, on the reverse strand, counting down.
TCAGACCCTGAGACACTGAGACCCTGAGACACTGAGACACTGAAACACTGAGAGACTGAGAGACTGTGAGACTGAGAGATTGAGACCCAGAGACCCTGAGACCCTGAGACACTGAGACACTGAGACACTGAGACACTGAGACACTGAGACTCTGAGAGACTGAGACACTGAGACACTGAGACCCTGAGACACTGAGACCCTGAGACACTGAGACACTGAGAGACTGATACACTGAGAGACTGAGAGACAGAGAGAATCAGAGACTGAAAGACGGAGAGACTGAGACACTGGGACCCTGAGACACCGAGACCCTGAGACACTGAGACACTGAGACCCTGAGACACTGAGACCCTGTTACCCAGAGACACTGAGACACTGAGACCCTGAGGCACTGAGACACTGAGACACTGAGACCCTGAAATACCGAGACACTGAGAAACTGAGACACTGAGACCCTGAGACACTGAGACATTGAGACACTGAGACACTGAGAGACTGTGAGACTGAGAGACTAAGACCCTGAGACCCTGAGACCCTGAGAAACTGAGACCCTGAGACACTGAGACCCTGAGACCCTGAGACACTGAGACACTGAGACCCTGATACCCTGAGACACTAAGACACTGAGACACTGAGACCCTGAGACACTGAGACCCTGAGACCCTGAGACACTGAGACACTGAGACCCTGATACCCTGAGACACTAAGACACTGAGACACTGAAACACTGAGACACTGAGACACTAAGAGACTGAGAGACTGATAAACTGGGAGACTGAGAGACTGAGAGACTGAGCGACTCAGAGACTGAGAGACTGACAGACTGAGACACTGAGAGTCTGAGAGACTGAGACACTGGAGACTGAGACACTGAGAGACTGAGATCCTGAGACTCGGAGACCCTGAGACCCTAAGACACGGAGACCCTGAGACACTGAGAGGCTGAGACATTGAGACACTGAGACCCTGAGAGACTGAGAGACTGATAAAATGAGAGACTGAGAGACTGAGAGACTGAGACCCTGAGACCATGAGACACTTAGACCCTGAGACACTGAGACACTGAGACCCTGAGACCTGAGACACTGAGACACTGAGAGACTGAGACCCAGAGACTCAGAGAGCCTGAGACACTGAGACACTGCGGGACTGAGAGACTGAGAGACTGAGTGACAGAGAGACTAAGAACCTCAGACCCTGAGACACTGAGATCCTGAGACACTGAGACACTGAGACACTGAGAGACTGAGAGACTGAGAGACTGAGAGATTGAGACCCAGAGACCCTGAGACACTGAGACACTGAGACACTAAGACACTGAGACCCTAAGACACTGAGACTCTGAGAGACTGAGAAACTGAGACACTGAGACCCTGAGACACTGAGACCCTGAGAGACTGAGGGCCTGAGTGACGAAGGCTCTGAGACACTGAGACACTGAGACCCTGAGACACTGAGACCCTGAGACACTGAGACCCTGAGACACTGAGACACTGAGACACTGAGACACTGAGACCCTGAGACACTGAGACCCTGAGACACTGAGACCCTGAGACACTGAGACACTGAGACACTGAGAGACTGAGACCCTGAGACACTGAGACACTGAGACACTGAGACACTGAGACACTGAGACTCTGAGAGACTGAGACACTGAGACACTGAGACCCTGAGACACTGAGACCCTGAGACACTGAGACACTGAGAGACTGATACACTGAGAGACTGAAAGACGGAGAGACTGAGACACTGGGACCCTGAGACACCGAGACCCTGAGACACTGAGACACTGAGACCCTGAGACACTGAGACCCTGTTACCCAGAGACACTGAGACACTGAGACCCTGAGGCACTGAGTCACTGAGACACTGAGACCCTGAAATACTGAGACACTGAGACACTGAGACACTGAGACCCTGAGACACTGAGACATTGAGACACTGAGACACTGAGAGACTGTGACACTGAGAGACTAAGACCCTGAGACCCTGAGACCCTGAGAAACTGAGACCCTGAGACACTGAGACCCTGAGACCCTGAGACACTGAGACCCTGAGACCCTGAGAAACTGAGACCCTGAGACACTGAGACCCTGATACCCTGAGACACTAAGACACTGAGACACTGAGACCCTGAGACACTGAGACCCTGAGACACTGAGACACTGAGACCCTGATACCCTGAGACACTAAGACACTGAGACACTGAGACACTGAAACACTGAGACACTGAGACACTAAGAGACTGAGAGACTGAGAGACTGATAAACTGGGAGACTGAGAGACTGAGAGACTGAGAGACTGAGACACTGAGAGTCTGAGAGACTGAGAGACTGAGAGACTGGAGACTGAGACACTGAGAGACTGAGACCCTGAGACTCGGAGACCCTGAGAACCTAAGACACGGAGACCCTGAGACACTGAGAGACTGAGACATTGAGACACTGAGACCCTGAGAGACTGAGAGACTGATAAAATGAGAGACTGAGTGACTGAGACCCTGAGATCATGAGACACTTAGACCCTGAGACACTGAGACCCTGAGACCAGTGACACTGAGACACTGAGAGACTGAGACATTGTAAACCAGAGACCCTGACACACTGAGACACTGAGAGACTGAAACACTGAGAGACTGAGCGACTGAGAGTATGAGAGAATGAGAGACTGAGAGACTGAGAGACTGAGAGTATGAGAGAATGAGAGACTGAGAGACTGAGAGACTGAGAGACTGAGACCCTGAGACCCTGAGACACTGAGACACCGAGAGACTGAGAGACTGAGAGACTGAGTGACTGAGAGACTAAGACCCTGAGACACTGAGACCCTGAGACACTGAGACGCTGAGATCCTGAGATCCTGAGATCCTGAGACACTGAGACCTTGAGACACTGAGACACTGAGACACTGAGAGACTGAGAGACTGAGACCCAGAGACCCAGAGACCCAGAGAGACTGAGAGACTGAGGGCATGAGAGACTAAGGCCCTGAGACCCTGAGACCCTGAGACACTGAGACACTGAGACCCTGAGACACTGAAAACCTGAGACTCTGAGAGACTGAGAGACTGATACAATGAGAGACTGAGAGACTGAGAGATTGAGAGACTGAGAGACTGAGACCCTGAGACACTGAGTCCCTGAGATACTGAGACGTGAGACACTGAGACCCTGAGACCCTGAGACACTGAGACCCTGAGTCACTGAGACACTGAGACACTGAGAAACTGAGACCCAGAGACCCAGAGACCCAGAGACCCAGAGACCCTGACACACTGAGACACTGAGACCCTGAGACCCTGAGACCCAGAGACCCAGAGACCCAGAGGCCCTGAGACACTGAGACATTGAGACACTGAGAAACTGAGAGACTGAGAGACTTCGATCCTGAGACCCAGAGACCCTGAGACCCAGGGACCCTGAGACTCTGAGACACTGACACACTGAGAGACTGAGAGACCCAGAGACCCAGAGGCCATGAGACACTGAGCCACTGAGAACCTGAGACACTGAGACACTGAGAGAATGAGACTGAGAGACTGAGACCCTGAGACCCTGAGACACTGAGACACTGAGACACTGAAAGACTGAGAGACTGAGAGACTGAGACCCTGAGACACTGAGACCCTAACACCCTGAGACCCTGAGACACTGAGTCACTGAAACCTGAGACCCTGAGTCACGGAGACACTGAGACGCTGGGACCCTAAGACACTGAGACACTGAGACACTGAGACCCTGAGCCACTAAGACACTGAGACACTGTGACACTGAGGCACTGAGACACTGAGACCCAGAGACCCAGAGGCCCAGAGAGACTGAGGGCTGAGAGACTAAGGCCCTGAGATCCTGAGACACTGAGACCCTGAGACACTGAGGCACTGAGACCCTGAGACACTGAGAACCTGGGACACGGAGTCACTGAGAGACTGAGAGACTGAGAGTATGAGAGAATGAGAGAATGAGAGACTGAGAGACTGAGAGACTGAGACCCTGAGACCCTGAGACACTGAGACACTGAGAGACTGAGAGACTGAGAGACTGAGACCCAGAGAGCCTGAGACACCGAGACACTGCGAGACTGAGAGACTGAGAGACTGAGTGACAGAGAGACTAAGAACCTGAGACCCTGAGACACTGAGACCCTGAGACACTGAGACACTGAGATCCTGAGATCCTGAGACACTGAGACCCTGAGACCCTGAGACACTGAGACACTGAGACACTGAGAGACTGAGAGACTGAGAGACTGAGAGACTGAGAGACTGAGAGACTGAGAGATTGAGACCCTGAGACACTGAGATACAGAGACACTGAGACACAGAGATACTGAGACACAGAGACACTGAGTCTCTGAGACACAGATACATTGAGACTCTGAGACACTGAGGCACAGAGATAGAGAATCACTCAGACACAGAGACAAAGAGACACTGAGTCTCTGAGACACCGAGACACAGAGACACTGAGACACAGAGACACAGACTCTGAGACACTGAGACACAGAGACACAGAGACACAGAGACACTAAGAGACTGAGAGACTGAGAGACTGAGAGACTGAGAGACTGATAAACTGGGAGACTGAGAGACTGAGATACTGAGCGACTCAGAGACTGAGAGACTGAGAGACTGAGAGACTGAGACACTGAGAGTCTGAGAGACTGAGAGACTGAGACACTGGAGACTGAGACACTGAGAGACTGAGACCCTGAGACTCTGAGACCCTGAGACCCTAAGACACGGAGACCCTGAGACACTGAGAGACTGAGACATTGAGACACTGAGACCCTGAGAGACTGAGAGACTGATAAAATGAGAGACTGAGAGACTGAGAGACTGAGACCATGAGACACTTAGACCCTGAGACCCTGAGACACTGAGACCCTGAGACCTGAGACACTGAGACACTGAGAGACTGAGACACTGAGACATTGTAAACCAGAGACCCTGACACACTGAGACACTGAGAGACTGAAACACTGAGAGACTGAGAGACTGAGCGACTGAGAGACTGAGATACTGAGACACTGAGACCCTGAGACCCTGAGACACTAAGACACTGAGACCCTGAGACACTGAGAACCTGAGTCACTGAGACACTGAGAGACTGAGAGACTGAGAGAATGAGAGACTGAGAGTATGAGAGAATGAGAGACTGAGAGACTGAGAGACTGAGACCCTGAGACCCTGAGACACTGAGACACCGCGAGACTGAGAGTCTGAGTGACTGAGCGACTGAGAGACTGAGAGACTGAGACCCAGGGACCCAGAGACCCAGAGAGACTGAGAGACTGAGACACTGAGACCCTGAGACACTGAAAACCTGAGACACTGAGAGACTGATACAATGAGAGACTGAGAGACTGATACAATGAGAGACTGAGAGACTGAGAGATTGAGAGACTGAGAGACTGAGACCCTGAGACACTGAGACCCTGAGATACTGAGACAGTAAGACACTGAGACCCTGAGACACTGAGAGACTGAGACCCAGAGACCCTGAGATCCTGGGACACTGAGACCCTGAGACCCGGTGACCCTGAGACACTGAGACCCTGAGTCAATGAGAGACTGAGAGACTGATACAATGAGAGACTGAGAGACTGAGAGATTGAGAGACTGAGAGACTGAGACCCTGAGACACTGAGACCCTGAGACACTGAGACACTGAGGCACTGAGAAACTGAGAGACAGAGAGAATGAGAGACTGAGACCCAGAGACCCAGAGACACTGAGATCCTGAGACACTGAGACACTGAGACCCTGAGACCGAGAGACCCAGAGACCCAGAGACCCAGAGGCCCTGAGACACTGAGACGCTGAGACACTGAGACACTGAGACACTGAGAAACTGAGAGACTGAAAGACTTCGATCCTGAGACCCAGAGACCCAGAGGCCCTGAGACACTGAGAGACTGAGAGACTGATACACTGAGAGACTGAGCGACTGAGTGAGTGAGAGACTGAGAGACTGAGACACTGAGTCACTGTGATCCTGAGACACTGAGACACTGAGACACTGAGAGAATGAGACTGAGAGACTGAGACCCTGAAACCCTGAGACCCTGACACGCTGAGACACTGAGACACTGAGAGACTGAGACCCTGAAACACTGAGACCTTAACACTCTGAGACCCTGAGACACTGAGTCACTGAGACCTGAGACCCTGAGTCACGGAGACACTGAGACGCTGGGACCCTGAGACACTGAGACACTGAGACACTGAGACCGTGAGACACTAAGACACTGAGACACTGTGACACTGAGGCACCGAGACACTGAGACACTGAGACCCAGAGACCCAGAGAGACTGAGGTCTGAGCGACTAAGGCCCTGAGATCCTGAGACACTGAGACCCTGATATACTGAGACACTGAGACCCTGAGACACTGAGAACCTGGGACACGGAGTCACTGAGAGACTGAGAGACTGAGCGTATGAGAGAATGAGAGAATGAGAGACTGAGAGACTGAGAGACTGAGAGACTGAGACCCTGAGACCCTGAGACACTGAGAGACTGAGAGACTGAGACCCAGAGACTCAGAGAGCCTGAGACACTGAGACACTGCGAGACTGAGAGACTGAGAGACTGAGTGACAGAGAGACTAAGAACCTCAGACCCTGAGACACTGAGACCCTGAGACACTGAGACACTGAGACACTGAGAGACTGAGAGACTGAGAGATTGAGACCCAGAGACCCTGAGACCCTGAGACACTGAGACACTGAGACACTGAGACACTGAGACCCTGAGACACTGAGACCCTGAGAGACTGAGGGCCTGAGTGACGAAGGCTCTGAGACACTGAGACACTGAGACCCTGAGACACTGAGACCCTGAGACACTGAGACCCTGAGACACTGAGACACTGAGACACTGAGAGACTGATACACTGAGAGACAGAGAGAATCAGAGACTGAAAGACGGAGAGACTGAGACACTGGGACCCTGAGACACCGAGACCCTGAGACACTGAGACACTGAGACCCTGAGACACTGAGACCCTGTTACCCAGAGACACTGAGACACTGAGACCCTGAGGCACTGAGACACTGAGACACTGAGACCCTGAAATACTGAGACACTGAGTCACTGAGACACTGAGACCCTGAGACACTGAGACATTGAGACACTGAGACACTGAGAGACTGTGAGACTGAGAGACTAAGACCCTGAGACCCTGAGACCCTGAGAAACTGAGACCCTGAGACACTGAGACCCTGAGACACTGAGACCCTGATACCCTGAGACACTAAGACACTGAGACACTGAGACCCTGAGACACTGAAACACTGAGACACTAAGAGACTGAGAGACTGAGAGACTGATAAACTGGGAGACTGAGAGACTGGGAGACTGAGAGACTGAGCGACTCATAGACTGAGAGACTGAGAGACTGAGACACTGAGAGTCTGAGAGATTGAGAGACTGAGACACTGGAGACTGAGACACTGATAGAATGAGACCCTGAGACCCTAAGACACGGAGACCCTGAGACACTGAGAGACTGAGACATTGAGACACTGAGACCCTGAGAGACTGAGAGACTGATAAAATGAGAGACTGAGAGACTGAGAGACTGAGACCCTGAGACCATGAGACACTTAGACCCTGAGACACTGAGACCCTGAGATCTGAGACACTGAGACACTGAGACATTGTAATCCAGAGACCCTGACACACTGAGACACTGAGAGACTGAAACACTGAGAGACTGAGAGACTGAGCGACTGAGAGACTGAGATACTGAGACACTGAGACCCTGAGACACTAAGACACTGAGACCCTGAGACACTGAGAACCTGAGTCACTGAGACACTGAGAGGCAGAGAGACTGAGAGACTGAGAGTATGAGAGAATGAGAGACTGAGAGACTGAGACCCTGAGACCCTGAGACACTGAGACCCAGAGACACTGAGACCCTGAGACACTGAGACACTGAGAGACTGATACACTGAGAGACTGAGAGACAGAGAGAATCAGAGACTGAGAGACTGAGCGACTCAGAGACTGAGAGACTGAGCGACTGAGAGACTGAAAGACGGAGAGACTGAGACACTGGGACCCTGAGACACCGAGACCCTGAGACACTGAGACACTGAGACACTGAGACCCTGAGACACTGAGACCCTGTTACCCAGAGACACTGAGACACTGAGACCCTGAGGCACTGAGACACTGAGACCCTGAAACACTGAGACACTGAGACACTGAGACCCTGAGACACTGAGACATTGAGACACTGAGACACTGAGAGACTGTGTGACTGAGAGACTAAGACCCTGAGACCCTGAGACCCTGAGAAACTGAGACCCTGAGACACTGAGACCCTGAGAGACTGATACACTGAGAGACTGAGAGACAGAGAGAATCAGAGACTGAGAGACTGAGCGACTCAGAGACTGAGAGACTGAGCGACTGAGAGACTGAAAGACGGAGAGACTGAGACACTGGGACCCTGAGACACCGAGACCCTGAGACACTGAGACACTGAGACCCTGAGACACTGAGACCCTGTTACCCAGAGACACTGAGACACTGAGACCCTGAGGCACTGAGACACTGAGACACTGAGACCCTGAAACACTGAGACACTGAGACACTGAGACCCTGAGACACTGAGACATTGAGACACTGAGACACTGAGAGACTGTGAGACTGAGAGACTAAGACCCTGAGACCCTGAGACCCTGAGAAACTGAGACCCTGAGACACTGAGACCCTGAGAACCTGAGACAATGAGACACTGAGACCCTGACACCCTGAGACACTAAGACACTGAGACACTGAGACACTGAAACACTGAGACACTGAGACACTAAGAGACTGAGAGACTGAGAGACTGATAAACTGGGAGACTGAGAGACTGAGAGACTGAGCGACTCAGAGACTGAGAGACTGAGAGACTGAGAGACTGAGACACTGAGAGTCTGAGAGACTGAGAGACTGAGACACTGGAGACTGAGACACTGAGAGACTGAGACCCTGAGACTCTGAGACCCTGAGACCCTAAGACACGGAGACCCTGAGACACTGAGAGACTGAGACATTGAGACACTGAGACCCTGAGAGACTGAGAGACTGATAAAATGAGAGACTGAGAGAGTGAGAGACTGAGACCCTGAGACCATGAGACACTTAGACCCTGAGACACTGAGACACTGAGACCCTGAGACCTGAGACACTGAGACACTGAGAGACTGAGACACTGAGACATTGTAAACCAGAGACCCTGACACACTGAGACACTGAGAGACTGAAACACTGAGAGACTGAGAGACTGAGCGACTGAGAGACTGAGATACTGAGACACTGAGACCCTGAGACCCTGAGACACTAAGACACTGAGACCCTGAGACACTGAGAACCTGAGTCACTGAGACACTGAGAGACAGAGAGACTGAGAGACTGAGAGTATGAGAGAATGAGAGACTGAGAGACTGAGAGACTGAGACCCTGAGACCCAGAGAGCCAGAGACACTGAGACACCGAGAGACTGAGAGACTGAGTGACTGAGAGACTAAGACCCTGAGACACTGAGACCCTGAGATACTGAGACGCTGAGATCCTGAGATCTTGAGATCCTGAGACACTGAGACCTTGAGACACTGAGACACTGAGACACTGAGACACTGAGAGACTGAGAGACTGAGACCCAGAGACCCAGAGACCCAGAGAGACTGAGAGACTGAGGGCATGAGAGACTAAGGCCCTGAGACCCTGAGACACTGAGACACTGAGACCCTGAGACACTGAGAACCTGAGACACTGAGAGACTGAGAGACTGATACAATGAGAGACTGAGAGACTGATACAATGAGAGACTGAGAGACTGAGAGATTGAGAGACTGAGAGACTGAGACCCTGAGACACTGAGTCCCTGAGATACTGAGATGTGAGACACTGAGACCCTGAGACCCTGAGACACTGAGACCCTGAGTCACTGAGACACTGAGACACTGAGAAACTGAGAGACAGAGAGAATTAGAGACTGAGACCCAGAGACCCAGAGACTCTGAGACCCTGAGACACTGAGACCCTGAGACCCAGAGACCCAGAGACCCAGAGGCCCTGAGACACTGAGACACTGAGACACTGAGAAACTGAGAGACTGAGAGACTTCGATCCTGAGACCCAGAGACCCTGAGACCCAGGGACCCTGAGACTCTGAGACACTGACACACTGAGACCCAGAGACCCAGAGACCCAGAGGCCATGAGACACTGAGCCACTGAGAACCTGAGACACTGAGACACTGAGAGAATGAGACTGAGAGACTGAGACCCTGAGACCCTGAGACACTGAGACACTGAGACACTGAGACACTGAGAGACTGAGAGACTGAGAGACTGAGACCCTGAGACACTGAGACCCTAACACCCTGAGACCCTGAGACACTGAGTCACTGAGACCTGAGACCCTGAGTCACGGAGACACTGAGACGCTGGGACGCTAAGACACTGAGACACCGAGACACTGAGGCACTGAGACACTGAGACACTGAGACACTGAGACCCAGAGACCCAGAGAGACTGAGGGCTGAGAGACTAAGGCCCTGAGATCCTGAGACACTGAGACCCTGAGACACTGAGGCACTGAGACCCTGAGACACTGAGAACCTGGGACACGGAGTCACTGAGAGACTGAGAGACTGAGAGTATGAGAGAATGAGAGAATGAGAGACTGAGAGACTGAGAGACTGAGACCCTGAGGCCCTGAGACACTGAGACACTGAGAGACTGAGAGACTGAGAGACTGAGACCCAGAGACCCAGAGAGCCTGAGACACTGAGACACTGCGAGACTGAGAGACTGAGAGACTGAGTGACAGAGAGACTAAGAACCTGAAACCCTGAGACACTGAGACCCTGAGACACTGAGACACTGAGATCCTCAGATCCTGAGACACTGAGACCCTGAGACCCTGAGACACTGAGACACTGAGAGACTGAGAGACTGAGAGACTGAGAGACTGAGAGACTGAGAGACTGAGAGACTGAGAGATTGAGACCCTGAGACACTGAGACACAGAGACACTGAGACACTGAGACACAGAGACACAGAGACACTGAGTCTCTGAGACACTGATACATTGAGACTCTGAGACACTGAGGCACAGAGACACTGAAACACAGAGATACTGAGACACAGAGACACTGAGTCTCCGAGACACTGATACATTGAGACTCTGAGACACTGAGGCACAGAGATAGAGAATCACTGAGACAGTGACTCTGAGACAAAGGGACACAGAGAAACTGAGACACTGAGACACAAAGACTTTGAGACCCTGAGACACTGAGACACAGAGACAGAGTCACTGAGACACTCAAACACTCCGATACACAGACACAGAGACAAAGAGACACTGAGTCTCTGAGACACTGAGACACTGAGATACAGAGACACTGAGACACTGAGACACCGAGACACAGAGACACTGAGACACAGAGACACAGAGACTCTGAGACACAGATGCACAGAGACACTGAGACACAGAGACACTGAGACACAGAGACACAGGGACACTGAGACTCTGAGACACTGAGGCAATGAGACACTGAGGCACAGAGACAGTGAGACTCAGAGTCATTCAGACACAGAGACACGGAGATGCTGAGTCTCTGAGATAATGATACACTGAGACACTGAGACACTGATAATCTGAGACACTGAGACACAGAGAAACAGAGACACTCAGATAGAGAGACACTGAGACACTGCGACTCTGAGACGCTGAGACACTGAAAATCTGAGACACTGAGACACAAAGACACTGAGGCACAGAGACACTCAACACAGAGACTAAGTGACACTGAGTGTCTGTGACATTGATACACTGAGACACTGAGACTCTGAGACATTGAGACACTGAGGCACAGAGACACTGAGACACAGAGACACTGAGTGTCTGATAGACTGAGGCACAGAGACACTGAGTGTCTGATAGACTGAGGCACAGAGACACTGAGACACTGAGGCACCAACACACAGAGACTCTGAGACACTGAGACGCTGAGACACAGAGACACTGAGACAATGAGGCACAGAGACACTGAGACAATGAGGCACAGAGACACTGAGACACTGTGACTCAGAGACACTTAGACACTGAGACACTGAGGCACAGAGACACTCAACACAGAGACTAAGTGACACTGAGTGTCTGTGACATTGATACACTGAGACACTGAGACTCTGAGACATTGAGACACTGAGGCACAGAGACACTGAGGCACAGAGACACTGAGAGTCTGATAGACTGAGGCACAGAGACACTGAGACACTGAGGCACCAACACACAGAGACTCTGAGACACTGAGACGCTGAGACACAGAGACACTGAGACAATGAGGCACAGAGACACTGAGACACTGTGACTCAGAGACACTTAAACACTGAGACACTGAGACACTGAGACAATGGGACACGGAGGCACTGAGACTCTGAGATACTGAGACACAGAGACACTGAGACACTGAGACTCTGAGACACTGAGGCACAGAAACTCTGAGACACTGAGACTCTGAGATAATGAGACACTGAGACACAGAGATACTGAGACACAGAGACACTGAGTCTCTGAGGCACAGAGATAGAGAATCACTGAGACAGAGAAACACTGATAATCTGAGACTCTGAGACACTGTGACATTGAGGCACAGAGACACTCAGACACAGAGAAACTGAGACACTGAGGCACCAAGACTCAGAGACTCTGAGAGATTGAGACTCTGAGACACTGAGACACTGAGACATTGAGACACAGAGACTCTGAGACACTGTGACATTGAGGCACAGAGACACACAGACACAGAGAAACTGAGACACTGAGGCACCAAGACTCAGAGACTCTGAGAGATTGAGACTCTGAGACACAGTAAGTCAGAGATACAGAGACACTGAGGCACAGAGGCACAGAGACACTGAGACACAGAGACACTGAGACTCTGAGACGCTGAGACACAGAGACACTGTGACACAGAGACATAGAGACAGTAAGACACTGAGAGACTGAGGCACAGAGACACTGAAACTCTGAGACACTGAGGCACTGAGACACAGATACACAGAGACACTGAGACACTGAGACACTGAGGCACAGAGACCCTGAGACACAGAGACATAGAGACACTGAAACTCTGAGACACTGTGACACAGAGACACTGAGACACAGAGACACAGAGATCTTGAGACACTGAGACTCTGTGACTCTGATACACTGTGACATGAGGCACAGAGACACTCAGACACAGAGACAAAGAGATACTGAATCTCTGACACACTGATACACAGAGACACAGAGACTCTGAGATGCTGAGACTCTGATACACAGAGACACAGAGACTCTGAAGCACTGAGACACAGAGACGTAGAGACATTGAACTCTGATACACTGAGACACAAAACTTTGAGACACAGAGACACTGAGACTCTGAGACACTGAGGCACAGAGACACTCAGACAGAGAGACACTGAGACACTGAGTCTCTGAGACACTGATAAACTGAAACACTGAGACACAGAGACACTGAGACACAGAGACACTGAAACACTGAGATACTGCGACACAGAGAAACTGTGACATTGAGACTCTGAGACGCTGAGACACTGAGGCACAGTGATACTGAGACACAGATTCACTGAGACTCTAAGACACTGAGACACTGAAAATCTGAGACACTGAGACACTGTGACACTGAGGCACAGATACACTGAGACACTGAGACCCTGCGACTCTGAGACACTGAGATACTGGGACACAGAGACACTGGGACACAGAGACACTGAGACACAGAGGAACACTGAGACACTGAGACACTGAGACTCTGGGACGCTGAGACACAGAGGCACTGAGACAGTAAGACACTGAGAGACTGAGGCACAGAGACACTGAAACACTGAGACACTGAGACACAGAGACACAGAGACACTGAAACACTGAGACACTGAGACACAGAGACACAGAGATACTGAGACACAGAGACACTGATGCACAGAAACACTGCGACACAGAGAAACTGTGACATTGAGACTCTGAGATGCTGAGACACTGAGGCACAGTGATACTGAGACACAGATTCACTGAGACTCTAAGACACTGAGACACTGAAAATCTGAGACACTGAGATTCTGAGACATTGAGACACTTAGGCACAGATACACTGAGTCTCTGAGACACAGAGACACTGAGACACTGAGACACTGAGAGTCTGATAGACTGAGGCACAGAGACACTGAGACACTGAGGCACCAAGACACAGAGACTCTGAGACACTGAGACGCTGAGACTCTGATACATTGAGACAGAGAGACACAAAGACACAGAAACACTGAGACACTGAGGCACTGAGGCACAGAGGCACATAGGCATTGAGATACAGAGACACAGAGACTGTCAGACATTGAGACACAGAGACACAGAGACACTGAGACACTGAGGCACAGAGACACTGAGACACAGAGACACTGACACACTGTGACTCAGAGATACTTAGACAGAGAGACTGAGACTCTGAGATACTGAGACACAGAGACACTGAGACACCAAACTTTGAGACACTGAGACACAGAGATACTGAGACACTGAGACTCTGAGACACTGAGACACTGAGATACTGAGACACTGAGACACAGAGACACTGAGACACTGAGACACTGACATAATGAGACACTGAGGCACAGAGACACTGAGACACAGATATACTGAGACACAGGGACACTGAGTCTCTGAGACACTGAGGCACAGAGATAGAGAATCACTGAGACAGAGAGACACTGATAATCTGAGCCTCTGAGACACTGTGACATTGAGGCACAGAGACACTCAGACACAGAGAAACTGAGACACTGAGGCACCAAGACTCAGAGATTCTGAGAGATTGAGACTCTGAGACACTGAGACACAGTAACACAGAGACATTGAGACTCTGAGACACTGAGACACTGAAAATTTGAGACACTGAGACACTGTGACACTGAGGAACAGAGACACTCAGACAGAGAGACACTGAGACACTGAGGCACAGAGACGCTGAGTCTCTGAGACACTGATAAACTGAGACACAGGGACACTGAGGCACAGATACACTGAGACACTGAGACCCTGCGACTCTGAGACACTGAGATACTGGGACACAGAGACACTGGGACACAGAGACACTGAGACACAGAGGAACACTGAGACACTGAGACACTGAGACTCTGGGACGCTGAGACACAGAGGCACTGAGACAGTAAGACACTGAGAGACTGAGGCACAGAGACACTGAAACACTGAGACACTGAGACACAGAGACACAGAGATACTGAGACACAGAGACACTGATGCACAGAAACACTGCGACACAGAGAAACTGTGACATTGAGACTCTGAGATGCTGAGACACTGAGGCACAGTGATACTGAGACACAGATTCACTGAGACTCTAAGACACTGAGACACTGAAAATCTGAGACACTGAGATTCTGAGACATTGAGACACTTAGGCACAGATACACTGAGTCTCTGAGACACAGAGACACTGAGACACTGAGACACTGAGAGTCTGATAGACTGAGGCACAGAGACACTGAGACACTGAGGCACCAAGACACAGAGACTCTGAGACACTGAGACGCTGAGACTCTGATACATTGAGACAGAGAGACACAAAGACACAGAAACACTGAGACACTGAGGCACTGAGGCACAGAGGCACATAGGCATTGAGATACAGAGACACAGAGACTGTCAGACATTGAGACACAGAGACACAGAGACACTGAGACACTGAGGCACAGAGACACTGAGACACAGAGACACTGACACACTGTGACTCAGAGATACTTAGACAGAGAGACTGAGACTCTGAGATACTGAGACACAGAGACACTGAGACACCAAACTTTGAGACACTGAGACACAGAGATACTGAGACACTGAGACTCTGAGACACTGAGACACTGAGATACTGAGACACTGAGACACTGAGACACTGAGACACTGACATAATGAGACACTGAGGCACAGAGACACTGAGACACAGATATACTGAGACACAGGGACACTGAGTCTCTGAGACACTGAGGCACAGAGATAGAGAATCACTGAGACAGAGAGACACTGATAATCTGAGCCTCTGAGACACTGTGACATTGAGGCACAGAGACACTCAGACACAGAGAAACTGAGACACTGAGGCACCAAGACTCAGAGATTCTGAGAGATTGAGACTCTGAGACACTGAGACACAGTAACACAGAGACACAGAGACAATGGGGCACAGAGATACAGAGACACAAAGACACTGGGACACTGAGAGTCTGAGACACAGAGACACAGAGACACTGAGCCTCTGAGACACAAAGACACAGAGACACTGAGACAAGGAGAAACAGAGATACCGAGGCACAGAGACACTGAGACCCTGAGACACAGAGACACTGAGCCTCTGAGACACAGTGACACAGAGACACTGAGACACTGAGACACAGAGACACAGAGAAACTGAGAGTCTTGATAGACTGAGACACTGAGACAAAGAGACACAGAGACACAGAGACACAGAGACACAGAGATACTGGGACACAGAGTCACTGAGACACTGAGACTCTGAGACACTGAGGCACAGAGACACTGAGACACAGAGACATAGAGACACTGAAACTCTGAGACACTGAGACAGAGAAACACAGAGACACTGAATCTCTGAGACACTGATACACTGAGACAGAGAGACACTGTGACTCTGAGACACAGAGACACTGATGCTCAGAGAAACCGAAATGCAGAGACACTGAGACCAGAGACAAAGATACTCTGAGACACAGATACCCTGAGAAACTGAGTCACTAAGGCACAGAGAAACTGAGACACAAAGACATTGAGACACTGATGCACAGATAAACTGAGACACTGAGGCACAGAGACACTGAGAGTCTGAGACACAGAGACACTGAGACACCCTGAGACCCTGAGAAACAGAGACACTGAGCCTCTGAGACACAGAGACACTGAGACACTGACCCTCTGAGACACAAAGACACAGAGACACTGAGACACAGAGAAACATAGACACCGAGGCACAGAGACACTGAGACCCTGAGATACACAGAGACTGAGCCTCTGAGACACAGAGACACTGAGACGCAGAGACACAGAGACACTGAGAGTCTTGATAGACTGAGGCACAGAGACACTGAGACACTGAGGCACCAAGACACAGAGACTCTGAGACACTGAGACTCTGAGACACTGAGACAAAGAGACACAGAGCCACGGAGACGCTGAGACACTGAGGCGCAGAGACACTGAGGCACAGAGACACTGAGAGACAGAGACACTGAGACTCTGAAACACAGAGACACAGGGACACTGAGACTCTGAGGCAATGAGACACTGAGGCACAGAGACAGTGAGACACAGATTCACTCAGACACAGAGGCACGGAGATGCCGAGTCTCTGAGATAATGATACACTGAGACACAGAGACACTGGGACACTGATAATCTGAGACACTGATACACAGAGAAACAGAGACACTGTGCCTCTGAGACTCTGATACACTGAGACAGAGAGACACTGAGACTCTAGACACTGAGACACTGAGGCACAGAGACACGGAGACACACAGACACTGAGACACAGAGATAGAGAAACACTGAGACACTGAGACATTGAGACACTGAGACACTGTGCCATTGAGGCACAGAGACACTGAGTCACTGATACCCTGAGATGCTGATACACTGAGACACAGGGACACTGGGACACTGAGACACTGAGACACTGAGACACTGAGACGCTGAGACTCTGAGACTATGAGACACAGGGACAATGAGACACAGAGACACTGAGACACAGAGACACTGGGACACTGAGACACTAAGGCACTGAGGCACAGAGACACTGCGACACAGAGACACTGGGACACTGAGACACTAAGGCACTGAGACACTGCGACACAGAGACACTGAGACACAGAGACACAGAGTCACTCAGACACAGAAACACGGAGACGCTGAGTCTCTGAGATACTGATATACTGACAAACTGATAATCTGAGACACTGTGACACTGAGGCACAGAGACACTGAGCCACAGAGAAACAGAGACACTGAGTCTCTGAGACACTGATACACTGAGACACAGAGACACTGAGACTCTAGACACTGAGACACTGAGGCACAGAGATAGAGAAACACTGAGACACTGAGTGACTGAGACTCTGAGACGGTGAGACACAGAGGCACTGAGACACAGAGACACTGAGACAGTAAGACACTGAGAGACTGAGGCACAGAGATAGAGAAACACTGAGACACTGAGTCACTGAGACACTGAGACACAGAGACACAGAGACTCTGAGACGCTGAGACACTGAGACACAGAGACACAGAGACACTGAGAAACTGAGACTCTGAGACACTGTGACAGAGAAACTCTGAGACACAGAGACACAGACTCACTGAAACTCTGAGACACTGAGACAGTGGGACACAGAGACACTGAGACAGAGAAACACAGAGACACTGAATCTCTGAGACACAAATACACTGAGACACAGAGATACTGTGACTCTGAGACAAGGAGACACTGAGACATTGAGGCACAGAGAAATCGAAATGCAGAGACACTGAGACCAGAGACAAAGATACTCTGAGACGCAGATACCCTGCGAAACTGAGTCACTATGGCACAGAGAAACTGAGACACAGAGACATTGAGACACTGAGACACAGATAAACTGAGACACTGAGGCACAGAGACAATGAGCCTCTGAGACACAGAGACACAGAGACACTGGGACACTGAGAGTCTGAGACACAGAGACACATAGACACAGAGACACTGAGCCTCTGAGACACAAAGACACAGAGACACAGAGACACTGAGACACAGAAACACTGAGCCTCTGAGACACAAAGACACAGAGACACAGAGACACAGAGACACTGAGACTCTGAGACACAGAGGCACAGAGACACTGAGACTCTGAGACACAGGGATACTGAGACTCTGAGAAACTAAGGCAATGAGACACTGAGGCACAGAGACTCTGAGACTCTGATGCACTGAGACACAGAGACACTGAGACTCTGAGACACTGAGACACAGAGTCACTGAGACTCTGAGACACGGAGGCACAGAGACAATGAGACACAGAGACACTGAGACACAGAGACTCTGAGACACTGATGCACTGAGACACAGAGACGCTGAGACTCTGAGACACTGAGGCATCGAGACACTGTGACACAAAGACACAGAGACAGTAAGACACTGAGAGACTAGGGCACAGAGACACTGAAACACTGAGACACTGAGACACAGATACACAGAGACACTGAGACTCTGAGACACTGAGGCACCGAGACACTGAGACACAGAGACATAGAGACACTGAAACTCTGAGACACTGAGACACTGTGACAGAGAAACTCTGAGACACAGAGACACAGACTCACTGAAACTCTGAGACACTGAGACACTGGGACACAGAGACACTGAGACAGAGAAACACAGAGACACTGAATCTCTGAGACACTGATACACTGAGACACAGAGATACTGTGACTCTGAGACAAGGAGACACTGAGACATTGAGGCACAGAGAAACCGAAATGCAGAGACACTGAGACCAGAGACAAAGATACTCTGAGACGCAGATACCCTGCGAAACTGAGTCACTATGGCACAGAGAAACTGAGACACAGAGACATTGAGACTCTGAGACACAGATAAACTGAGACACTGAGGCACAGAGACACTGAGCCTCTGAGACACAGAGACACAGAGACACTGGGACACTGGGACACTGAGAGTCTGAGACACAGAGACACAGAGACACTGAGACACCCTGAGACCCTGAGAAACAGAGACACTGAGCCTCTGAAACACAGAGACACTGAGACACTGAGCCTCTGAGACACAGAGACACTGAGACACTGAGCCTCTGAGACACAAAGACACAGAGACACTGAGACACAGAGAAACATAGACACCGAGGCACAGAGACACTGAGACCCTGAGACACACAGAGACTGAGCCTCTGAGACACAGAGACACTGAGACGCAGAGACACAGAGACACTGAGAGTCTTGATAGACTGAGGCACAGAGACACTGAGACACTGAGGCACCAAGACACAGAGACTCTGAGACACTGAGACTCTGAGACACTGAGACAAAGAGACACAGAGCCACGGAGACGCTGAGACACTGAGACACTGAGGCGCAGAGACACTGAGGCACAGAGACACTGAGAGACAGAGACACTGAGACTCTGAGACACAAAGACACAGAGACACAGAGACACTGAGACACAGAGACACTGAGCCTCTGAGACACAAAGACACAGAGACACAGAGACAGAGAGACACTGAGCCTCTGAGACACAAAGACACAGAGACACTGAGACTCTGAGACACAGGGATACTGAGACTCTGAGAAACTAAGGCAATGAGACACTGAGGCACAGAGACTCTGAGACTCTGATGCACTGAGACACAGAGACACTGAGACTCTGAGACACTGAGACACAGAGTCACTGAGACTCTGAGACACGGAGGCACAGAGACAATGAGACACAGAGACACTGAGACACAGAGACTCTGAGACACTAATGCACTGAGACACAGAGACGCTGAGACTCTGAGACACTGAGGCACTGAGACTCTGAGAAACTGAGACAAAGAGAGACAGAGACAAGGAGACGCTGAAACACGGAGACACTGAGACTCTGAGACACTGGGACACAGAGAAACTGAGACACAAAGACTTTGAGATCCTGAGACACTGAGACACTGAGATTCTGAGAAACTGAGACACTCAGACACTCAGACACAGAGACAAAGAGACACTGAGTCTCTGAGACACTGCTACACTGAAACACTGAGACACTGAGGCACAGAGACACTGAGACACTGAGGCACAGAGAAACCGAAATGCAGAGGCACTGAGACCAGAGACAGAGATACTCTGAGACGCAGATACCCTGAGAAACAGAGTCACTATGGCACAGAGAAACTGAGACACAGAGACATTGAGACTCTGAGACACAGATAAACTGAGACACTGAGGCACAGAGACACAGAGACACTGGGACACTGAGAGTCTGAGACACAGAGAAACTGAGACACAAATACTTTGAGACCCTGAGACACTGAGACACTGAGACACAGAGACAGAGACACTGAGACACTGAGACCCTCAGACACAGAGACAAAGAGATACTGAGTCTCTGAGACACTGCTACACTGAAACACAGAGACACTGAGACTCTGAGACACTGAGACTCTGAGACTCGGAGACACTGAGTCAATGAGGCACTGAGACACTGAGTCTCTGAGACACAGAGACACTGAGACACTGAGACACGGAGACACAGAGACACTGAGACACTGAGACACTGATACCCTGAGACACTAAGACACTGAGACACTGAGACCCTGAGACACTGAAACACTGAGACACTGAGACACTAAGAGACTGAGAGACTGAGAGACTGAGAGACTGATAAACTGGGAGACTGAGAGACTGAGCGACTCAGAGACTGAGAGACTGAGAGACTGAGAGACTGAGACACTGAGAGTCTGAGAGACTGAGAGACTGAGACACTGGAGACTGAGACACTGAGAGACTGAGACCCTGAGACTCTGAGACCCTGAGACCCTAAGACACGGAGACCCTGAGACACTGAGAGACTGAGACATTGAGACACTGAGACCCTGAGAGACTGAGAGACTGATAAAATGAGAGACTGAGAGACTGAGACCCTGAGACCATGAGACACTTAGACCCTGAGACACTGAGACACTGAGACCCTGAGACCTGAGACACTGAGACACTGAGAGACTGAGACACTGAGACATTGTAATCCAGAGACCCTGACACACTGAGACACTGAGAGACTGAAACACTGAGAGACTGAGAGACTGAGCGACTGAGAGACTGAGATACTGAGACACTGAGACCCTGAGACCCTGAGACACTAAGACACTGAGACCCTTAGACACTGAGAACCTGAGTCACTGAGACACTGAGAGACAGAGAGACTGAGAGACTGAGAGACTGAGAGGATGAGAGAATGAGAGACTGAGAGACTGAGAGACTGAGACCCTGAGACCCTGAGACACTGAGACACAGAGACACTGAGACCCTGAGACACTGAGACACTGAGACACTGAGAGACTGATACACTGAGAGACTGAGAGACAGAGAGAATCAGAGACTGAGAGACTGAGCGACTCAGAGACTGAGAGACTGAGCGACTGAGAGACTGAAAGACGGAGAGACTGAGACACTGGGACCCTGAGACACCGAGACCCTGAGACACTGAGACACTGAGACACTGAGACCCTGAGACACTGAGACCCTGTTACCCAGAGACACTGAGACACTGAGACCCTGAGGCACTGAGACACTGAGACACTGAGACCCTGAAACACTGAGACACTGAGACACTGATACACTGAGACCCTGAGACACTGAGACATTGAGACACTGAGACACTGAGAGACTGTGAGACTGAGAGAATAAGACCCTGAGACCCTGAGACCCTGAGAAACTGAGACCCTGAGACACTGAGACCCTGAGACCCTGAGACACTGAGACACTGATACCCTGAGACACTAAGACACTGAGACCCTGAGACACTGAAACACTGAGACACTGAGACACTAAGAGACTGAGAGACTGAGAGACTGATAAACTGGGAGACTGAGAGACTGAGAGACTGAGCGACTCAGAGACTGAGAGACTGAGAGACTGAGAGACTGAGACACTGAGAGTCTGAGAGACTGAGAGACTCAGACACTGGAGACTGAGACACTGAGAGACTGAGACCCTGAGACTCTGAGACCCTGAGACCCTAAGACACGGAGACCCTGAGACACTGAGAGACTGAGACATTGAGACACTGAGACCCTGAGAGACTGAGAGAATGATAAAATGAGAGACTGAGAGACTGAGAGACTGAGAGACTGAGACCCTGAGACCATGAGACACTTAGACCCTGAGACACTGAGACACTGAGACCCTGAGACCTGAGACACTGAGACACTGACAGACTGAGACACTGAGACATTGTAAACCAGAGACCCTGACACACTGAGACACTGAGAGACTGAAACACTGAGAGACTGAGAGACTGAGCGACTGAGAGACTGAGATACTGAGACCCTGAGACCCTGAGACCCTGAGACACTAAGACACTGAGACCCTGAGACACTGAGAACCTGAGTCACTGAGACACTGAGAGACAGAGAGACTGAGAGACTGAGAGTATGAGAGAATGAGAGACTGAGAGACTGAGAGACTGAGACCCTGAGACCCTGAGACACTGAGACACCGAGAGACTGAGAGTCTGAGTGACTGAGCGACTGAGAGACTGAGAGACTGAGACCCAGGGACCCAGAGTCACAGAGAGACTGAGAGACTGAGACACTGAGACCCTGAGACACTGAGAACCTGAGACACTGAGAGACTGAGAGACTGATACAATGAGAGACTGAGAGACTGATACAATGAGAGACTGAGAGACTGATACAATGAGAGACTGAGAGACTGTGAGATTGAGAGACTAAGGCCCTAAGACCCTGAGACCCTGAGACACTGAGACACTGAGACACTGAGACCCTGAGACACTGAGAACCTGAGACACTGAGAGACTGATACAATGAGAGACTGAGAGACTGATACAATGAGAGACTGAGAGATTGAGAGACTGAGAGACTGAGACCCTGAGACACTGAGACCCTGAGATACTGAGACAGTAAGACACTGAGACCCAGAGACACTAAGACACTGAGACACTGAGACACTGAAACACTGAGACACTGAGACACTAAGAGACTGAGAGACTGAGAGACTGATAAACTGGGAGACTGAGAGACTGAGACACTGAGAGTCTGAGAGACTGAGAGACTGAGACACTGGAGACTGAGACACTGAGAGACTGAGACCCTGAGACTCTGAGACCCTGAGAGACTGAGAGACTGATAAAATGAGAGACTGAGAGACTGAGAGACTGAGACCCTGAGACCATGAGACACTTAGACCCTGAGACCCTGAGACACTGAGACATTGAGACCCTGATACCCTGAGACACTAAGACACTGAGACACTGAGACCCTGAGACACTGAGACCCTGAGACCCTGAGACACTGAGACACTGAGACCCTGATACCCAGAGACACTAAGACACTGAGACACTGAAACACTGAGACACTGAGGCACAAAGACTTTGAGACCCTGAGACACTGAGACACTGAGACACAGAGACAGAGACACTGAGACACTGAGACCCTCAGACACAGAGACAAAGAGATACTGAGTCTCTGAGACACTGCTACACTGAAACACAGAGACACTGAGACTCTGAGACACTGAGACTCTGAGACTCGGAGACACTGAGTCAATGAGGCACTGAGACACTGAGTCTCTGAGACACAGAGACACTGAGACACTGAGACACGGAGACACAGAGACACTGAGACTCTGAGACACTGAGACACAGAGACACAGAGACACTGAGACTCTGAGACACAGAGGCACATAGACACTGAGACACAGAGACACTGAGACACAGAGACACAGTGACACTGAGACTCTGAGACACTGAGGCCACGAGACACTGAGGCACAGAGACACTGAGACACAGAGTCACTCAGACACAGAGACACGGAGACGCTGAGTCTCTGAGATAATGATACACTGATACACAGAGACACTGAGACACTGATAATCTGAGACACTGAGACTCTAGACACTGAGACACTGAGGCACAGAGACACAGAGACACACAGACACTGAGACACAGAGATAGAGAAACACTGAGACACTAAGACTTTGAGACACTGAGACACTGTGCCATTGAGGCACAGAGACACTGAGACACTGATTCTCTGAGATGCTGATACACTGAGACACAGGGACACTGGGACACTGAGACACTGACACACAGAGACACTGAGACGCTGAGACTCTGAGACACTGAGACACAGGGATACTGAGACTCTGAGAAACTACGGCAATGAGACACTGAGGCACAGAGACTCTGAGACACTGATGCACTGAGACACAGTGACACTGAGACTCTGAGACACTGAGACACAGAGACACTGAGACGCTGAGACTCTGAGACACGGAGGCACAGAGACACTGAGACACAGAGACACTGAGACACAGAGAAACAGGGACACTGAGACACTAAGGCACTGAGACACTGAGGCACAGAGACACTCAGACACAGAGACACAGAATCACTCAGACACAGAGACACGGAGACGCTGAGTCTCTGAGATACTGATACACTGACACACTGATAATCTGAGACACTGAGACACTGTGGACACTTAGGCACAGAGACACTGAGACACAGAGAAACAGAGACAATGAGTCTCTGAGAAACTGATACACTGAGACACAGAGACACTGAGACTCTAGACACTGAGATAGAGAAACACTGAGACACAGAGTCACTGATTCTCTGAGATGCTGATACACTGAGACACAGAGACACTGAGACACTGAGACAGAGAGGCACTGAGACACAGACACACTGAGACTCTGAGACACTGTACACAAAGACTTTGAGACACTGAGACACAGAGACACTGAGACTCTGAGACAGTGAGCCACTGAGACAGTGAGACACAGAGACAGTGTGACACTATGACACTGAGGCACAGAGAAACTCAGAGACAGAGACACTGATTTTCTGAGACACTGAGACACAGAGATAGAAAAACACTGAGACACAGAGACAGAGAGACACTGAGACACTGAGACACAGAGACACTGATACATTGAGACTCTGAGACACTGAGGCACAGAGATAGAGAATCACTGAGACAGAAAGACACTGATAATCTGAGACACTGTGACATTGAGGCACAGGGACACTCAGACACAGAGAAACTGAGACACTGAGGCACCAAGACTCAGAGATTCTGAGAGACTGAGACTCTGATACTCCGAGACACTGAGACACAGTAACACAGAGACACAGAGACAATGAGGCACAGAGATACAGAGACACTGAAGCACAGAGGCACAGAGACACTGATACACTGAGACACAGAGACACTGAGACGCTGAGACGCTGAGAGACAGAGACACTGTGACACAGAGACACAGAAACAGTAAGACACTGAGAGACTGAGGCACAGAGACACTGTGACACAGAGACACAGAAACAGTAAGATACTGAGAGAGTGAGGCACAGAGACACTGAAACACTGAGACACTGAGGCACTGAGACACAGATCCACAGAGACACTGAGACTCTGAGACACTGAGGCACAGAGTCACTGAGACACAGAGACATAGAGACACTGAAATTCTGAGACACTGAGACACAGACTCACTGAAACTCTGAGACACTGAGACACTGGGACACAGAGACACTGAGACAGAGAAACAGAGAGACACTGAATCTCTGAGACACTGATACACTGAGACACAGAGACACTGAGACACTGAGGCACAGAGAAACCGAAATGCAGAGACACTGAGACCAGAGACAAAGATACTCTGAGACGCAGATACCCTGAGAAACTGAGTCACTAAGGTACAGAGAAACTGAGACACAGAGACATTGAGACTCTGAGACACAGATAAACTGAGACACTGATGCACAGATAAACTGAGACACTGAGGCACAGAGACACTGACCCTCTGTGACACAGAGACACAGAGACACTGGGACACTGAGTGTCTGAGACACTGAGACACAGAGACACAGAGACACAGAGACCCTGAGACACAGAGACACTGAGCCTCTGAGACACAGAGACACAGAGACACTGAGACACTGAGCCTCTGAGACACAGAGACACTGAGACACAGAGAAACAGAGACACCGAGGCACAGAGACACTGAGACCCTGAGACACAGAGACACTGAGACACTGAGACAAAGAGACACAGAGACACTGAGAGTCTTGATAGACTGAGACACTGAGACTCTGAGACACTGAGACAAAGAGACACAGAGACACGGAGAAGCTGATACACTGAGACTCAGAGTGACTGGGACACAGAGTCACTGAGACACTGAGACACAAAGACAGTGAGACTCTGAGACACTGAGACACAGAGACACTGAGACACTGAAACACTGAGACTCAGAGAAATTGGGACACAGAGAAACTGAGACACAAAGACTTGGAGTCCCTGAGACACTGAGACATTCAGACACAGAGACAGGGACACTGAGACACTGAGACACTCAGACACTCAGACACAGAGACAAAGAGACACTGAGACTCTGAGACACAGAGACACTGAGACTCTGAGACACAAAGGCACAGAGACACTGAGACACAGAAACACTGAGACTCTAGACAGTGAAGCACTGGGGCACAGAGACACAGAGACACACAGACACTGAGACACAGAGATAGAGAAACACTGTGACACTGAGGCAAATAGACACTGAGACACTGAGACACAGAGATAGAGAAACACTGAGACACTGAGGCAAATAGACACTGAGACACAGAGTCACTCAGACACAGAGACACGGAGACGCTGAGTCTCTGAGATACTGATACACTGACAAACTGATAATCTGAGTCACTGAGACATTGTGACACTTAGGCACAGAGACACTGAGACACAGAGAAACAGAGACAGAGTCTCTGAGACACTGATACACTGAGACACAGAGACACAGAGACACTGAGACTCTAGACACTGAGACACTGAGGCACAGAGATAGAGAAACACTGAGACACTGAGTCACTGAGACACTGAGACACAGAGATACTGAGACTCTAGACACTGAGACACTGAGGCACAGAGATAGAGAAACACTGAGACACTGAGTCACTGAGACACTGAGATACTGAGATACTGATACACTATGCCATTGAGGCACAGAGACACTCAGACACAGAGACACTGATTCTCTGAGATGCTGGTACACTGAGACACTGAGAAACTAAGACACAGAGGCACTGAGACACAGACACACTGCGACTCTGAGACACTTTACACAAAGACTTTGAGACACTGAGACACAGAGACACTGAGACTCTGAGACACTGAGACACTGAGACAGTGAGACTCAGAGACACTGTGACACTATGACACTGAGGCACAGAGAAACTCAGACACAGAGACAAAGAGACACTGATTTTCTGAGACACTGAGATACAGAGATAGAAATACACTGAGACACTGAGACACAGAGACACTGATAATCTGAGACACTGAGACACTGTGACAATGAGGCACAGAGACACTGAGACATAGAGACACTGAGACACTGAGAAACAGAAACACGGAGACACTGAGATTCTGAGACACAGAGACATTGAGACTCTGAGACACTGAGGCACAGAGAAACTCAGACACAGAGACACTGAGATTCTGAGACACTGAGGCACAGAGACACTGAGACACAGAGATACTGAGACACAGAGACACTGAGATTCTCAGACACTGAGGCACAGAGACACTGAGACACAGAGGCACTGAGACACGGAGACACTGAGATTCTGATACACTGAGACTCTGAGACACTGAGGCACAGAGATAGAGAATCACTGAGACACTGATAATCTGAGACACTGAGACACTGTGACATTGAGGCACAGGGACACTCAGACACAGAGAAACTGAGGCACTGAGTCGCCAAGACTCAGGGATTCTGAGAGATTGAGACCCTGAGGCTCTGAGACACTGAGATACAGTAACACAGAGACACAGAGACAATGACGCACAGAGATATAGAGACACTGAGGCACAGAGGCACAGAGACACTGTAACACAGAGACAGTAAGATACTGAGAGACTGAGGCACAGAGACACTGAAACACTGAGACACTGAGGCACTGAGACACAGATACACAGAGACACTGAGACACTGAGGCACAGAGACACTGAGACATAGAGACGTAGTGACACTGAAACTCTGAGACACTGAGACGCAGACTCACTGAAACTCTGAGACACTGAGACAGAGAAACACAGAGACACTGAATCTGTGAGACACTGATACACTGAGACACAGAGACACTGTGACTCTGAGGCACAGAGACACTGAGACACTGAGACACTGAGGCACAGAGAAACCGAAATGCAGAGACACTGATAACAGAGACAAAGATACTCTGAGACGCAGATACCCTAAGGCACAGAGAAACTGAGCCTCGGAGACACAGAGACACTGAGACGCAGAGACACTGAGACACTGAGGCACCAAGACACAGAGACTCTGAGACACTGAGACTCTGAGACCCTGAGACAAAGAGACACAGAGACACGGAGACGCTGAGACACTGAGACACTGAGACACTGAGACACAGAGGCACAGAGAAACTGAGACACTGAGACACGGAGACACAGAGACACGGAGACACAGAGACACTTCGACAAAGAGATACTATGACACTGAGACACAGAGTCACAGAGACACTGAGACACAGAGACACAGAGACTCTTAGACACTGAGGCAATGAGACACTGAGGCACTGATAATCTGAGACACTGTGACACTGAGGCACAGACAAACTCAGAGACAGAGACACTGAGACTCTGAGACACTGAGACTCTGAGATACTGAGACACAGAGACACTGAGACACTGAGACACTGAGACACTGAGACTCTGTGACACTGAGACACTGAGATAAGGAGGCACAGGGACACTGAGACTCTGAGATTCTGAGACTCTGAGATTCTGAGACTCAGAGACACTGAGACACAAAACTTTAAGACACAGAGACACTGAGACTCTGAGACAATGAGACACAAAGACACTGAGACACTGAGAGTCTGAGACACTGAGACACAAAGACAGAGACACAGAGACAATGAGGCACAGAGACACAGAGACAATGAGGCACAGAGACACAGAGACACTGAGACACAGAGGCACTGAGGCACAGAGACACTGAGACACAGATACACTGAGACTCTGAGAAACTGAGACACTGAGGCACAGTGATACTGAGAAACAGATTCACTGAGACTATAAGACACAGAGACACTGAAAATCTGAGACACTGAGACACTGTGACACTGAGGCACAGAGACGCTCAGACAGATAGACACTGAGACACTGAGACACTGATAAACTGAGACACAGGGACACAGAGACACTGTGACTCTGAGAACCTGAGACACAGAGACACTGGGACACAGAGACACTGAGACTCTGAGACACTGAGAGACAAAGACACTGAGACAAAGAGACACTGTGACACAGGCACAGAGACACTCAACACAGAGACAAAGTGACACTGAGTGTCTGAGACATTGTTATACATTGGGACACAGAGACACAGAAAAACAGAGACACTGAGACTCTGAGACACTGAGGCACAGAGACACTGAGTCACTGAGACTCTGAGACGCTGAGACACTGAGGCACAGTGATACTGAGACACAGATTCACTGAGACTCTAAGACACTGAGACACTGAAAATCTGAGACACTGAGGCACAGAGACACTCAGACAGAGAGGCATTGAGATACTGAGTCTCTGAGACACTGATAAACTGAGACACTGAGACACAGAGACACTGTGACTCTGAGACACGGAGACACAGAGACACTGTGACTCTGAGACATTGAGACACTGAGACACAGAGGCACTGGGACACAGAGACACTGAGTCTCAGAGACACTGAGACACAGAGACACTGAGACACAGAGACACTGTGACACTGAGGCACAGAGTCACTCAACACAGAGACAAAGTGACACTGTGTGTCTGAGACATTGACACACTGAGACACTGAGACTCTGAGACATTGAGACACTGAGACACAGAGACTCTGAGACACTGAGCCACAGAGACAATGAGACACAGAGACATTGAGCAACAGAGACACTGGGACACAGAGACACTGAGACTCTGAGACACTGAGTCACAGAGAATCTGAGACACAGAGACACTGTGACACTGAGGCACAGAGACACTCAACACAGAGACAATGTGACACTGAGTGTCTGAGGCATTGATACACTGAGACACTGAGACATTGAGACATTGAGACACTGAAACCCTGAGACATTGAGACACTGAGACACAGAGACACTGAGACACAGAGACACAGAGACACAGAGATACTATGACACTGAGACACTGAGACTCTGAGACTCTGAGACACAGAGGCACAGAGACACTGAGACACAGAGTCACAGAGACACTGAGACACAAAGACACAGAGACTCTTAGACATAGAGGCAATGAGACACTGAGGCACTGATAATCTGAGACACAGATTCACTGAGACTCGAAGACACTGAGACACTTAAAATCTGAGACACTGAGGCACAGAGTCACTGAGACACAGAGACACTGAGACTCTGAGACAGTGAGACACAGAGACACTGGGACACAGAGACACTGGGTCTCAGAGACACTGAGACACAGAGACACTGAGACACAGAGACACTGGGACACAGAGACACTGGGTCTCAGAGACACTGAGACACAGAGACACTGAGACACAGAGACACTGTGACACTGAGGCACAGAGACACTCAACAAAGAGACAAAGTGACATGAGTTTCTGAGACATTGAGACACATGAAAACTGAGACACTGAGACATTGAGACACTGAGACACAGAGACACTGAGACACAGAGTCACTGAGACACAGAGACACTGAGACACAGAGTCATTGAGCAACAGAGACACTGGGACACAGAGACACTGAGACTCTGAGACACTGAGTCACAGAGACACTGAGACACAGAGACACTGTGACACTGAGGCACAGAGACACTCAACACAGAGACAAAGTGACACTGAGTGTCTGAGGCATTGATACACTGAGACACTGAGACTCTGAGACATTGAGAGACTGAGACACAGAAATACTGAGACACAGAGACACTGAGACACAGAGACACAGAGACACTGAGACACAGAGACATTGAGACACTGAGATACTGTGACACTGAGGCACAAAGACAGAGACGCGGAGACAATGAGGCACAGAGACACTGAGACACAGAGACACTGAGACACAGAGTCACTGAGACACAGAGACACTGAGACACAGAGTCATTGAGCAACAGAGACACTGGGACACAGAGACACTGAGACTCTGAGACACTGAGACACAGAGACACTGAGACACAGAGACACTGTGACACTGAGGCACAGAGACACTCAACACAGAGACAAAGTGACACTGAGTGTCTGAGGCATTGATACACTGAGACACTGAGACACTGAGACTCTGAGATACTGACTCACAGAAATACTGAGACACAGAGACACAGAGGCAATGAGACAAAGAGACACTGAGACTCTGAGACACTCAGACACAGAGACAAAGAGACATTGAGTCAATGAGACACTGATACACTGAGACACAGAGACACAGAGATACTGAGACTTTGAGACACTGAGACACAGAGATACTGAGATTCTGAGACTCTGAGATACAGAGGCACAGAGACACTGAGACAATGAGACTTTGGGAAACTGAGACACAGAGACACTGAGACTCTGAGACACAAACGCACAGAGACTCTGAGCCTCTGAGACACAGAGGCAAAATACACTGAGACACAGAGACACTGTGACACTGAGACACAGAGACACTGAGACTCTGAGGCACAGAGACACGGAGACACTGAGACACTGAGACGCAGAGACACTGTGACTCTGAGACACTGAGGCAATGAGACACTGAGGCACAGTAACACTGAGACACTGAGACACAAAACTTTGAGACACAGAGACACTGAGACTCTGAGACACTGAGACTCTGAGACACTGAGACACTGAGACAAAAAGACACAGTGACACTGATACACTGAGACTCTGAGATACTGAGACTCTGAGATACTGAGACTCAGAGACACTGAGACACTGAGGCACAGACACACTGAGACTCTGAGACACTGAGACACAGAGACACTGAGATAATGAGGCCCAGACACACTGAGACTCTGAGACACTGAGACTCTGAGACACTGAACACAAAGACTTTGAGACACTGAGACACAGAGACACTGAGACTCTGAGACACTGAGACACAGAGACACTGAGACGCTGAGACATTGAGACACTGAGACACTGAGACACAGAGAAACTGAGAGACCGAGACTCTGAAACACTGAGACACAGAGACACTGAGACACTGAGACACAGAGTCACTGCGGCACAGAGACACTGAGACACAGATACACTGAGACACTGAGACTCTGAGAAAAAGAGACACTGAGGCACAGTGATACTGAGAAACAGATTCACTGAGACTCTAAGACACTGTTACACTGAAAATCTGAGTCACTGAGACACTGAGGCACAGAGACGCTCAGACAGATAGACACTGAGACACTGAATCTCTGAGATACTGATAAAATGAGACACAGGGACACAGAGACACTGTGACTCTGAGAACCTGAGACTCTGAGACACTGAGAAACAAAGACACTGAGACACTGAAACTCTGAGAGTCTGAGACATTGAGTCACTGAGGCACAGAGACACAGAAAAACAGAGACACTGAGACTCTGAGACACTGTGACAAAGAGACACTGAGACACAGAGACTCTGAGACGCTGAGACACTGAAAATCTGAGACACTGAGGCACAGAGACACTGAGACACTGAGATACTGAGTCTCTGAGACACTGATAAACTGAGACACTGAGACACAGAGACACTGTGACTCTGAGACACGGAGACACAGAGACACTGTGACTCTGAGACATTGAGACACTGAGACACAGAGACACTGGGACACAGAGACACTGAGTCTCAGAGACACTGAGACACAGAGACACTGAGACACAGAGACACTGTGACACTGAGGCACAGAGTCACTCAACACAGAGACAAAGTGACACTGTGTGTCTGAGACATTGACACACTGAGACACTGAGACTCTGAGACATTGAGACACTGAGACACAGAGAAACTGAGACACAGAGACTCTGAGACACTGAGACACAGAGACAATGAGACACAGAGACATTGAGCAACAGAGACACTGGGACACAGAGACACTGAGACTCTGAGACACTGAGTCACAGAGAATCTGAGACACAGAGACACTGTGACACTGAGGCACAGAGACACTCAACACAGAGACAATGTGACACTGAGTGTCTGAGGCATTGATACACTGAAACCCTGAGACATTGAGACACTGAGACACAGAGACACTGAGACACAGAGGCACAGAGAAACTGAGACACTGAGACTTTGAGACACTGAGACACAGAGACACAGAGACACATAGACACAGAGATACTATGACACTGAGACACTGAGACTCTGAGACTCTGAGACACAGAGGCACAGAGACACTGAGACACAGAGTCACAGAGACACTGAGACACTGAGACACAAAGACACAGAGACTCTTAGACATAGAGGCAATGAGACACTGAGGCACTGATAATTGAGACACTGTGACACTGAGGCACAGGCAAAATGAGACACTGAGGCACAGAGACACTGAGACACCGATACACTGAGACACTGAGACTCTGAGAAACTGAGACACTGAGACACAGAGACACTGAGACACAGAGACACTCAACACAGAGACAAAGTGACACTGAGTTTCTGAGACATTGACACACTGAGGCACTGAGACTCTGAGACATTGAGACACTGAGACACTGAGATACAGAGAAACTGAGACACAGAGACTCTGAGACACTGAGACACAGAGACACTGAGACACCGAGTCACTGCGGCACAGAGACACTGAGACACAGATACACTGAGATAATGAGACTCTGAGAAAAAGAGGCACTGAGGCACAGTGATACTGAGAAACAGATTCACTGAGACTCTAAGACACTGTTACACTGAAAATCTGAGACACTGAGGCACAGAGACTCTCAGACAGATAGACACTGAGACACTGAGTCTCTGAGATACTGATAAACTGAGACACAGGGACACAGAGACAATGAGGCACAGAGACACTGAGACACAGTGACTCAGTGACATTGAGACTCTGAGAAACTAAGACACTGAGACACAGTGATACTGAGACACAGATTCACTGAGACTCTAAGACACTGAGACACTTAAAATCTGAGACACTGAGGCACAGAGTCACTGAGACACAGAGACACTGAGACTCTGAGACACTGAGAAACAAAGACACTGAGACACTGAGACTCTGAGAGTCTGAGACATTGAGTCACTGAGGCACAGAGACACAGAAAAACAGAGACACTGAGACTCTGAGACACTGTGACAAAGAGACACTGAGACGCAGAGACACTGAGACACAGAGACACTGGGACACAGAGACACTGAGACACAGAGACACTGAGACACAGAGTCATTGAGCAACAGAGACACTGGGACACACAGAGACACTGAGACTCTGAGACACTGAGACACAGAGACACTGAGACACAGAGACACTGGGACACAGAGACACTGAGACACAGAGACACTGAGACACAGAGTCATTGAGCAACAGAGACACTGGGACACACAGAGACACTGAGACTCTGAGACACTGAGACACAGAGACACTGAGGCACAGAGACACTCAACACAGAGACAAAGTGACACTGAGATAATGAGGCCCAAATACACTGAGACTCTGAGACACTGAGACTCTGAGACACTGAACACAAAGACTTTGAGACACTGAGACACAGAGACACTGAGACTCTGAGACACTGAGACACAGAGACACTGAGACGCTGAGACATTGAGACACTGAGACACTGAGACACAGAGAAACTGAGACACCGAGACTCTGAAACACTGAGACACAGAGACACTGAGACACTGAGACACAGAGTCACTGCGGCACAGAGACACTGAGACAGAGAGACACTGAGACACAGATACACTGAGAAACTGAGACTCTGAGAAAAAGAGACACTGAGGCACAGTGATACTGAGAAACAGATTCACTGAGACTCTAAGACACTGTTACACTGAAAATCTGAGTCACTGAGACACTGAGGCACAGAGACGCTCAGATAGATAGACACTGAGACACTGAGTCTCTGAGATACTGATAAACTGAGACACAGGGACACAGAGACACTGTGACTCTGAGAACCTGAGACTCTGAGACACTGAGAAACAAAGAAACTGAGACACTGAAACTCTGAGAGTCTGAGACATTGAGTCACTGAGGCACAGAGACACAGAAAAACAGAGACACTGAGACTCTGAGACACTGTGACAAAGAGACACTGAGACACAGAGACTCTGAGACGCTGAGACACTGAGGCACAGTGATACTGAGACACAGATTCACTGAGACTCGAAGACACTGAGACACTTAAAATCTGAGACACTGAGGCACAGAGTCACTGAGACACAGAGACACTGAGACTCTGAGACACTGAGACACAGAGACACTGGGACACAGTACACTGGGTCTCAGAGACACTGAGACACAGAGACACTGAGACACAGAGACACTGTGACACTGAGGCACAGAGACACTCAACAAAGAGACAAAGTGACATGAGTTTCTGAGACATTGAGACACATGAAAACTGAGACTCTGAGACATTGAGACACTGAGACACAGAGACACTGAGACATTGAGACACTGAGACACAGAGACACTGAGACAATGAGTCACTGAGACACAGAGACACTGAGACACAGAGACATTGAGCAACAGAGACACTGGGACACAGAGACACTGAGACTCTGAGACACTGAGACACAGAGACACTGAGACACAGAGACACTGTGACACTGAGGCACAGAGACACTCAACACAGAGATAAAGTGACACTGAGTGTCTGAGGCATTGATACACTGAGACACTGAGACTCTGAGACATTGAGAGCCTGAGACACAGAAATACTGAGAAACAGAGACACTGAGACACTGAGACACAGAGACACAGAGACACTGAGACACAGAGACACTGAGACACTGAGACACTGAGACACAGAGACATTGAGACACTGAGATACTGTGCCACTGAGGCACAGAGACACTCAGACAAAGAGACAAAGAGACACTGAGTCAATGAGACACTGATACACTGTGACTATGAGACAGAGACACTGAAACTCTGAGACACTGAGTCACTGGGACACAGAGGCACGGAGACAGAGAGACACAGATACACTGAATCTCTGAGACACTGTGACTCTGAGACACTGCGGCTCAGAGACTCTCAGACAGAGAGACACCGAGGCACTGATTCTCTGAGACACGAAGACACAGAGACAAAGAGACTGTGAGACACTGAGATACTGAGACACAAAGAATTGAGACCCTGAGACACAGATACACAGAGACTCTGAGACACTGAGACACTGAGACACAGAGACACTGAGACGCTGAACACTAAGACACAGAGACACTGAGACACAGAGACACTGAGACACTGAGACGCTGAGACTCTGAGACACTGAGACACAGAGACACTGAGACACTGAACACTGAGACACAGAGACACTGAGACACTGAGACACTGAGACTCTGAGATACTGACTCACAGAAATACTGAGACACAGAGACACAGAGACAATGAGACAATGAGACACTGAGACACTGAGACTCTGTGACACTGAGACACAGAGACACTGAGACACAGAGACAAAGAGACATTGAGTCAATGAGACACTGATACACTGAGACACAGAGACACTGAGACTTTGAGACACTGAGACACAGAGATACTGAGATTCTGAGACTCTGAGATACAGAGGCACAGAGACCCTGAGACAATGAGACTTTGGGAAACTGAGACACAGAGACACTGAGACTCTGAGACACAAACGCACAGAGACTCTGAGCCTCTGAGACACAGAGGCAAAAATACACTATGACACAGAGACACTGTGACACTGAGACACAGAGACACTGAGACTCTGAGACACAGAGGCACAGAGACACTGAGACACAGAGACACGGAGACACTGAGACACTGAGACACTGAGACACTGAGACACTGAGACACAGAGACACTGTGACTCTGAGACACTGAGGCAATGAGACACTGAGGCACAATAACACTGAGACACAAAACTTTGAGACACAGAGACACTGAGACTCTGAGACACTGAGACACAAAGACACTGAGACAAAAAGACACAGTGACACTGATACACTGAGACTCTGAGATACTGACACTCTGAGATACTGAGACTCAGATACACTGAGACACTGAGGCACAGACACACTGAGACTCTGAGACACTGAGACACAGAGACACTGAGATAATGAGGCCCAGAAACACTGAGACTCTGAGACACTGAGACTCTGAGACACTGAAAACAAAGATTTTGAGACACTGAGACACAGAGACACTGTGACTCTGAGACACTGAGACACAGAGACACTGAGACGCTGAACACTAAGACACAGAGACACTGAGACACTGAACACTGAGACACAGAGACACAGAGACACTGAGAGTCTGAGACACTGAGACTCTGAGACACTGAGACACTGAGACACAGAAATACTCAGACACAGATACACTGAGATACAGAGACAATGAGACACAGAGACACTGAGACTCTGAGACTCTGAGACACCGAGACACCGAGACAATGAAACACTGAGACACAGATACATTGAGACACTGAGTCACTGTGACACAGAGACACTGAGACTTTGAGACACTGAGACACAGAGATACTGAGATTCTGAGACTATGAGATACAGAGGCACAGAAACCCTGAGACAATGAGACTTTGGGACACTGAGACACAGAGACACTGAGACACTGAGACTCTGAGACACTGAGACTCTGAGATACTGAGACACAGAGACACTGTAACACTGAGGCACAGAGACACAGAGACACTGAGACACAGAGACACTGAGGCACAGAGACAATGTGATACTGAGACTCTGAGACACAAAGACACAGAGACACTGAGACTCTGAGACACTGAGACACTGTGATACTGAGATTCTGAGACTCTGAGACACTGAGTCACTGGGACACAGAGTCACGGAGACAGAGAGACACAGATACACTGAATCTCTGAGACACTGATACACTGAGACTATGAGACAGAGACACTGAAACTCTGAGACACTGAGTCACTGGGACACAGAGTCACGGAGACAGAGAGACACAGATACACTGAATCTCTGAGACACTGTGACTCTGAGACACTGCGGCTCAGAGACTCTCAGACAGAGAGACACCGAGGCAATGATTCTCTGAGACACGAAGACACAGAGACAAAGAGACTGTGAGACACTGAGATACTGAGACACAAAGAATTGAGACCCTGAGACACAGATACACAGAGACTCTGAGACACTGAGACACTGAGACACAGAGACACTGAGACGCTGAACACTAAGACACAGAGACACTGAGACACTTAGACACAGAGACACTGAGACACTGAGAAGCTGAGACTCTGAGACACTGAGACACAGAGACACTGAGACACTGAACACTGAGACACAGAGACACTGAGACACTGAGACACTGAGACAATGAGACAATGAGACAAAGAGACACTGAGACACTGAGACTCTGAGACACTGAGACACAGAGACACTGAGACACAGAGACAAAGAGACATTGAGTCAATGAGACACTGATACACTGAGACACAGAGACACAGAGATACTGAGATTCTGAGACTCTGAGATACAGAGGCACAGAGACCCTGAGACAATGAGACTTTGGGAAACTGAGACACAGAGACACTGAGACTCTGAGACACAAACACACAGAGACTCTGAGCCTCTGAGACACAGAGGCAAAAATACACTGAGACACAGAGACACTGTGACACTGAGACACAGAGACACTGAGACTCTGAGGCACAGAGACACTGAGACACAGAGACACGGAGACACGGAGACACTGAGACACTGAGACACTGAGACACTGAGACACAGAGACACTGTGACTCTGAGACACTGAGGCAATGAGACACTGAGGCACAGTAACACTGAGACACAAAACTTTGAGACACAGAGACACTGAGACTCTGAGACACTGAGACACAAAGACACTGAGACAAAAAGACACAGTGACACTGATACACTGAGACTCTGAGATACTGACACTCTGAGATACTGAGACTCAGAGACACTGAGACACTGAGGCACAGACACACTGAGACTCTGAGACACTGAGACACAGAGACACTGAGATAATGAGGCCCAGACACACTGAGACTCTGAGACACTGAGACTCTGAGACACTGAAAACAAAGATTTTGAGACACTGAGACACAGAGACACTGTGACTCTGAGACACTGAGACACAGAGACACTGAGACGCTGAACACTAAGACACAGAGACACTGAGACACTGAACACTGAGACACAGAGACACAGAGACACTGAGAGTCTGAGACACTGAGACTCTGAGACACTGAGACACAGAAATACTCAGACACAGAGACACTGAGATACAGAGACAATGAGACACAGAGACACTGAGACTCTGAGACACCGAGACAATGAAACACTGAGACACAGATACATTGAGACACTGAGACACTGTGACACAGAGACACTGAGACTTTGAGACACTGAGACACAGAGATACTGAGATTCTGAGACTCTGAGATACAGAGGCACAGAAACCCTGAGACAATGAGACTTTGGGACACTGAGACACAGAGACACTGAGACTCTGAGACACAGAGACACAGAGACTCTTAGACACTGAGGCAATGAGACACTGAGGCACTGATAATCTGAGACACTGTGACACTGAGGCACAGACAAACTCAGACACAGAGACACTGAGACACTGAGACTCTGAGACACTGAGACTCTGAGATACTGAGACACAGAGACACTGAGACACTGAGGCACAGAGACACTGAGATAAGGAGGCAAAGGGACACTGAGACTCTGAGACTCTGAGATTCTGAGACACAGAGACACTGAGAGACTGAGACACAAAACTTTAAGACACAGAGACACTGAGACTCTGAGACACTGAGACACAAAGACACTGAGACAAAAAGACACAGTGACACTGATACACTGAGACTCTGAGATACTGACACTCTGAGATACTGAGACTCAGATACACTGAGACACTGAGGCACAGACACACTGAGACTCTGAGACACTGAGACACAGAGACACTGAGATAATGAGGCCCAGACACACTGAGACTCTGAGACACTGAGACACAGAGACACTGAGACGCTGAACACTAAGACACAGAGACACTGAGACACTGAACACTGAGACACAGAGACACAGAGACACTGAGAGTCTGAGACACTGAGACACTGAGACACA
This sequence comes from Prionace glauca, assembly GCA_037974335.1. Lineage (NCBI taxonomy): Eukaryota > Metazoa > Chordata > Chondrichthyes > Carcharhiniformes > Carcharhinidae > Prionace > Prionace glauca. The sequence goes on along the minus strand of JBBMRE010000154.1, from coordinate 277,485 downwards.
GAAATACTCAGACACAGATACACTGAGATACAGAGACAATGAGACACAGAGACACTGAGACTCTGAGACACTGAGACACAGAGATACTGAGATTCTGAGACTATGAGATACAGAGGCACAGAAACCCTGAGACAATGAGACTTTGGGACACTGAGACACAGAGACACTGAGACTCTGAGACACAGAGACACAGAGACTCTTAGACACTGAGGCAATGAGACACTGAGGCACTGATAATCTGAGACACTGTGACACTGAGGCACAGACACACTCAGACACAGAGACACTGAGACACTGAGACTCTGAGACACTGAGACTCTGAGATACTGAGACACAGAGACACTGAGACACTGAGGCACAGAGACACTGAGACTCTGAGAAACAGAGACACTGAGATAAGGAGGCAAAGGGACACTGAGACTCTGAGACTCTGAGATTCTGAGACACAGAGACACTGAGAGACTGAGACACAAAACTTTAAGACACAGAGACACTGAGACACTGAGACACAAAGACAGAGACACAGAGACACTGAGGCACAGAGACACTGAGACACAGAGACACTGAGACACTGAGACTCTGAGACACCGAAACACAGAGACACTGAGACACTGAGACACAGAGACACAGAGACTCTTAGACACTGAGGCAATGAGACACTGAGGCACTGATAATCTGAGACACTGTGACACTGAGGCACAGACAAACTCAGACACAGAGACACTGAGACACTGAGACTCTGAGACACAAAGACTCTGAGACACTGAGACAAAGAGACTGTGAGACACTGAGACACAGAGATACTGGGACAGAGAGACACTGACAGTCTGAGACACTGAGACACTGAGACACAAAGGCACTGAAACACTGATACACTGAGACTCTGAGACACTGAGACACAGAGACACAGAGACACTGAGACACTGAGACTCTGAGACTCTGAGACACTGAGACACTGAAACACTGAGACCCTGAGACACTGAGACTCTGAGACTCTGAGACTCTGAGACACTGTGACACTGTGACTCTGAGACACTGAGTCACAGAGACACTGAGACACTGTGACACAGAGGCACAGAGACTCTCAGACACAGAGACAATGAGACACTGAGTCTCTGAGACACTGATACACTGAGACACAGAGACACTGAAACTTTGAGACACTGAGACACTGAGACACAGAGACACTGAGATTCTGAGACTCTGAGACACAGAGGCACAGAGACACTGAGACTCTGAGACACAAATGCACAGAGACTCTGAGACTCTGAGAGACAGAGGCACAAAGACACTGAGACACAGAGATACAATGACACTGAGACACTGAGACACAGAGGCACTGAGACACAGAGGCACAGAGAAACTGAGACACTGAGACTTTGAGACACTGAGACACAGAGACAGGGAGACACAGAGACACTTAGACACAGAGATACTATGACACTGAGACACAGAGACACTGAGACACTGAGACACAGAGACACAGAGACTCTTAGACACTGAGGCAATGAGACACTGAGGCACTGATAATCTGAGACACTGTGACACTGAGGCACAGACAAACTCAGAGACAGAGACACTGAGACTCTGAGACACTGAGACTCTGAGATACTGAGACACAGAGACACTGAGACACTGAGACACAGAGACACTGAGACTCTGAGATACTGAGACACTGAGACTCTGAGATACTGAGACACAGAGACACTGAGACACTGAGACACAGAGACACTGAGACTCTGAGATACTGAGACACTGAGACTCTGAGATACTGAGACACAGAGACACTGAGACACAGAGACACTGAGACTCAGAGACACCGAGACACTGAGACACAAAACTTTAAGACACAGAGACACTGAGACTCTGAGTCAATGAGACACAAAGACACTGAGACACTGAGACTCTGAGACACTGAGACACAAAGACAGAGACACAGAGACAATGAGGCACAGAGACACAGAGACAATGAGGCACAGATACACTGAGACTCTGAGAAACTGAGACACTGAGGCACAGTGATACTGAGAAACAGATTCACTGAGACTATAAGACACTGAGACACTGAAAATCTGAGACACTGAGACACTGTGACACTGAGGCACAGAGACGCTCAGACAGATAGACACTGAGACACTGAGACACTGATAAACTGAGACACAGGGACACAGAGACACTGTGACTCTGAGAACCTGAGACACAGAGACACTGGGACACAGAGACACCGAGAGACAAAGACACTGAGACAAAGAGGCACAGTGACACAGGCACAGAGACACTCAACACAGAGACAAAGTGACACTGAGTGTCTGAGACATTGATATACTGAGACACTGAGACTCTGAGACATTGAGTCACTGAGGCACAGAGACACAGAAAAACAGAGACACTGAGACTCTGAGACACTGTGACAGAGACACTGAGACACTGAGACTTTGAGATATTAAGACACTGAGGCACAGAAACACTGAGGCACAGAGACACTGAGTCACTGAGACGCTGAGACACTGAGGCACAGTGATACTGAGACACAGATTCACTGAGACTCTAAGACACTGAGACACTGAAAATCTGAGACACTGAGGCACAGAGACACTCAGACAGAGAGACACTGAGATACTGAGTCTCTGAGACACTGATAAACTGAGACACTGAGACACAGAAACACTGTGACTCTGAGACACTGAGACACAGAGACACTGTGACTCTGAGACATTGAGACACTGAGACACAGAGACACTGGGACACAGAGACACTGAGTCTCAGAGACACTGAGACACAGAGACACTGAGACACAGAGACACTGTGACACTGAGGCACAGAGACACTCAACACAGAGACAAAGTGACACTGTGTGTCTGAGACATTGACACACTGAGACACTGAGACTCTGAGACTTTGAGACACTGAGACACAGAGAAACCGAGACACAGAGACTCTGAGACACTGAGACACAGAGACAATGAGACACAGAGACATTGAGCAACAGAGACACTGGGACACAGAGACACTGAGACACTGAGTCACAGAGAATCTGAGACACAGAGACACTGTGACACTGAGGCACAGAGACACTCAACACAGAGACAAAGTGACACTGTGTGTCTGAGACATTGATACACTGAAACCCTGAGACATTGAGACACTGAGACACAGAGACACTGAGACACAGAGGCACAGAGAAACTGAGACACTGAGACTTTGAGACACTGAGACACAGAGACACAGAGACACATAGACACAGAGATACTATGACACTGAGACACTGAGACTCTGAGACTCTGAGACACAGAGGCACAGAGACACTGAGACACAGAGTCACAGAGACACTGAGACACTGAGACACAAAGACACAGAGACTCTTAGACATAGAGGCAATGAGACACTGAGGCACTGATAATCTGAGACACTGTGACACTGAGGCACAGACAAAATGAGACACTGAGGCACAGAGACACTGAGACACTGAGACTCTGAGACACTGAGACTCTGAGAAACTGAGACACTGAGACACAGAGACACTGAGACACAGAGACACTCAACACAGAGACAAAGTGACACTGAGTGTCTGAGGCATTGATACACTGAGATACTGAGACTCTGAGACTTTGAGAGCCTGAGACACAGAAATACTGAGAAACAGAGACACTGAGACACAGAGACACTGAGACACTGAGACACTGAGACACAGAGACAATGAGACACTGAGATACTGTGACACTGAGGCACAGAGACACTCAGACAAAGAGACAAAGAGACACTGAGTCAATGAGACACTGATACACTGAGACTATGAGACAGAGACACTGAAACTCTGAGACACTGAGTCACTGGGACACAGAGTCACGGAGACAGAGAGACACAGATACACTGAATCTCTGAGACACTGTGACTCTGAGACACTGCGGCTCAGAGACTCTCAGACAGAGAGACACCGAGGCACTGATTCTCTGAGACACGAAGACACAGAGACAAAGAGACTGTGAGACACTGAGATACTGAGACACAAAGAATTGAGACCCTGAGACACAGATACACAGAGACTCTGAGACACTGAGACACTGAGACACAGACACTGAGACGCTGAACACTAAGACACAGAGACACTGAGACACAGAGACACTGAGACACTGAGAAGCTGAGACTCTGAGACACTGAGACACAGAGACACTGAGACACTGAACACTGAGACACTGAGACACTGAGACACTGAGACAATGAGACAATGAGACAAAGAGACACTGAACACTGAGACACAGAGACACTGAGACACTGAGACACTGAGACACTGAGACAATGAGACAATGAGACACAGAGACACTGAGACACAGAGGCACTGAGGCACAGAGACACTGAGACAGAGATACACTGAGACTCTGAGAAACTGAGACACTGAGGCACAGTGATACTGAGAAACAGATTCACTGAGACTATAAGACACAGAGACACTGAAAATCTGAGACACTGAGACACTGTGACACTGAGGCACAGAGACGCTCAGACAGATAGACACTGAGACACTGAGACACTGATAAACTGAGACACAGGGACACAGAGACACTGTGACTCTGAGAACCTGAGACACAGAGACACTGGGACACAGAGACACCGAGAGACAAAGACACTGAGACAAAGAGGCACAGTGACACAGGCACAGAGACACTCAACACAGAGACAAAGTGACACTGAGTGTCTGAGACATTGATATACTGAGACACTGAGACTCTGAGACATTGAGTCACTGAGGCACAGAGACACAGAAAAACAGAGACACTGAGACTCTGAGACACTGTGACAGAGACACTGAGACACTGAGACTTTGAGATATTAAGACACTGAGGCACAGAAACACTGAGGCACAGAGACACTGAGTCACTGAGACGCTGAGACACTGAGGCACAGTGATACTGAGACACAGATTCACTGAGACTCTAAGACACTGAGACACTGAAAATCTGAGACACTGAGGCACAGAGACACTCAGACAGAGAGACACTGAGATACTGAGTCTCTGAGACACTGATAAACTGAGACACTGAGACACAGAAACACTGTGACTCTGAGACACTGAGACACAGAGACACTGTGACTCTGAGACATTGAGACACTGAGACACAGAGACACTGGGACACAGAGACACTGAGTCTCAGAGACACTGAGACACAGAGACACTGAGACACAGAGACACTGTGACACTGAGGCACAGAGACACTCAACACAGAGACAAAGTGACACTGTGTGTCTGAGACATTGACACACTGAGACACTGAGACTCTGAGACTTTGAGACACTGAGACACAGAGAAACCGAGACACAGAGACTCTGAGACACTGAGACACAGAGACAATGAGACACAGAGACATTGAGCAACAGAGACACTGGGACACAGAGACACTGAGACACTGAGTCACAGAGAATCTGAGACACAGAGACACTGTGACACTGAGGCACAGAGACACTCAACACAGAGACAAAGTGACACTGTGTGTCTGAGACATTGATACACTGAAACCCTGAGACATTGAGACACTGAGACACAGAGACACTGAGACACAGAGGCACAGAGAAACTGAGACACTGAGACTTTGAGACACTGAGACACAGAGACACAGAGACACATAGACACAGAGATACTATGACACTGAGACACTGAGACTCTGAGACTCTGAGACACAGAGGCACAGAGACACTGAGACACAGAGTCACAGAGACACTGAGACACTGAGACACAAAGACACAGAGACTCTTAGACATAGAGGCAATGAGACACTGAGGCACTGATAATCTGAGACACTGTGACACTGAGGCACAGACAAAATGAGACACTGAGGCACAGAGACACTGAGACACTGAGACTCTGAGACACTGAGACTCTGAGAAACTGAGACACTGAGACACAGAGACACTGAGACACAGAGACACTCAACACAGAGACAAAGTGACACTGAGTGTCTGAGGCATTGATACACTGAGATACTGAGACTCTGAGACTTTGAGAGCCTGAGACACAGAAATACTGAGAAACAGAGACACTGAGACACAGAGACACAGAGACACTGAGACACAGAGACACTGAGACACTGAGACACTGAGACACAGAGACAATGAGACACTGAGATACTGTGACACTGAGGCACAGAGACACTCAGACAAAGAGACAAAGAGACACTGAGTCAATGAGACACTGATACACTGAGACTATGAGACAGAGACACTGAAACTCTGAGACACTGAGTCACTGGGACACAGAGTCACGGAGACAGAGAGACACAGATACACTGAATCTCTGAGACACTGTGACTCTGAGACACTGCGGCTCAGAGACTCTCAGACAGAGAGACACCGAGGCACTGATTCTCTGAGACACGAAGACACAGAGACAAAGAGACTGTGAGACACTGAGATACTGAGACACAAAGAATTGAGACCCTGAGACACAGATACACAGAGACTCTGAGACACTGAGACACTGAGACACAGAGACACTGAGACGCTGAACACTAAGACACAGAGACACTGAGACACTGAGACACAGAGACACTGAGACACTGAGAAGCTGAGACTCTGAGACACTGAGACACAGAGACACTGAGACACTGAACACTGAGACACAGAGACACTGAGACACTGAGACACTGAGACAATGAGACAATGAGACAAAGAGACATTGAGACACTGAGACTCTGAGACACTGAGACACAGAGACACTGAGACACAGAGACAAAGAGACATTGAGTCAATGAGACACTGATACACTGAGACACAGAGACACTGAGACTTTGAGACACTGAGACACAGAGATACTGAGATTCTGAGACTCTGAGATACAGAGGCACAGAGACCCTGAGACAATGAGACTTTGGGAAACTGAGACACAGAGACACTGAGACTCTGAGACACAAACACAGAGAGACTCTGAGCCTCTGAGACACAGAGGCAAAAATACACTGAGACACAGAGACACTGTGACACTGAGACACAGAGACACTGAGACTCTGAGGCACAGAGACACTGAGACACAGAGACACGGAGACACGGAGACACTGAGACACTGAGACACTGAGACACAGAGACACTGTGACTCTGAGACACTGAGGCAATGAGACACTGAGGCACAGTAACACTGAGACACAAAACTTTGAGACACAGAGACACTGAGACTCTGAGACACTGAGACACAAAGACACTGAGACAAAAAGACACAGTGACACTGATACACTGAGACTCTGAGATACTGACACTCTGAGATACTGAGACTCAGAGACACTGAGACACTGAGGCACAGACACACTGAGACTCTGAGACACTGAGACACAGAGACACTGAGATAATGAGGCCCAGACACACTGAGACTCTGAGACACTGAGACTCTGAGACACTGAAAACAAAGATTTTGAGACACTGAGACACAGAGACACTGTGACTCTGAGACACTGAGACACAGAGACACTGAGACGCTGAACACTAAGACACAGAGACACTGAGACACTGAACACTGAGACACAGAGACACAGAGACACTGAGAGTCTGAGACACTGAGACTCTGAGACACTGAGACACTGAGACACAGAAATACTCAGACACAGAGACACTGAGATACAGAGACAATGAGACACAGAGACACTGAGACTCTGAGACTCTGAGACACCGAGACAATGAAACACTGAGACACAGATACATTGAGACACTGAGACACTGTGACACAGAGACACTGAGACTTTGAGACACTGAGACACAGAGATACTGAGATTCTGAGACTCTGAGATACAGAGGCACAGAAACCCTGAGACAATGAGACTTTGGGACACTGAGACACAGAGACACTGAGACTCTGAGACACAGAGACACAGAGACTCTTAGACACTGAGGCAATGAGACACTGAGGCACTGATAATCTGAGACACTGTGACACTGAGGCACAGACAAACTCAGACACAGAGACACTGAGACACTGAGACTCTGAGACACTGAGACTCTGAGATACTGAGACACAGAGACACTGAGACACTGAGGCACAGAGACACTGAGACTCTGAGAAACAGAGACACTGAGATAAGGAGGCAAAGGGACACTGAGACTCTGAGACTCTGAGATTCTGAGACACAGAGACACTGAGAGACTGAGACACAAAACTTTAAGACACAGAGACACTGAGACTCTGAGACAATGTGACACAAAGACACTGAGACACTGAGACTCTGAGACACTGAGACACAAAGACAGAGACACAGAGACACTGAGGCACAGAGACACTGAGACACTGAGACTCTGAGACACCGAAACACAGAGACACTGAGACACTGAGACATAGAGACACAAAGACACTGAGACAAAAAGACACAGTGACACTGATACACTGAGACTCTGAGATACTGACACTCTGAGATACTGAGACTCAGAGAAACTGAGACACTGAGGCACAGACACACTGAGACTCTGAGACACTGAGACACAGAGACACTGAGATAATGAGGCCCAGACACACTGAGACTCTGAGACACTGAGACTCTGAGACACTGAAAACAAAGATTTTGAGACACTGAGACACAGAGACACTGTGACTCTGAGACACTGAGGCACAGAGACACTGAGACGCTGAACACTAAGACACAGAGACACTGAAACACTGAACACTGAGACACAGAGACACAGAGACACTGAGAGTCTGAGACACTGAGACTCTGAGACACTGAGACACTGAGACACAGAAATACTGAGACACAGAGACACTGAGACACTGAGGCACAGAGACACTGAGACTCTGAGAAACAGAGACACTGAGATAAGGAGGCAAAGGGACACTGAGACTCTGAGACTCTGAGATTCTGAGACACAGAGACACTGAGAGACTGAGACACAAAACTTTAAGACACAGAGACATAGACATAGACATAGACATAGAACATTACAGCACAAACAGGCCCTTCGGCCCTCGAGTTGCGCCGATCGCATCAACCCCACCAATCTATAGACCTATCTATAACCCCCAATCCCATTAAACCCCATATACTCATCCAGAAGTCTTTTAAAAGACCCCAGCGAGTTCGCCTCCACCACCGACGACGGCAGCCGATTCCAATCACTCACCACCCTCTGAGTGAAAAACTTACCCCTAACATCACCTCTGTACCTCCCTCCCCGCACCTTAAATCTGTGTCCCCTCGTAGCGACCATTTCAACCCGGGGAAATAGCCTCTGAGAGTCCACCCTATCTATTCCTCTCAACATTTTATAAACTTCTATCAGGTCGCCTCTCAACCTTCGCCTCTCTAGGGAAAAGAGTCCCAGCTCCCTCAACCTATCTTCATAAGGCATGCCTCCCAGTCCAGGCAACATCCTTGTAAATCTCCTCTGCACCCTTTCAATAGCTTCTACGTCTTTCCTATAGTGAGGCGACCAGAACTGCGCACAGTACTCCAAATGAGGCCTGACAAGGGTCCTGTAAAGTTGCAGCATTACCTCCCGACTCCTAAACTCAATCCCTCGATTAATGAAGGCCAGTACACCATACGCCTTCTTGACCACCTCCTCCACCTGCGAGGCCGATTTAAGAGTCCTGTGAACCCGGACCCCGAGATCCTTCTGCTCTTCAACGCTACTAAGACCCCTGCCCTTAATAGTGTACTCGTTCATCCCATTGGTTCTGCCGAAATGGACTACTACACATTTATCCGCGTTGAAGTCCATCTGCCACTTCTCCGCCCATTCCTGCATCCTATCTATGTCCTGCTGCAACTTTTGACATCCTTCCAGACCATCCACAACACCGCCGACCTTCGTGTCATCAGCGAACTTGCTAACCCATCCCTCCACTTCCTCATCCAGGTCATTTATGAAAATGACAAACAACAAGGGTCCCAGAACAGATCCCTGGGGCACCCCACTGGTGACTGACCTCCATTCCGAAAAAGACCCATCCACAACCACTCTCTGCCTTCTGCAGGCAAGCCAGTTCTGGATCCACAAGGCCAAAGGCCCTTGGATCCCATGCCCTCTCACCTTCTCAAGAAGTCTTGCATGGGGGACCTTATCAAAAGCCTTGCTGAAGTCCATGTACACTACGTCCACGGCACTTCCTTCGTCAATGTGTTCAGTCACATTATCGAAGAACTCAACTAGACTCGTAAGGCACCACCTGCCCTTGACAAATCCATGCTGACTATTCCTGATCATGTCAAACCTCTCCAAATGCTCGTAAATCTTGTCCCTCAGAAGCCTCTCCATCAGCTTACCAACCACTGAGGTCAGACTCACCGGGCGGTAATTTCCCGGGCTATCTCTGTTCCCTTTCTTGAAAATAGGGACTACATCCGCAATCCTCCAATCTTCCGGAACCTCTCCCGTCTCCATTGACGACGCAAAGATCATCGTCAAGGGCTCTGCAATCACTTCCCTGGCCTCCCACAGTATCCTGGGGTACATCCCATCTGGTCCCGGCGACTTATCTACCTTGATAGAATTCAAAAGTTCTAACACATCCTCCTCCTTAATGTCCACGTACTCAATCTTTTCCATCTGCTGCAAGTCCATAGCAAGATCTCCCAAATCAGCTTCCACTGTGAATACTGAGGCAAAGTACTCATTAAGCACCTCCGCCATTTCTTCTGGTTCTACACAGACCTTTCCCCCTTCACCTTTTATAGGTCCTATCCTTTCCCTTCTCACCCTTTTACCTTTCACATACTTATAGAAGGCCTTGGGATTTTCTTTAATCTTACCCGCCAAGGTCTTCTCATGACCCCTTCTGGCTCTCCTAATTTCCCTTTTAACCTCCTTTCTACAGTCCTTATATTCTTCAAGATCCTTAACCTCTCCTAGTTCCCTGAACCTTTTGTATACCTTCCTTTTCCTCCTGACTAGGTTCAACACAGCCTTCGTGCACCACGGTTCCCGCGACCTACCAAAACCCCCTTGCCTTATCGGAACATTGTCATGCAGAGCGCTAGACAAACATTCCTTGAATATCCGCCACCTTCCTTCGGTACTCTTCCCTAAGAATGCCTCCTTCCAGTTTATTTGTCCAAGTAACTTCCTGACTTCTTCGTATCTCCCCTTACTCCAGACAAACACCTTCCTAGCCTGTCTGATCCTATCTCGTTCGAATGCAATTGTGAAGGAGATAGAATTATGGTCACCATTCCCAAGATGCTCTCCTACCGAGAGATCCATCACCTGCCCTGGTTCATTCGCCAGTACCAGGTCAAGTACTGCCTCACCCCTCGTAGGCTTGTCCACATACTGTGTCAGGAAACCTTCCTGAACACACCTAACAAACTCCTCTCCATCCAAACCCCTTACCCTAGGGATATTCCAGTCGATGTTTGGGAAATTGAAGTCTCCCATCACGACCACTCTGTTTTTAATACATTTCTCCAGAATCTGGGACTCTGAGACTCTGAGACAAAGTGACACAAAGACACTGAGACACTGAGACTCTGAGACACTGAGACACAAAGACAGAGACACAGAGACACTGAGGCACAGAGACACTGAGACACTGAGACTCTGAGACACCGAAACACAGAGACACTGAGACATAGAGACACTGAGACACTGAGACACGGAGACACTGAGACACGGAGACACGGAGACACGGAGACACTGTAACACTGAGGCACAGAGACACAGAGACACTGAGACACAGAGACACTGAGACACAGAGACAATGTGATACTGAGACTCTGAGACACAAAGACACAGAAACACTGAGACTCTGAGACACTGAGACACTGTGACACAGATACACTGAGGCACAGAGACAATGTGATACTGAGACTCTGAGACACAAAGACACAGTGAGACTAAGACACAGAGACACAGAGAGACTGAGACACTCAGATGCAGAGACACTGAGACACTGAGACACAAAGAATTGAGACCCTGAGACACAGAGACAATGAAACACAGATACACTGAAACTCTGAGACACTGAGACACAGAGACACTGAGACACTGAGACTCTGAGACTCTGAGACACTGAGAGACTGAAAATCTGAGACATGAGACACTGAGTACAGAGACACTCAGACAGAGAGACACTGAGTCTCTGAGACACTGATAAACTGAGACACAGAGGCAGAGACACTGTGACTCTGAGACCTGAGACACAGAGACACTGGGATACAGAGACACTGAGACTCTGAGACACAAAGACTCTGAGACACTGAGACAAAGAGACTGTGAGACACTGAGACACAGAGATACTGGGACAGAGAGACACTGACAGTCTGAGACACTGAGACACTGAGACACAAAGACACTGAAACACTGATACACTGAGACTCTGAGACACTGAGACACAGAGACACAGAGACACTGAGACACTGAGACTCTGAGACACTGAAACACTGAGACCCTGAGACACTGAGACTCTGAGACTCTGAGACTCTGAGACACTGTGACACTGTGACTCTGAGACACTGAGACACAGAGACACTGAGACACTGTGACACAGAGGCACAGAGACTCTCAGACACAGAGACAATGAGACACTGAGTCTCTGAGACACTGATACACTGAGACACTGAGACACTGAAACTTTGAGACACCGAGACTCTGAGACACTGAGACACAGAGACACTGAGATTCTGAGACTCTGAGACACAGAGGCACAGAGACACTGAGACTCTGAGACACAAATGCACAGAGACTCTGAGACTCTGAGAGACAGAGGCACAAAGACACTGAGACACAGAGATACAATGACACTGAGACACTGAGACACAGAGGCACTGAGACACAGAGGCACAGAGAAACTGAGACACTGAGACTTTGAGACACTGAGACACAGAGACAGGGAGACACAGAGACACTTAGACACAGAGATACTATGACACTGAGACACAGAGACACTGAGACACTGAGACACAGAGACACAGAGACTCTTAGACACTGAGGCAATGAGACACTGAGGCACTGATAATCTGAGACACTGTGACACTGAGGCACAGAGACACAGAGAAACTGAGACACAGAGACTCTGAGACACTGAGACACAGAGACACTGAGACACTGAGACACCGAGTCACTGCGGCACAGAGACACTGAGACACAGATACACTGAGACACTGAGACTCTGAGAAAAAGAAACACTGAGGCACAGTGATACTGAGAAACAGATTCACTGAGACTCTAAGACACTGTTACACTGAAAATCTGAGACACTGAGGCACAGAGACTCTCAGACAGATAGACACTGAGACACTGAGTCTCTGAGATACTGATAAACTGAGACACAGGGACACAGAGACACTGTGACTCTGAGAACCTGAGACTCTGAGACACTGAGAAACAAAGACACTGAGACACTGAGACTCTGAGAGTCTGAGACATTGAGTCACTGAGGCACAGAGACACAGAAAAACAGAGACACTGAGACTCTGAGACACTGTGACAAAGAGACACTGAGACACTGAGACACTGAGACTCTGAGACGCTGAGACACTGAGGCACAGTGATACTGAGACACAGATTCACTGAGACTCGAAGACACTGAGACACTTAAAATCTGAGACACTGAGGCACAGAGTCACTGAGACACAGAGACACTGAGACTCTGAGACACTGAGACTCTGAGACTCTGAGACTCTGAGACACTGTGACACTGTGACTCTGAGACACTGAGACACAGAGACACTGAGACACTGTGACACAGAGGCACAGAGACTCTCAGACACAGAGACAATGAGACACTGAGTCTCTGAGACACTGATAAACTGAGACACTGAGACACTGAAACTTTGAGACACCGAGACTCTGAGACACTGAGACACAGAGACACTGAGATTCTGAGACTCTGAGACACAGAGGCACAGAGACACTGAGACTCTGAGACACAAATGCACAGAGACTCTGAGACTCTGAGAGACAGAGGCACAAAGACACTGAGACACAGAGATACAATGACACTGAGACACTGAGACACAGAGGCACTGAGACACAGAGGCACAGAGAAACTGAGACACTGAGACTTTGAGACACTGAGACACAGAGACAGGGAGACACAGAGACACTTAGACACAGAGATACTATGACACTGAGACACAGAGACACTGAGACACTGAGACACAGAGACACAGAGACTCTTAGACACTGAGGCAATGAGACACTGAGGCACTGATAATCTGAGACACTGTGACACTGAGGCACAGAGACACAGAGAAACTGAGACACAGAGACTCTGAGACACTGAGACACAGAGACACTGAGACACTGAGACACCGAGTCACTGCGGCACAGAGACACTGAGACACAGATACACTGAGACACTGAGACTCTGAGAAAAAGAAACACTGAGGCACAGTGATACTGAGAAACAGATTCACTGAGACTCTAAGACACTGTTACACTGAAAATCTGAGACACTGAGGCACAGAGACTCTCAGACAGATAGACACTGAGACACTGAGTCTCTGAGATACTGATAAACTGAGACACAGGGACACAGAGACACTGTGACTCTGAGAACCTGAGACTCTGAGACACTGAGAAACAAAGACACTGAGACACTGAGACTCTGAGAGTCTGAGACATTGAGTCACTGAGGCACAGAGACACAGAAAAACAGAGACACTGAGACTCTGAGACACTGTGACAAAGAGACACTGAGACACTGAGACACTGAGACTCTGAGACGCTGAGACACTGAGGCACAGTGATACTGAGACACAGATTCACTGAGACTCGAAGACACTGAGACACTTAAAATCTGAGACACTGAGGCACAGAGTCACTGAGACACAGAGACACTGAGACTCTGAGACACTGAGACACAGAGACACTGGGACACAGAGACACTGGGTCTCAGAGACACTGAGACACAGAGACACTGAGACACAGAGACACTGGGACACAGAGACACTGGGTCTCAGAGACACTGAGACACAGAGACACTGAGACACAGAGACACTGTGACACTGAGGCACAGAGACACTCAACAAAGAGACAAAGTGACATGAGTGTCTGAGACATTGAGACACATGAAAACTGAGACACTGAGACATTGAGACACTGAGACACAGAGACACTGAGACACAGAGTCATTGAGACACAGAGACACTGAGACACAGAGTCATTGCGCAACAGAGACACTGGGACACAGAGACACTGAGACTCTGAGACACTGAGACACAGAGACACTGAGACACAGAGACACTGTGACACTGAGGCACAGAGACACTCAACACAGAGACAAAGTGACACTGAGTGTCTGAGGCATTGATACACTGAGACACTGAGACTCTGAGACATTGAGAGACTGAGACACAGAAATACTGAGACACAGAGACACTGAGACACAGAGACACAGAGACACTGAGACACAGAGACACTGAGACACTGAGACACAGAGACATTGAGACACTGAGATACTGTGACACTGAGGCACAAAGACAGAGACACGGAGACAATGAGGCACAGAGACACTGAGACACAGAGACACTGAGACACAGAGTCACTGAGACACAGAGACACTGAGACACAGAGTCATTGAGCAACAGGGACACTGGGACACAGAGACCCTGAGACTCTGAGACACTGAGACACAGAGACAGTGAGACACAGAGACAAAGAGACATTGAGTCAATGAGACACTGATACACTGAGACACTGAGACACAGAGACACTGAGACTTTGAGACACTGAGACACAGAGATACTGAGATTCTGAGACTATGAGATACAGAGGCACAGAGACACTCAACACAGAGACAAAGTGACACTGAGTGTCTGAGGCATTGATACACTGAGACACTGAGACACTGAGACACTGAGATACTGACTCACAGAAATACTGAGACACAGAGACACAGAGACAATGAGACAAAGAGACACTGAGACTCTGAGACACTGAGACAAGAGACACTGAGACACAGAGACAAAGAGACATTGAGTCAATGAGACACTGATACACTGAGACACTGAGACACAGAGACACAGAGATACTGAGACTTTGAGACACTGAGACACAGAGATACTGAGATTCTGAGACTCTGAGATACAGAGGCACAGAGACACTGAGACAATGAGACTTTGGGAAACTGGGACACAGAGACACTGAGACTCTGAGACACTGAGACACAGAGACACTGAGACACAGAGACACTGTGACACTGAGGCACAGAGACACTCAACACAGAGACAAAGTGACACTGAGTGTCTGAGGCATTGATACACTGAGACACTGAGACTCTGAGACATTGAGAGCCTGAGACACAGAAATACTGAGAAACAGAGACACTGAGACACAGAGACACAGAGACACTGAGACACAGAGACACAGAGACACTGAGACACTGAGACACTGAGACACAGAGACATTGAGACACTGAGGTACTGTTCCACTGAGGCTCAGAGACACTCAGACAAAGAGACAAAGAGACACTGAGTCAATGAGACACTGATACACTGAGACTATGAGACAGAGACACTGAAACTCTGAGACACTGAGTCACTGGGACACAGAGGCAAGGAGACAGAGAGACACAGATACACTGAATCTCTGAGACACTGTGACTCTGAGACACTGCGGCTCAGAGACTCTCAGACAGAGAGACACTGAGGCACTGATTCTCTGAGACACGAAGACACAGAGACAAAGAGACTGTGAGACACTGAGATACTGAGACACAAAGAATTGAGACCCTGAGACACAGATACACAGAGACTCTGAGACACTGAGACACTGAGACACAGAGACACTGAGACGCTGAACACTAAGACACAGAGACACTGAGACACAGAGACACTGAGACACTGAGACGCTGAGACTCTGAGACACTGAGACACAGAGACACTGAGACACTGAACACTGAGACACAGAGACACTGAGACACTGAGACACTGAGACTCTGAGATACTGACTCACAGAAATACTGAGACACAGAGACACAGAGACAATGAGACAATGAGACAATGAGACAATGAGACACAGAGACACTGAGACTTTGAGACACTGAGACACTGAGACACAGAGATACTGAGATTCTGAGACTCTGAGATACAGAGGCACAGAAACCCTGAGACAATGAGACTTTGGGACACTGAGACACAGAGACACTGAGACTCTGAGACACAGAGACACAGAGACTCTTAGACACTGAGGCAATGAGCCACTGAGGCACTGATAATCTGAGACACTGTGACACTGAGGCACAGACAAACTCAGACACAGAGACACTGAGACACTGAGACTCTGAGACACTGAGACTCTGAGATACTGAGACACAGAGACACTGAGACACTGAGGCACAGAGACACTGAGACTCTGAGAAACAGAGACACTGAGATAAGGAGGCAAAGGGACACTGAGACTCTGAGACTCTGAGATTCTGAGACACAGAGACACTGAGAGACTGAGACACAAAACTTTAAGACACAGAGACACTGAGACTCTGAGACAATGTGACACAAAGACACTGAGACACTGAGACTCTGAGACACTGAGACACAAAGACAGAGACACAGAGACACTGAGGCACAGAGACACTGAGACACAGAGACACTGAGACACTGAGACTCTGAGACACCGAAACACAGAGACACTGAGACACTGATACACAGAGACACAGAGACTCTTAGACACTGAGGCAATGAGACACTGAGGCACTGATAATCTGAGACACTGTGACACTGAGGCACAGACAAACTCAGACACAGAGACACTGAGACACTGAGACTCTGAGACACTGAGACTCTGAGATACTGAGACACAGAGACACTGTAACACTGAGGCACAGAGACACAGAGACACTGAGACACAGAGACACTGAGGCACAGAGACAATGTGATACTGAGACTCTGAGACACAAAGACACAGAGACACTGAGAATCTGAGACACTGAGACACTGTGACACAGATACACTGAGGCACAGAGACAATGTGATACTGAGACTCTGAGACACAAAGACACAGAGAGACTAAGACACAGAGACACAGAGAGACTGAGACACTCAGACACAGAGACACTGAGACACACAGAATTGAGACAATGAGACACAGAGACAATGAAACACAGATACACTGAAACTCTGAGACACTGAGACACAGAGACACAGAGACACAGAGACACTGAGACACTGAGACTCTGAGACTCTGAGACACTGAGAGACTGAAAATCTGAGACACTGAGACACTGAGCACAGAGACACTCAGACAGAGAGACACTGAGTCTCTGAGACACTGATAAACTGAGACACAGAGGCAGAGACACTGTGACTCTGAGACCTGAGACACAGAGACACTGGGATACAGAGACACTGAGACTCTGAGACACAAAGACTCTGAGACACTGAGACAAAGAGACTGTGAGACACTGAGACACAGAGATACTGGGACAGAGAGACACTGACAGTCTGAGACACTGAGACACTGAGACACTGAGACACAAAGGCACTGAAACACTGATACACTGAGACTCTGAGACACTGAGACACAGAGACACTGAAACACTGAGACTCTGAGACTCTGAGACTCTGAGACACTGTGACACTGTGACTCTGAGACACTGAGTCACAGAGACACTGAGACACTGTGACACAGAGGCACAGAGACTCTCAGACACAGAGACAATGAGACACTGAGTCTCTGAGACACTGATACACTGAGACACAGAGACACTGAAACTTTGAGACACTGAGACACTGAGACACAGAGACACTGAGATTCTGAGACTCTGAGACACAGAGGCACAGAGACACTGAGACTCTGAGACACAAATGCACAGAGACTCTGAGACTCTGAGAGACAGAGGCACAAAGACACTGAGACACAGAGATACAATGACACTGAGACACTGAGACACAGAGGCACTGAGACACAGAGGCACAGAGAAACTGAGACACTGAGACTTTGAGACACTGAGACACAGAGACAGGGAGACACAGAGACACTGAGACACTGTGACACAGAGGCACAGAGACTCTCAGACACAGAGACAATGAGACACTGAGTCTCTGAGACACTGATACACTGAGACACAGAGACACTGAAACTTTGAGACACTGAGACACAGAGACACTGAGATTCTGAGACTCTGAGACACAGAGGCACAGAGACACTGAGACTCTGAGACACAAATGCACAGAGACTCTGAGACTCTGATAGACAGAGGCACAAAGACACTGAGACACAGAGATACAATGACACTGAGACACTGAGACACAGAGGCACTGAGACACAGAGGCACAGAGAAACTGAGACACTGAGACTTTGAGACACTGAGACACAGAGACAGGGAGACACAGAGACACTTAGACACAGAGATACTATGACACTGAGACACTGAGACACTGAGACACAGAGACACAGAGACTCTTAGACACTGAGGCAATGAGACACTGAGGCACTGATAATCTGAGACACTGTGACACTGAGACACAGAGACACTGAGACTCTGAGACACTGAGACACAGAGACACTGAGACGCTGAGACATTGAGACACTGAGACACTGAGACACAGAGAAACTGAGACACAGAGACTCTGAAACACTGAGACACAGAGACACTGAGACACAGAGTCACTGCGGCACAGAGACACTGAGACACAGATACACTGAGACACTGAGACTCTGAGAAAAAGAGACACTGAGGCACAGTGATACTGAGAAACAGATTCACTGAGACTCTAAGACACTGTTACACTGAAAATCTGAGTCAATGAGACACTGAGGCACAGAGACGCTCAGACAGATAGACACTGAGACACTGAGTCTCTGAGATACTGATAAACTGAGACACAGGGACACAGAGACACTGTGACTCTGAGAACCTGAGACTCTGAGACACTGAGAAACAAAGACACTGAGACACTGAGTCACTGAGGCACAGAGACACAGAAAAACAGAGACACTGAGACTCTGAGACACTGTGACAAAGAGACACTGAGACACTGAGACTCTGAGACGCTGAGACACTGAGGCACAGTGATACTGAGAC
The DNA here is from genome assembly GCA_037974335.1 of Prionace glauca. Lineage (NCBI taxonomy): Eukaryota > Metazoa > Chordata > Chondrichthyes > Carcharhiniformes > Carcharhinidae > Prionace > Prionace glauca. The sequence continues at coordinate 257,552 of JBBMRE010000154.1, read as the reverse complement.
ACAGATTCACTGAGACTCGAAGACACTGAGACACTTAAAATCTGAGACACTGAGGCACAGAGTCACTGAGACACAGAGACACTGAGACTCTGAGACACTGAGACACAGAGACACTGGGACACAGAGACACTGGGTCTCAGAGACACTGAGACACAGAGACACTGAGACACAGAGACACTGTGACACTGAGGCACAGAGACACTCAACAAAGAGACAAAGTGACATGAGTGTCTGAGACATTGAGAGACATGAAAACTGAGACTCTGAGACATTGAGACACTGAGACACAGAGACACTGAGACATTGAGACACTGAGACACAGAGACACTGAGACACAGAGTCACTGAGACACAGAGACACTGAGACACAGAGACATTGAGCAACAGAGACACTGGGACACAGAGACACTGAGACTCTGAGACACTGAGACACAGAGACACTGAGACACAGAGACACTGTGACACTGCGGCACAGAGACACTCAACACAGAGACAAAGTGACACTGAGTGTCTGAGGCATTGATACACTGAGACACTGAGACTCTGAGACATTGAGAGCCTGAGACACAGAAATACTGAGAAACAGAGACATTGAGACACTGAGACACTGAGATACTGTGACACTGAGGCACAGAGACACTCAGACAAAGAGACAAAGAGACACTGAGTCAATGAGACACTGATACACTGAGACTATGAGACAGAGACACTGAAACTCTGAGACACTGAGTCACTGGGACACAGAGGCACGGAGACAGAGAGACACAGATACACTGAATCTCTGAGACACTGTGACTCTGAGACACTGCGGCTCAGAGACTCTCAGACAGAGAGACACCGAGGCACTGATTCTCTGAGACACTAAGACACAGAGACAAAGAGACTGTGAGACACTGAGATACTGAGACACAAAGAATTGAGACCCTGAGACACAGATACACAGAGACTCTGAGACACTGAGACACTGAGACACAGAGACACTGAGACGCTGAACACTAAGACACAGAGACACTGAGACACAGAGACACTGAGACACTGAGACGCTGAGACTCTGAGACACTGAGACACAGAGACACTGAGACACTGAACACTGAGACACAGAGACACTGAGACACTGAGACACTGAGACACTGAGACTCTGAGATACTGACTCACAGAAATACTGAGACACAGAGACACAGAGACACAGAGACAATGAGACAATGAGACAAAGAGACACTGAGACACTGAGACTCTGAGACACTGAGACACAGAGACACTGAGACACAGAGACAAAGAGACATTGAGTCAATGAGACACTGATACACTGAGACACAGAGACACTGAGACTTTGAGACACTGAGACACAGAGATACTGAGATTCTGAGACTCTGAGATACAGAGGCACAGAGACCCTGAGACAATGAGACTTTGGGAAACTGAGACACAGAGACACTGAGACTCTGAGACACAAACGCACAGAGACTCTGAGCCTCTGAGACACAGAGGCAAAAATACACTGAGACACAGAGACACTGTGACACTGCGACACAGAGACACTGAGACTCTGAGGCACAGAGGCACAGAGACACTGAGACACAGAGACACAGAGACACTGAGACACTGAGACACTGAGACACTGAGACACTGAGACACAGAGACACTGTGACTCTGAGACACTGAGGCAATGAGACACTGAGGCACAGTAACACTGAGACACAAAACTTTGAGACACAGAGACACTGAGACTCTGAGACACTGAGACACAAAGACACTGAGACAAAAAGACACAGTGACACTGATACACTGAGACTCTGAGATACTGACACTCTGAGATACTGAGACTCAGAGACACTGAGACACTGAGGCACAGACACACTGAGACTCTGAGACACTGAGACACAGAGACACTGAGATAATGAGGCCCAGACACACTGAGACTCTGAGACACTGAGACTCTGAGACACTGAAAACAAAGATTTTGAGACACTGAGACACAGAGACACTGTGAATCTGAGACACTGAGGCACAGAGACACTGAGACACTGAGACACAGAGACACTGAGACGCTGAACACTAAGACACAGAGACACTGAGACACTGAACACTGAGACACAGAGACACAGAGACACTGAGAGTCTGAGACACTGAGACTCTGAGACACTGAGACACTGAGACACAGAAATACTCAGACACAGAGACACTGAGATACAGAGACAATGAGACACAGAGACACTGAGACTCTGAGACTCTGAGACACCGAGACAATGAAACACAGAGACACTGAGACTTTGAGACACTGAGACACAGAGATACTGAGAATCTGAGACTCTGAGATACAGAGGCACAGAAACCCTGAGACAATGAGACTTTGGGACACTGAGACACAGAGACACTGAGACTCTGAGACACAGAGACACAGAGACTCTTAGACACTGAGGCAATGAGACACTGAGGCACTGATAATCTGAGACACTGTGACACTGAGGCACAGACAAACTCAGACACAGAGACACTGAGACACTGAGACTCTGAGACACTGAGACTCTGAGATACTGAGACACAGAGACACTGAGACACTGAGGCACAGAGACACTGAGACTCTGAGAAACAGAGACACTGAGATAAGGAGGCAAAGGGACACTGAGACTCTGAGACTCTGAGATTCTGAGACACAGAGACACTGAGAGACTGAGACACAAAACTTTAAGACACAGAGACACTGAGACTCTGAGACAATGTGACACAAAGACACTGAGACACTGAGACTCTGAGACACTGAGACACAAAGACAGAGACACAGAGACACTGAGGCACAGAGACACTGAGACACTGAGACTCTGAGACACCGAAACACAGAGACACTGAGACACTGAGACATAGAGACACAAAGACACTGAGACAAAAAGACACAGTGACACTGATACACTGAGACTCTGAGATACTGACACTCTGAGATACTGAGACTCAGAGACACTGAGACACTCAGGCACAGACACACTGAGACTCTGAGACACTGAGACACAGAGACACTGAGATAATGAGGCCCAGACACACTGAGACTCTGAGACACTGAGACTCTGAGACACTGAAAACAAAGATTTTGAGACACTGAGACACAGAGACACTGTGACTCTGAGACACTGAGGCACAGAGACACTGAGACGCTGAACACTAAGACACAGAGACACTGAGACACTGAACACTGAGACACAGAGACACAGAGACACTGAGAGTCTGAGACACTGAGACTCTGAGACACTGAGACACTGAGACACAGAAATACTGAGACACAGAGACACTGAGACACTGAGGCACAGAGACACTGAGACTCTGAGAAACAGAGACACTGAGATAAGGAGGCAAAGGGACACTGAGACTCTGAGACTCTGAGATTCTGAGACACAGAGACACTGAGAGACTGAGACACAAAACTTTAAGACACAGAGACACTGAGACTCTGAGACAAAGTGACACAAAGACACTGAGACACTGAGACTCTGAGACACTGAGACACAAAGACAGAGACACAGAGACACTGAGGCACAGAGACACTGAGACACTGAGACTCTGAGACACCGAAACACAGAGACACTGAGACACTGAGACATAGAGACACTGAGACACTGAGACACGGAGACACTGAGACACGGAGACACGGAGACACGGAGACACTGTAACACTGAGGCACAGAGACACAGAGACACTGAGACACAGAGACACTGAGACACAGAGACAATGTGATACTGAGACTCTGAGACACAAAGACACAGAAACACTGAGACTCTGAGACACTGAGACACTGTGACACAGATACACTGAGGCACAGAGACAATGTGATACTGAGACTCTGAGACACAAAGACACAGTGAGACTAAGACACAGAGACACAGAGAGACTGAGACACTCAGATGCAGAGACACTGAGACACTGAGACACAAAGAATTGAGACCCTGAGACACAGAGACAATGAAACACAGATACACTGAAACTCTGAGACACTGAGACACAGAGACACTGAGACACTGAGACTCTGAGACTCTGAGACACTGAGAGACTGAAAATCTGAGACATGAGACACTGAGTACAGAGACACTCAGACAGAGAGACACTGAGTCTCTGAGACACTGATAAACTGAGACACAGAGGCAGAGACACTGTGACTCTGAGACCTGAGACACAGAGACACTGGGATACAGAGACACTGAGACTCTGAGACACAAAGACTCTGAGACACTGAGACAAAGAGACTGTGAGACACTGAGACACAGAGATACTGGGACAGAGAGACACTGACAGTCTGAGACACTGAGACACTGAGACACTGAGACACAAAGACACTGAAACACTGATACACTGAGACTCTGAGACACTGAGACACAGAGACACAGAGACACTGAGACACTGAGACTCTGAGACACTGAGACACTGAAACACTGAGACCCTGAGACACTGAGACTCTGAGACTCTGAGACTCTGAGACACTGTGACACTGTGACTCTGAGACACTGAGACACAGAGACACTGAGACACTGTGACACAGAGGCACAGAGACTCTCAGACACAGAGACAATGAGACACTGAGTCTCTGAGACACTGATACACTGAGACACTGAGACACTGAAACTTTGAGACACCGAGACACTGAGACACTGAGACACAGAGACACTGAGATTCTGAGACTCTGAGACACAGAGGCACAGAGACACTGAGACTCTGAGACACAAATGCACAGAGACTCTGAGACTCTGAGAGACAGAGGCACAAAGACACTGAGACACAGAGATACAATGACACTGAGACACTGAGACACAGAGGCACTGAGACACAGAGGCACAGAGAAACTGAGACACTGAGACTTTGAGACACTGAGACACAGAGACAGGGAGACACAGAGACACTTAGACACAGAGATACTATGACACTGAGACACAGAGACACTGAGACACTGAGACACAGAGACATAGAGACTCTTAGACACTGAGGCAATGAGACACTGAGGCACTGATAATCTGAGACACTGTGACACTGAGGCACAGAGACACAGAGAAACTGAGACACAGAGACTCTGAGACACTGAGACACAGAGACACTGAGACACTGAGACACCGAGTCACTGCGGCACAGAGACACTGAGACACAGATACACTGAGACACTGAGACTCTGAGAAAAAGAGACACTGAGGCACAGTGATACTGAGAAACAGATTCACTGAGACTCTAAGACACTGTTACACTGAAAATCTGAGACACTGAGGCACAGAGACTCTCAGACAGATAGACACTGAGACACTGAGTCTCTGAGATACTGATAAACTGAGACACAGGGACACAGAGACACTGTGACTCTGAGAACCCGAGACTCTGAGACACTGAGAAACAAAGACACTGAGACACTGAGACTCTGAGAGTCTGAGACATTGAGTCACTGAGGCACAGAGACACAGAAAAACAGAGACACTGAGACTCTGAGACACTGTGACAAAGAGACACTGAGACACTGAGACTCTGAGACGCTGAGACACTGAGGCACAGTGATACTGAGACACAGATTCACTGAGACTCGAAGACACTGAGACACTTAAAATCTGAGACACTGAGGCACAGAGTCACTGAGACACAGAGACACTGAGACTCTGAGACACTGAGACACAGAGACACTGGGACACAGAGACACTGGGTCTCAGAGACACTGAGACACAGAGACACTGAGACACAGAGACACTGGGACACAGAGACACTGGGTCTCAGAGACACTGAGACACAGAAACACTGAGACACAGAGACACTGTGACACTGAGGCACAGAGACACTCAACAAAGAGACAAAGTGACATGAGTGTCTGAGACATTGAGACACATGAAAACTGAGACACTGAGACATTGAGACACTGAGACACAGAGACACTGAGACACAGAGTCATTGAGACACAGAGACACTGAGACACAGAGTCATTGCGCAACAGAGACACTGGGACACAGAGACACTGAGACTCTGAGACACTGAGACACAGAGACACTGAGACACAGAGACACTGAGACACAGAGACACTGTGACACTGAGGCACAGAGACACTCAACACAGAGACAAAGTGACACTGAGTGTCTGAGGCATTGATACACTGAGACACTGAGACTCTGAGACATTGAGAGACTGAGACACAGAAATACTGAGACACAGAGACACTGAGACACAGAGACACAGAGACACTGAGACACTGAGACACAGAGACACTGAGACACTGAGACACAGAGACATTGAGACACTGAGATACTGTGACACTGAGGCACAAAGACAGAGACACGGAGACAATGAGGCACAGAGACACTGAGACACAGAGACACTGAGACACAGAGTCACTGAGACACAGAGACACTGAGACACAGAGTCATTGAGCAACAGGGACACTGGGACACAGAGACACTGAGACTCTGAGACTCTGAGACACTGAGACACTGAGACACAGAGACACAGAGACACTGAGACTTTGAGACACTGAGACACAGAGATACTGAGATTCTGAGACTCTGAGATACAGAGGCACAGAGACACTGAGACAATGAGACTTTGGGAAACTGGGACACAGAGACACTGAGACTCTGAGACACTGAGACACAGAGACACTGAGACACAGAGACACTGTGACACTGAGGCACAGAGACACTCAACACAGAGACAAAGTGACACTGAGTGTCTGAGGCATTGATACACTGAGACACTGAGACTCTGAGACATTGAGAGCCTGAGACACAGAAATACTGAGAAACAGAGACACTGAGACACAGAGACACTGAGACACTGAGACACAGAGACACTGAGACACTGAGACACTGAGACACAGAGACATTGAGACACTGAGGTACTGTTCCACTGAGGCACAGAGACACTCAGACAAAGAGACAAAGAGACACTGAGTCAATGAGACACTGATACACTGAGACTATGAGACAGAGACACTGAAACTCTGAGACACTGAGTCAATGGGACACAGAGGCAAGGAGACAGAGAGACACAGATACACTGAATCTCTGAGACACTGTGACTCTGAGACACTGTGGCTCAGAGACTCTCAGACAGAGAGACACTGAGGCACTGATTCTCTGAGACACGAAGACACAGAGACAAAGAGACTGTGAGACACTGAGATACTGAGACACAAAGAATTGAGACCCTGAGACACAGATACACAGAGACTCTGAGACACTGAGACACTGAGACACAGAGACACTGAGACGCTGAACACTAAGACACAGAGACACTGAGACACAGAGACACTGAGACACTGAGACGCTGAGACTCTGAGACACTGAGACACAGAGACACTGAGACACTGAACACTGAGACAGAGAGACACTGAGACACTGAGACACTGAGACTCTGAGATACTGACTCACAGAAATACTGAGACACAGAGACACAGAGACAATGAGACAATGAGACAATGAGACACAGAGACACTGAGACTTTGAGACACTGAGACACTGAGACACAGAGATACTGAGATTCTGAGACTATGAGATACAGAGGCACAGAAACCCTGAGACAATGAGACTTTGGGACACTGAGACACAGAGACACTGAGACTCTGAGACACAGAGACACAGAGACTCTTAGACACTGAGGCAATGAGCCACTGAGGCACTGATAATCTGAGACACTGTGACACTGAGGCACAGACAAACTCAGACACAGAGACACTGAGACACTGAGACTCTGAGACACTGAGACTCTGAGATACTGAGACACAGAGACACTGAGACACTGAGGCACAGAGACACTGAGACTCTGAGAAACAGAGACACTGAGATAGGAGGCAAAGGGACACTGAGACTCTGAGACTCTGAGATTCTGAGACACAGAGACACTGAGAGACTGAGACACAAAACTTTAAGACACAGAGACACTGAGACTCTGAGACAATGTGACACAAAGACACTGAGACACTGAGACTCTGAGACACTGAGACACAAAGACAGAGACACAGAGACACTGAGGCACAGAGACACTGAGACACAGAGACACTGAGACACTGATACACAGAGACACAGAGACTCTTAGACACTGAGGCAATGAGACACTGAGGCACTGATAATCTGAGACACTGTGACACTGAGGCACAGACAAACTCACACACAGAGACAATGAGACACTGAGACTCTGAGACACTGAGACTCTGAGATACTGAGACACAGAGACACTGTAACACTGAGGCACAGAGACACAGAGACACTGAGACACAGAGACACTGAGGCACAGAGACAATGTGATACTGAGACTCTGAGACACAAAGATACAGAGACACTGAGACTCTGAGACACTGAGACACTGTGACACAGATACACTGAGGCACAGAGACAATGTGATACTGAGACTCTGAGACACAAAGACACAGAGAGGCTAAGACACAGAGACACAGAGAGACTGAGACACTCAGACGCAGAGACACTGAGACACAAAGAATTGAGACAATGAGACACAGAGACAATGAAACACAGATACACTGAAACTCTGAGACTCTGAGACACAGAGACACAGAGACACTGAGACACTGAGACTCTGAGACTCTGAGACTCTGAGACACTGAGAGACTGAAAATCTGAGACACTGAGACACTGAGCACAGAGACACTCAGCCAGAGAGACACTGAGTCTCTGAGACACTGATAAACTGAGACACAGAGGCAGAGACACTGTGACTCTGAGACCTGAGACACAGAGACACTGGGATACAGAGACACTGAGACTCTGAGACACAAAGACTCTGAGACACTGAGACAAAGAGACTGTGAGACACTGAGACACAGAGATACTGGGACAGAGAGACACTGACAGTCTGAGACACTGAGACACTGAGACACTGAGACACAAAGGCACTGAAACACTGATACACTGAGACTCTGAGACACTGAGATACAGAGACACAGAGACACTGAAACACTGAGACTCTGAGACTCTGAGACACTGAGACACTGAAACACTGAGACCCTGAGACACTGAGACTCTGAGACTCTGAGACTCTGAGACACTGTGACACTGTGACTCTGAGACACTGAGTCACAGAGACACTGAGACACTGTGACACAGAGGCACAGAGACTCTCAGACACAGAGACAATGAGACACTGAGTCTCTGAGACACTGATACACTGAGACACAGAGACACTGAAACTTTGAGACACTGAGACACTGAGACACAGAGACACTGAGATTCTGAGACTCTGAGACACAGAGGCACAGAGACACTGAGACTCTGAGACACAAATGCACAGAGACTCTGAGACTCTGAGAGACAGAGGCACAAAGACACTGAGACACAGAGATACAATGACACTGAGACACTGAGACACAGAGGCACTGAGACACAGAGGCACAGAGAAACTGAGACACTGAGACTTTGAGACACTGAGACACAGAGACAGGGAGACACAGAGACACTTAGACACAGAGATACTATGACACTGAGACACAGAGACACTGAGACACTGAGACACAGAGACACAGAGACTCTTAGACACTGAGGCAATGAGACACTGAGGCACTGATAATCTGAGACACTGTGACACTGAGGCACAGACAAACTCAGAGACAGAGACACTGAGACTCTGAGACACTGAGACTCTGAGATACTGAGACACAGAGACACTGAGACACAGAGACACTGAGACTCAGAGACACCGAGACACTGAGACACAAAACTTTAAGACACAGAGACACTGAGACTCTGAGACAATGAGACACAAAGACACTGAGACACTGAGACTCTGAGACACTGAGACATAAAGACAGAGACACAGAGACAATGAGGCACAGAGACACAGAGACAATGAGGCACAGAGACACAGAGACACTGAGACACAGAGGCACTGAGGCACAGAGACACTGAGACACAGATACACTGAGACACTGAGACACTGAGACTTTGAGACACTGAGACACAGAGATACTGAGATTCTGAGACTCTGAGATACAGAGGCACAGAGACGCTGAGACAATGAGACTTTGGGAAACTGAGACACAGAGACACTGAGACTCTGAGACACAAACGCACAGAGACTCTGAGCCTCTGAGACACAGAGGCAAAAATACACTGAGACACAGAGACACTGTGACACTGAGACACAGAGACACTGAGACTCTGAGACACAGAGGCACAGAGACACTGAGACACAGAGACACGGAGACACTGAGACACTGAGACACTGAGACACTGAGACACTGAGACACAGAGACACTGTGACTCTGAGACACTGAGGCAATGAGACACTGAGGCACAGTAACACTGAGACACAAAACTTTGAGACACAGAGACACTGAGACTCTGAGACACTGAGACACAAAGACACTGAGACAAAAAGACACAGTGACACTGATACACTGAGACTCTGAGATACTGACACTCTGAGATACTGAGACTCAGAGACACAGAGACACTGAGGCACAGACACACTGAGACTCTGAGACACTGAGACACAGAGACACTGAGATAATGAGGCCCAGACACACTGAGACTCTGAGACACTGAGACTCTGAGACACTGAAAACAAAGATTTTGAGACACTGAGACACAGAGACACTGTGACTCTGAGACAATGAGACACAGAGACACTGAGACGCTGAACACTAAGACACAGAGACACTGAGACACTGAACACTGAGACACAGAGACACAGAGACACTGAGAGTCTGAGACACTGAGACTCTGAGACACTGAGACACTGAGACACAGAAATACTCAGACACAGATACACTGAGATACAGAGACAATGAGACACAGAGACACTGAGACTCTGAGACACTGAGACACCGAGACAATGAAACACTGAGACACAGATACATTGAGACACTGAGACACTGTGACACAGAGACACTGAGACTTTGAGACACTGAGACACAGAGATACTGAGATTCTGAGACTATGAGATACAGAGGCACAGAAACCCTGAGACAATGAGACTTTGGGACACTGAGACACAGAGACACAGAGACTCTTAGACACTGAGGCAATGAGACACTGAGGCACTGATAATCTGAGACAGTGTGACACTGAGGCACAGACAAACTCAGACACAGAGACACTGAGACACTGAGACTCTGAGACACTGAGACTCTGAGATACTGAGACACAGAGACACTGAGACACTGAGGCACAGAGACACTGAGACTCTGAGAAACAGAGACACTGAGATAAGGAGGCAAAGGGACACTGAGACTCTGAGACTCTGAGATTCTGAGACACAGAGACACTGAGAGACTGAGACACAAAACTTTAAGACACAGAGACACTGAGACTCAGAGACAATGTGACACAAAGACACTGAGACTCTGAGACACTGAGACACAAAGACAGAGACACAGAGACACTGAGGCACAGAGACACTGAGACACAGAGACACTGAGACACTGAGACTCTGAGACACCGAAACACAGAGACACTGAGACACTGAGACACAGAGACACAGAGACTCTTAGACACTGAGGCAATGAGACACTGAGGCACTGATAATCTGAGACACTGTGACACTGAGGCACAGACAAACTCAGACACAGAGACACTGAGACACTGAGACTCTGAGACACTGAGACTCTGAGATACTGAGACACAGAGACACTGTAACACTGAGGCACAGAGACACAGAGACACTGAGACACAGAGATACTGAGGCACAGAGACAATGTGATACTGAGACTCTGAGACACAAAGACACAGAGACACTGAGACTCTGAGACACTGAGACACTGTGACACAGATACACTGAGGCACAGAGACAATGTGATACTGAGACTCTGAGACACAAAGACACAGAGAGACTAAGACACAGAGACACAGAGAGACTGAGACACTCAGACGCAGAGACACTGAGACACAAAGAATTGAGACCCTGAGACACAGAGACAATGAAACACAGATACACTGAAACTCTGAGACACTGAGACACAGAGACACAGAGACACTGAGACACTGAGACTCTGAGACTCTGAGACACTGAGAGACTGAAAATCTGAGACACTGAGACACTGAGCACAGAGACACTCAGACAGAGAGACACTGAGTCTCTGAGACACTGATAAACTGAGACACAGAGGCAGAGACACTGTGACTCTGAGACCTGAGACACAGAGACACTGGGATACCGAGACACTGAGACTCTGAGACACAAAGACTCTGAGACACTGAGACAAAGAGACTGTGAGACACTGAGACACAGAGATACTGGGACAGAGAGACACTGACAGTCTGAGACACTGAGACACTGAGACACTGAGACACAAAGGCACTGAAACACTGATACACTGAGACTCTGAGACACTGAGACACAGAGACACTGAGACACTGAGACTCTGAGACTCTGAGACACTGAGACACTGAAACACTGAGACCCTGAGACACTGAGACTCTGAGACTCTGAGACTCTGAGACACTGTGACACTGTGACTCTGAGACACTGAGTCACAGAGACACTGAGACACTGTGACACAGAGGCACAGAGACTCTCAGACACAGAGACAATGAGACACTGAGTCTCTGAGACACTGATACACTGAGACACAGAGACACTGAAACTTTGAGACACTGAGACACAGAGACACTGAGATTCTGAGACTCTGAGACACAGAGGCACAGAGACACTGAGACTCTGAGACACAAATGCACAGAGACTCTGAGACTCTGAGAGACAGAGGCACAAAGACACTGAGACACAGAGATACAATGACACTGAGACACTGAGACACAGAGGCACTGAGACACAGAGGCACAGAGAAACTGAGACACTGAGACTTTGAGACACTGAGACACAGAGACAGGGAGAGACAGAGACACTTAGACACAGAGATACTATGACACTGAGACACAGAGACACTGAGACACTGAGACACAGAGACACAGAGACTCTTAGACACTGAGGCAATGAGACACTGAGGCACTGATAATCTGAGACACTGTGACACTGAGGCACAGACAAACTCAGAGACAGAGACACTGAGACTCTGAGACACTGAGACTCTGAGATACTGAGACACAGAGACACTGAGACACTGAGACACTGAGACACTGAGACCCTGAGATACTGAGACAGTGAGACTCTGGAATACTGAGACACAGAGACACTGAGACACAGAGACACTGAGACTCAGAGACACCGAGACACTGAGACACAAAACTTTAAGACACAGAGACACTGAGACTCTGAGACAATGAGACACAAAGACACTGAGACACTGAGACTCTGAGACACTGAGACACAAAGACAGAGACACAGAGACAATGAGGCACAGAGACACAGAGACACTGAGACACAGATACACTGAGACACTGAGACTCTGAGAAACTGAGACACTGAGGCACAGTGATACTGAGAAACAGATTCACTGAGACTATAAGAAACTGAGACACTGAAAATCTGAGACACTGAGACACTGTGACACTGAGGCACAGAGACGCTCAGACAGATAGACACTGAGACACTGAGACACTGATAAACTGAGACACAGGGACACAGAGACACTGTGACTCTGAGAACCTGAGACACAGAGACACTGGGACACAGAGACACTGAGACTCTGAGACTCTGTGACACAGGCACAGAGACACTCAACACAGAGACAAAGTGACACTGAGTGTCTGAGACATTGATATACTGAGACACTGAGACTCTGAGACATTGAGTCACTGAGGCACAGAGACACAGAAAAACAGAGACACTGAGACTCTGAGACACTGTGACAGAGACACTGAGACACTGAGACTTTGAGATATTAAGACACTGAGGCAAAGAAACACTGAGGCACAGAGACACTGAGTCACTGAGTCACTGAGACGCTGAGACACTGAGGCACAGTGATACTGAGACACAGATTCACTGAGACTCTAAGACACTGAGACACTGAAAATCTGAGACACTGAGGCACAGAGACACTCAGACAGAGAGACACTGAGATACTGAGTCTCTGAGACACTGATAAACTGAGACACTGAGACACAGAGACACTGTGACTCTGAGACACTGAGACACAGAGACACTGTGACTCTGAGACATTGAGACACTGAGACACAGAGGCACTGGGACACAGAGACACTGAGTCTCAGAGACACTGAGACACAGAGACACTGAGACACAGAGACACTGTGACACTGAGGCACAGAGACACTCAACACAGAGACAAAGTGACACTGTGTGTCTGAGACATTGACACACTGAGACACTGAGACTCTGAGACATTGAGACACTGAGACACAGAGAAACCGAGACACAGAGACTCTGAGACACTGAGACATAGAGACAATGAGACACAGAGACATTGAGCAACAGAGACACTGGGACACAGAGACACTGAGACTCTGAGACACTGAGACACAGAGAATCTGACACACAGAGACACTGAGTCACAGAGAATCTGAGACACAGAGACACTGTGACACTGAGGCACAGAGACACTCAACACAGAGACAATGTGACACTGAGTGTCTGAGGCATTGATACACTGAAACCCTGAGACATTGAGACACTGAGACACAGAGACACTGAGACACAGAGGCACAGAGAAACTGAGACACTGAGGCAATGAGACACTGAGGCACTGATAATCTGAGACACTGTGACACTGAGGCACAGACAAACTCAGAGACAGAGACACTGAGACTCTGAGACACTGAGACTCTGAGATACTGAGACACAGAGACACTGAGACACTGAGACACAGAGACACAGAGACACTGAGACTCTGAGATACTGAGACACTGAGACTCTGAGATACTGAGACACAGAGACACTGAGACACAGAGACACTGAGACTCAGAGACACCGAGACACAAAACTTTAAGACACAGAGACACTGAGACTCTGAGACAATGAGACACAAAGACACTGAGACACTGAGACTCTGAGACACTGAGACACAAAGACAGAGACACAGAGACAATGAGGCACAGAGACACAGAGACAATGAGGCACAGAGACACAGAGACACTGAGACACAGAGGCACTGAGGCACAGAGACACTGAGACGCAGATACACTGAGACACTGAGACTCTGAGAAACTGAGACACTGAGGCACAGTGATACTGAGAAACAGATTCACTGAGAGTATAAAACACTGAGACACTGAAAATCTGAGACACTGAGACACTGTGACACTGAGGCACAGAGACGCTCAGACAGATAGACACTGAGACACTGAGACACTGATAAACTGAGACACAGGGACACAGAGACACTGTGACTCTGAGAACCTGAGACACAGAGACACTGGGACACAGAGACACTGAGACTCTGAGACACTGAGAGACAAAGACACTGAGACAAAGAGACACTGTGACACAGGCACAGAGACACTCAACACAGAGACAAAGTGACACTGAGTGTCTGAGACATTGATATACTGAGACACTGAGACTCTGAGACATTGAGTCACTGAGGCACAGAGACACAGAAAAACAGAGACACTGAGACTCTGAGACACTGTGACAGAGACACTGAGACACTGAGACTTTGAGATATTAAGACACTGAGGCACAGAAACACTGAGGCACAGAGAAACTGAGTCACTGAGACGCTGAGACACTGAGGCACAGTAATACTGAGACACAGATTCACTGAGACTCTAAGACACTGAGACACTGAAAATCTGAGACACTGAGGCACAGAGACACTCAGACAGAGAGACACTGAGATACTGAGTCTCTGAGACACTGATAAACTGAGACACTGAGACACAGAGACACTGTGACTCTGAGACACTGAGACACAGAGACACTGTGACTCTGAGACATTGAGACACTGAGACACAGAGACACTGGGACACAGAGACACTGAGTCTCAGAGACACTGAGACACAGAGACACTGAGACACAGAGACACTGTGACACTGAGGCACAGAGACACTCAACACAGAGACAAAGTGACACTGAGTGTCTGAGACATTGATACACTGAGACACTGAGACTCTGAGACATTGAGACACTGAGACACAGAGAAACCTAGACACAGAGACTCTGAGACACAGAGACAATGAGACACAGAGACATTGAGCAACAGAGACACTGGGACACTGAGACACTGAGTCACAGAGAATCTGAGACACAGAGACACTGTGACACTGAGGCACAGAGACACTCAACACAGAGACAATGTGACACTGAGTGTCTGAGGCATTGATACACTGAAACCCTGAGACATTGAGACACTGAGACACAGAGACACTGAGACACAGAGGCACAGAGAAACTGAGACACTGAGACTTTGAGACACTGAGACACAGAGACACAGAGACACATAGACACAGAGATACTATGACACTGAGACACTGAGACTCTGAGACTCTGAGACACAGAGGCACAGAGACACTGAGACACAGAGTCACAGAGACACTGAGACACTGAGACACAAAGACACAGAGACTCTTAGACATAGAGGCAATGAGACACTGAGGCACTGATAATCTGAGACACTGTGACACTGAGGCACAGACAAAATGAGACACTGAGGCACAGAGACACTGAGACACCGATACACTGAGACACTGAGACTCTGAGAAACTGAGACACTGAGACACAGAGACACTGAGACACAGAGACACTCAACACAGAGACAAAGTGACACTGAGTGTCTGAGGCATTGATACACTGAGATACTGAGACTCTGAGACATTGAGAGCCTGAGACACAGAAATACTGAGAAACAGAGACACTGAGACACAGAGACACAGAGACACTGATACACTGAGACACAGAGACATTGAGACACAGAGACACAGAGACACTGTGACACTGAGGCACAGAGACACTCAGACAAAGAGACAAAGAGACACTGAGTCAATGAGACACTGATACACTGAGACTATGAGACAGAGACACTGAAACTCTGAGACACTGAGTCACTGGGACACAGAGGCACGGAGACAGAGAGACACAGATACACAGATACACTGAATCTCTGAGACACTGTGACTCTGAGACACTGCGGCTCAGAGACTCTCAGACAGAGAGACACCGTGGCACTGATTCTCTGAGACACGAAGACACAGAGACAAAGAGACTGTGAGACACTGAGATACTGAGACACAAAGAATTGAGACCCTGAGACACAGATACACAGAGACTCTGAGACACTGAGACACAGAGACACTGAGACGCTGAACACTAAGACACAGAGACACTGAGACGCTGAGAAGCTGAGACTCTGAGACACTGAGACACAGAGACACTGAGACACTGAACACTGAGACACAGAGACACTGAGACACTGAGACACTGAGACACTGAGACACTGAGACTCTGAGATACTGACTCACAGAAATACTGAGACACAGAGACACAGAGACACAGAGACAATGAGACAATGAGACAATGAGACAAAGAGACACTGAGACACTGAGACTCTGAGACACTGAGACACAGAGACACTGAGACACAGAGACAAAGAGACATTGAGTCAATGAGACACTGATACACTGAGACACAGAGACACTGAGACTTTGGACACTGAGACACAGAGATACTGAGATTCTGAGACTCTGAGATACAGAGGCACAGAGACCCTGAGACAATGAGACTTTGGGAAACTGAGACACAGAGACACTGAGACTCTGAGACACAAACGCACAGAGACTCTGAGCCTCTGAGACACAGAGGCAAAAATACACTGAGACACAGAGACACTGTGACACTGAGACACAGAGACACTGAGACTCTGAGGCACAGAGACACTGAGACACAGAGACACGGAGACACTGAGACACTCAGACACTGAGACACTGAGACACTGAGACACTGAGACACAGAGACACTGTGACTCTGAGACACTGAGGCAATGAGACACTGAGGCACAGTAACACTGAGACACAAAACTTTGAGACACAGAGACACTGAGACTCTGAGACACTGAGACACAAAGACACTGAGACAAAAAGACACAGTGACACTGATACACTGAGACTCTGAGATACTGACACTATGAGATACTGAGACTCAGAGACACTGAGACACTGAGGCACAGACACACTGAGACTCTGAGACACTGAGACACAGAGACACTGAGATAATGAGGCCCAGACACATTGAGACTCTGAGACACTGAGACTCTGAGACACTGAAAACAAAGATTTTGAGACAATGAGACACAGAGACACTGTGACTCTGAGACACTGAGACACAGAGACACTGAGACACAGAGACACTGAGACACTGAACACTGAGACACAGAGACACAGAGACACTGAGAGTCTGAGACACTGAGACTCTGAGACACTGAGACACAGAAATACTCAGACACAGAGACACTGAGATACAGAGACAATGAGACACAGAGACACTGAGACTCTGAGACTCTGAGACACCGAGACAATGAAACACTGAGACACAGATACATTGAGACACTGAGACACTGTGACACAGAGACACTGAGACTTTGAGACACTGAGACACAGAGATACTGAGATTCTAAGACTATGAGATACAGAGGCACAGAAACCCTGAGACAATGAGACTTTGGGACACTGAGACACAGAGACACTGAGACTCTGAGACACAGAGACACAGGGACTCTTAGACACTGAGGCAATGAGACACTGAGGCACTGATAATCTGAGACACTGTGACACTGAGGCACAGACAAACTCAGACACAGAGACACTGAGACACTGAGACTCTGAGACACTGAGACTCTGAGATACTGAGACACAGAGACACTGAGACACTGAGGCACAGAGACACTGAGACTCTGAGAAACAGAGACACTGAGATAAGGAGGCAAAGGGACACAGAGACACTGAGACTCTGAGACACTGAGACACAAAGACGGAGACACAGAGACACTGAGGCACAGAGACACTGAGACACTGAGACTCTGAGACACCGAAACACAGAGACACTGAGACACTGAGACACAGAGACACTGAGACACTGAGACACGGAGACACTGAGACACGGAGACACTGTAACACTGAGGCACAGAGACACAGAGACACTGAGACACAGAGACACTGAGGCACAGAGACAATGTGATACTGAGACTCTGAGACACAAAGACACAGAGACACTGAGACTCTGAGACACTGAGACACTGTGACACAGATACACTGAGGCACAGAGACAATGTGATACTGAGACTCTGAGACACAAAGACACAGAGAGACTAAAACACAGAGGCACAGAGAGACTGAGACACTCAGATGCAGAGACACTGAGACACTGAGACACAAAGAATTGAGACCCTGAGACACAGAGACAATGAAACACAGATACACTGAAACTCTGAGACATTGAGACACAGAGACACAGAGACACTGAGAAACTGAGACACTGAGACTCTGAGACACTGAGAGACTGAAAATCTGAGACACTGAGGCACAGAGACACTCAGACAGAGAGACACTGAGTCTCTGAGACACTGATAAACTGAGACACAGAGGCAGAGACACTGTGACTCTGAGACCTGAGACACAGAGACACTGGGATACAGAGACACTGAGACTCTGAGACACAAAGACTCTGAGACACTGAGACAAAGAGACTGTGAGACACTGAGACACAGAGATACTGGGACAGAGAGACACTGACAGTCTGAGACACTGAGACACTGAGACACAAAGACACTGAAACACTGATACACTGAGACTCTGAGACACTGAGACACAGAGACACAGAGACACTGAGACACTGAGACTCTGAGACTCTGAGACACTGAGACACTGAAACACTGAGACCCTGAGACACTGAGACTCTGAGACTCTGAGACTCTGAGACACTGTGACACTGTGACTCTGAGACACTGAGACACAGAGACACTGAGACACTGTGACACAGAGGCACAGAGACTCTCAGACAAAGAGACAATGAGACACTGAGTCTCTGAGACACTGATACACTGAGACACAGAGACACTGAAACTTTGAGACACTGAGACACAGAGACACTGAGATTCTGAGACTCTGAGACACAGAGGCACAGAGACACTGCGACTCTGAGACACAAATGCACAGAGACTCTGAGACTCTGAGAGACAGAGGCACAAAGACACTGAGACACAGAGATACAATGACACTGAGACACTGAGACACAGAGGCACTGAGACACAGAGACACAGAGAAACTGAGACACTGAGACTTTGAGACACTGAGACACAGAGACAGGGAGACACAGAGACACTTAGACACAGAGATACTATGACACTGAGACACTGAGACACTGAGACACAGAGACACAGAGACTCTTAGACACTGAGGCAATGAGACACTGAGGCACTGATAATCTGAGACACTGTGACACTGAGACACAGAGACACTGAGACACTGAGACACAGAGACACTGAGACGCTGAGACATTGAGACACTGAGACACTGAGACACAGAGAAACTGAGACACAGAGACTCTGAAACACTGAGACACAGAGACACTGAGACACTGAGGCACAGAGTCACTGCGGCACAGAGACACTGAGACACAGAGACACTGAGACACTGAGACACTGAGACACTAAGACACAGAGACACTGTGACTCTGAGACACTGAGGCAATGAGACACTGAGGCACAGAGACACTGAGACACTAAGACACAGAGACACTGTGACTCTGAGACTCTGAGACACTGAGGCAATGAGACACTGAGACACTAAGACACAGAGACACTGTGACTCTGAGACACTGAGGCAATGAGACATTGAGACACAAAGACACTGAGACTCTGAGACACTGAGACAAAAAGACACAGAGACTCTGATGCACTGAGACTCTGAGATACTGAGACTCTGAGATACTGAGACTCAGAGACACTGAGACACTGAGGCACAGAATCACTGAGACACTGAGACACAGAGACACTGAGATACTGAGGCACAGACACACTGAGACTCTGAGACACTGAACACAAAGACTTTGAGACACTGAGACACAGAGACACTGAGACTCTGAGACAATGAGACACTGAGATACTGAGGCACAGAGACACTGAGACACAAAACTTTGAGACACAGAGACACTGAGGCTCTGAGACACTGAGACACAAAGACACTGAGTCACTGAGACACTGAGACAAAAAGACACAGAGACACTGATACACTGAGACTCTGAGATACTGAGACTCTGAGATACTGAGACTCAGAGACACTGAGACACTGAGGCAAAAATACACTGAGACACAGAGACACTGTGACGGAGACACAGAGACACTGAGACACTGAGACACTAAGATACAGAGACACTGTGACTCTGAGACACTGAGGCAATGAGACACTGAGGCACAGAGACACTGAGACACTGAGACACTAAGATATAGAGACACTGTGACTCTGAGACTCTGAGACACTGAGGCAATGAGACACTGAGACACTAAGACACAGAGACATTGTGACTCTGAGACACTGAGGCAATGAGACACTGAGACACAGAAATACTCAGACAAAGAGACACTGAGACACAGAGACAATGAGACACAGAGACACTGAGACTCTGAGACACTGAGACACAGATACACTGAGACACTGAGACTCTGAGAAAAAGAGACACTGAGGCACAGTGATACTGAGAAACAGATTCACTGAGACTCTAAGACACTGTTACACTGAAAATCTGAGTCACTGAGACACTGAGGCACAGAGACGCTCAGACAGATAGACACTGAGACACTGAGTCTCTGAGATACTGATAAACTGAGACACAGGGACACAGAGACACTGTGACTCTGAGAACCTGAGACTCTGAGACACTGAGAAACAAAGACACTGAGACACTGAAACTCTGAGAGTCTGAGACATTGAGTCACTGAGGCACAGAGACACAGAAAAACAGAGACACTGAGACTCTGAGACACTGTGACAAAGAGACACTGAGACACTGAGACTCTGAGACGCTGAGACACTGAGGCACAGTGATACTGAGACACAGATTCACTGAGACTCGAAGACACTGAGACACTTAAAATCTGAGACACTGAGGCACAGAGTCACTGAGACACAGAGACACTGAGACTCTGAGACACTGAGACACAGAGACACTGGGACACAGAGACACTGGGTCTCAGAGACACTGAGACACAGAGACACTGTGACACTGAGGCACAGAGACACTCAACAAAGAGACAAAGTGACATGAGTGTCTGAGACATTGAGACACATGAAAACTGAGACTCTGAGACATTGAGACACTGAGACACAGAGACACTGAGACATTGAGACACTGAGACACAGAGACACTGAGACACAGAGTCACTGAGACACAGAGACACTGAGACACAGAGACATTGAGCAACAGAGACACTGGGACACAGAGACACTGAGACTGTGAGATACTGAGACACAGAGACACTGAGACACAGAGACACTGTGACACTGAGGCACAGAGACACTCAACACAGAGACAAAGTGACACTGAGTGTCTGAGGCATTGATACACTGAGACACTGAGACTCTGAGACATTGAGAGCCTGAGACACAGAAATACTGAGAAACAGAGACACTGAGACACAGAGACACTGAGACACTGAGACACTGAGACACTGAGACACAGAGACATTGAGACACTGAGATACTGTGACACTGAGGCACAGAGACACTCAGACAAAGAGACAAAGAGACACTGAGTCAATGAGACACTGATACACTGAGACTATGAGACAGAGACACTGAAACTCTGAGACACTGAGTCACTGGGACACAGAGGCACGGAGACAGAGAGACACAGATACACTGAATCTCTGAGACACTGTGACTCTGAGACACTGCGGCTCAGAGACTCTCAGACAGAGAGACACCGAGGCAATGATTCTCTGAGACACTAAGACACAGAGACAAAGAGACTGTGAGACACTGAGATACTGAGACACAAAGAATTGAGACCCTGAGACACAGATACACAGACACTCTGAGACACTGAGACACTGAGACACAGAGACACTGAGACGCTGAACACTAAGACACAGAGACACTGAGACACAGAGACACTGAGACACTGAGACGCTGAGACTCTGAGACACTGAGACACACAGACACTGAGACACTGAACACTGAGACACAGAGACACTGAGACACTGAGACACTGAGACACTGAGACTCTGAGATACTGACTCACAGAAATACTGAGACACAGAGACACAGAGACAATGAGACAATGAGACAAAGAGACACTGAGACACTGAGACACAGAGAAACTGAGACACAGAGACTCTGAAACACTGAGACACAGAGACACTGAGACACTGAGACACAGAGTCACTGCGGCACAGAGACACTGAGACACAGAGACACTGAGACACTGAGACACTGAGACACTAAGACACAGAGACACTGTGACTCTGAGACACTGAGGCAATGAGACACTGAGGCACAGAGACACTGAGACACTGAGACACTAAGACACAGAGACACTGTGACTCTGAGACTCTGAGACACTGAGGCAATGAGACACTGAGACACTAAGACACAGAGACACTGTGACTCTGAGACACTGAGGCAATGAGACATTGAGACACAAAGACACTGAGACTCTGAGACACTGAGACAAAAAGACACAGAGACTCTGATGCACTGAGACTCTGAGATACTGAGACTCTGAGATACTGAGACTCAGAGACACTGAGACACTGAGGCACAGAATCACTGAGACACTGAGACACAGAGACACTGAGATACTGAGGCACAGACACACTGAGACTCTGAGACACTGAACACAAAGACTTTGAGACACTGAGACACAGAGACACTGAGACTCTGAGACAATGAGACACTGAGATACTGAGGCACAGAGACACTGAGACACAAAACTTTGAGACACAGAGACACTGAGGCTCTGAGACACTGAGACACAAAGACACTGAGTCACTGAGACACTGAGACAAAAAGACACAGAGACACTGATACACTGAGACTCTGAGATACTGAGACTCTGAGATACTGAGACTCAGAGACACTGAGACACTGAGGCAAAAATACACTGAGACACAGAGACACTGTGACGGAGACACAGAGACACTGAGACACTGAGACACTAAGACACAGAGACACTGTGACTCTGAGACACTGAGGCAATGAGACACTGAGGCACAGAGACACTGAGACACTGAGACACTAAGATACAGAGACACTGTGACTCTGAGACTCTGAGACACTGAGGCAATGAGACACTGAGACACTAAGACACAGAGACACTGTGACTCTGAGACACTGAGGCAATGAGACACTGAGACACAGAAATACTCAGACAAAGAGACACTGAGACACAGAGACAATGAGACACAGAGACACTGAGACTCTGAGACACTGAGACACAGATACACTGAGACACTGAGACTCTGAGAAAAAGAGACACTGAGGCACAGTGATACTGAGAAACAGATTCACTGAGACTCTAAGACACTGTTACACTGAAAATCTGAGTCACTGAGACACTGAGGCACAGAGACGCTCAGACAGATAGACACTGAGACACTGAGTCTCTGAGATACTGATAAACTGAGACACAGGGACACAGAGACACTGTGACTCTGAGAACCTGAGACTCTGAGACACTGAGAAACAAAGACACTGAGACACTGAAACTCTGAGAGTCTGAGACATTGAGTCACTGAGGCACAGAGACACAGAAAAACAGAGACACTGAGACTCTGAGACACTGTGACAAAGAGACACTGAGACACTGAGACTCTGAGACGCTGAGACACTGAGGCACAGTGATACTGAGACACAGATTCACTGAGACTCGAAGACACTGAGACACTTAAAATCTGAGACACTGAGGCACAGAGTCACTGAGACACAGAGACACTGAGACTCTGAGACACTGAGACACAGAGACACTGGGACACAGAGACACTGGGTCTCAGAGACACTGAGACACAGAGACACTGTGACACTGAGGCACAGAGACACAGAGACACTCAACAAAGAGACAAAGTGACATGAGTGTCTGAGACATTGAGACACATGAAAACTGAGACTCTGAGACATTGAGACACTGAGACACAGAGACACTGAGACATTGAGTCACTGAGACACAGAGACACTGAGACACAGAGTCACTGAGGCACAGAGACACTGAGACACAGAGACATTGAGCAACAGAGACACTGGGACACAGAGACACTGAGACTCTGAGATACTGAGACACAGAGACACTGAGACACAGAGACACTGTGACACTGAGGCACAGAGACACTCAACACAGAGACAAAGTGACACTGAGTGTCTGAGGCATTGATACACTGAGACACTGAGACTCTGAGACATTGAGAGCCTGAGACACAGAAATACTGAGAAACAGAGACACTGAGACACAGAGACACAGAGACACTGAGACACAGAGACACTGAGACACTGAGACACTGAGACACTGAGACACAGAGACATTGAGACACTGAGATACTGTGACACTGAGGCACAGAGACACTCAGACAAAGAGACAAAGAGACACTGAGTCAATGAGACACTGATACACTGAGACTATGAGACAGAGACACTGAAACTCTGAGACACTGAGTCACTGGGACACAGAGGCACGGAGACAGAGAGACACAGATACACTGAATCTCTGAGACACTGTGACTCTGAGACACTGCGGCTCAGAGACTCTCAGACAGAGAGACACCGAGGCAATGATTCTCTGAGACACTAAGACACAGAGACAAAGAGACTGTGAGACACTGAGATACTGAGACACAAAGAATTGAGACCCTGAGACACAGATACACAGACACTCTGAGACACTGAGACACTGAGACACAGAGACACTGAGACGCTGAACACTAAGACACAGAGACACTGAGACACAGAGACACTGAGACACTGAGACGCTGAGACTCTGAGACACTGAGACACACAGACACTGAGACACTGAACACTGAGACACAGAGACACTGAGACACTGAGACACTGAGACACTGAGACTCTGAGATACTGACTCACAGAAATACTGAGACACAGAGACACTGAGACACAGAGACAACGAGACATTGAGTCAATGAGACACTGATACACTGAGACACTGAGACACAGAGACTTTGAGACACTGAGACACAGAGATACTGAGATTCTGAGACTCTGAGATACAGAGGCACAGAGACCCTGAGACAATGAGACTTTGGGAAACTGAGACACAGAGACACTGAGACTCTGAGACACAAACGCACAGAGACTCTGAGCCTCTGAGACACAGAGGCAAAAATACACTGAGACACAGAGACACTGTGACACTGAGACACAGAGACACTGAGACTCTGAGGCACAGAGGCACAGAGACACTGAGACACAGAGACACGGAGACACTGAGACACTGAGACACAGAGACACTGAGACACAGAGACACGGAGACACTGTGACTCTGAGACACTGAGGCAATGAGACACTGAGGCACAGTAACACTGAGACACAAAACTTTGAGACACAGAGACACTGAGACTCTGAGACACTGAGACACAAAGACACTGAGACAAAAAGACACAGTGACACTGATACACTGAGACTCTGAGATACTGACACTCTGAGATACTGAGACTCAGAGACACTGAGACACTGAGGCACAGACACACTGAGACTCTGAGACACTGTGACACAGAGACACTGAGATAATGAGGCCCAGACACACTGAGACTCTGAGACACTGAGACTCTGAGACACTGAAAACAAAGATTTTGAGACGCTGAGACACAGAGACACTGTGAATCTGAGACACTGAGGCACAGAGACACTGAGACGCTGAACACTAAGACACAGAGACACTGAGACACTGAACACTGAGACACAGAGACACAGAGACACTGAGAGTCTGAGACACTGAGACTCTGAGACACTGAGACACTGAGACACAGAAATACTCAGACACAGAGACACTGAGATACAGAGACAATGAGACACAGAGACATTGAGACACTGAGACACTGAGACTCTGAGACTCTGAGACACCGAGACAATGAAACACTGAGACACAGATACATTGAGACTCTGAGACACTGTGACACAGAGACACTGAGACTTTGAGACACTGAGACACAGAGATACTGAGATTCTGAGACTCTGAGATACAGAGGCACAGAGACCCTGAGACAATGAGACTTTGGGACACTGAGACACAGAGACACTGAGACTCTGAGACACAGAGACACAGAGACTCTTAGACACTGAGGCAATGAGACACTGAGGCACTGATAATCTGAGACACTGTGACACTGAGGCACAGACAAACTCAGACACAGAGACACTGAGACACTGAGACTCTGAGACACTGAGACTCTGAGATACTGAGACACAGAGACACTGAGACACTGAGGCACAGAGACACTGAGACTCTGAGAAACAGAGACACTGAGATAAGGAGGCAAAGGGACACTGAGACTCTGAGACTCTGAGATTCTGAGACACAGAGACACTGAGAGACTGAGACACAAAACTTTAAGACACAGAGACACTGAGACTCTGAGACAATGTGACACAAAGACACTGAGACACTGAGACTCTGAGACACTGAGACACAAAGACAGAGACACAGAGACACTGAGGCACAGAGACACTGAGACACTGAGACTCTGAGACACCGAAACACAGAGACACTGAGACACTGAGACATAGAGACACAAAGACACTGAGACAAAAAGACACAGTGACACTGATACACTGAGACTCTGAGATACTGACACTCTGAGATACTGAGACTCAGAGACACTGAGACACTGAGGCACAGACACACTGAGACTCTGAGACACTGAGACACAGAGACACTGAGATAATGAGGCCCAGACACACTGAGACTCTGAGACACTGAGACTCTGAGACACTGAAAACAAAGATTTTGAGACACTGAGACACTGAGACGCTGTGACTCTGAGACAATGAGACACAGAGACACTGAGACGCTGAACACTAAGACACAGAGACACTGAGACACTGAACACTGAGACACAGAGACACAGAGACACTGAGAGTCTGAGACACTGAGACTCTGAGACACTGAGACACTGAGACACAGAAATACTCAGACACAGAGACACTGAGATACAGAGGCACAGAGACACTGAGACTCTGAGAAACAGAGACACTGAGATAAGGAGGCAAAGGGACACTGAGACTCTGAGACTCTGAGATTCTGAGACACAGAGACACTGAGAGACTGAGACACAAAACTTTAAGACACAGAGTCACTGAGACTCTGAGACAATGTGACACAAAGACACTGAGACACTGAGACTCTGAGACACTGAGACACAAAGACAGAGACACAGAGACACTGAGGCACAGAGACACTGAGACACTGAGACTCTGAGACACCGAAACACAGAGACACTGAGACACTGAGACATAGAGACACTGAGACACTGAGACACGGAGACACTGAGACACGGAGACACTGAGACACGGAGACACGGAGACACTGTAACACTGAGGCACAGAGACACAGAGACACTGAGACACAGAGACACTGAGGCACAGAGACAATGTGATACTGAGACTCTGAGACACAAAGACACAGAGACACTGAGACTCTGAGACACTGAGACACTGTGACACAGATACACTGAGGCACAGAGACAATGTGATACTGAGACTCTGAGACACAAAGACACAGAGAGACTAAGACACAGAGACACAGAGAGACTGAGACACTCAGATGCAGAGACACTGAGACACTGAGACACAAAGAATTGAGACCCTGAGACACAGAGACAATGAAACACAGAGACACTGAGACACTGAGACTCTGCGACTCTGAGACACTGAGAGACTGAAAATCTGAGACATGAGACACTGAGTACAGAGACACTCAGACAGAGAGACACTGAGTCTCTGAGACACTGATAAACTGAGACACAGAGGCAGAGACACTGTGACTCTGAGACCTGAGACACAGAGACACTGGGATACAGTGACACTGAGACTCTGAGACACAAAGACTCTGAGACACTGAGACAAAGAGACTGTGAGACACTGAGACACAGAGATACTGGGACAGAGAGACACTGACAGTCTGAGACACTGAGACACTGAGACACTGAGACACTGAGAGACAAAGACACTGAAACACTGATACACTGAGACTCTGAGACACTGAGACACAGAGACACAGAGACACTGAGACACTGAGACTCTGAGACTCTGAGACACTGAGACACTGAAACACTGAGACCCTGAGACACTGAGACTCTGAGACTCTGAGAATCTGAGACACTGTGACACTGTGACTCTGAGACACTGAGACACAGAGACACTGAGACACTGTGACACAGAGGCACAGAGACTCTCAGACACAGAGACAATGAGACACTGAGTCTCTGAGACACTGATACACTGAGACACAGAGACACTGAAACTTTGAGACACTGAGACACTGAGACACAGAGACACTGAGATTCTGAGACTCTGAGACACAGAGGCACAGAGACACTGAGACTCTGAGACACAAATGCACAGAGACTCTGAGACTCTGAGAGACAGAGGCACAAAGACACTGAGACACAGAGATACAATGACACTGAGACACTGAGACACAGAGGCACTGAGACACAGAGGCACAGAGAAACTGAGACAATGAGACTTTGAGACACTGAGACACAGAGACAGGGAGACACAGAGACACTTAGACACAGAGATACTATGACACTGAGACACAGAGACACTGAGACACTGAGACACAGAGACATAGAGACTCTTAGACACTGAGGGAATGAGGCACTGAGGCACTGATAATCTGAGACACTGTGACACTGAGGCACAGAGACACAGAGGAACTGAGACACAGAGACTCTGAGACACTGAGACACAGAGACACTGAGACACTGAGACACCGAGTCACTGCGGCACAGAGACACTGAGACACAGATACTCTGAGACACTGAGACTCTGAGAAAAAGAGACACTGAGGCACAGTGATACTGAGAAACAGATTCACTGAGACTCTAAGACACTGAGACACTGAAAATCTGAGACACTGAGGCACAGAGACTCTCAGACAGATAGACACTGAGACACTGAGTCTCTGAGATACTGATAAACTGAGACACAGGGACACAGAGACACTGTGACTCTGAGAACCTGAGACTCTGAGACACTGAGAAACAAAGACACTGAGACACTGAGACTCTGAGAGTCTGAGACATTGAGTCACTGAGGCACAGAGACACAGAAAAACAGAGACACTGAGACTCTGAGACACTGTGACAAAGAGACACTGAGACACTGAGACTCTGAGACGCTGAGACACTGAGGCACAGTGATACTGAGACACAGATTCACTGAGACTCGAAGACACTGAGACACTTAAAATCTGAGACACTGAGGCACAGAGTCACTGAGACACAGAGACACTGAGACTCTGAGACACTGAGACACAGAGACACTGGGACACAGAGACACTGGGTCTCAGAGACACTGAGACACAGAGACACTGAGACACAGAGACACTGGGACACAGAGACACTGGGTCTCAGAGACACTGAGACACAGAGACACTGAGACACAGAGACACTGGGACACTGAGGCACAGAGACACTCAACACAGAGACAAAGTGACATGAGTGTCTGAGACATTGAGACACATGAAAACTGAGACACTGAGACATTGAGACACTGAGACACAGAGACACTGAGACACAGAGTCATTGAGACACAGAGACACTGAGACACAGAGTCATTGCGCAACAGAGACACTGGGACACAGAGACACTGAGACTCTGAGACACTGAGACACAGAGACACTGAGACACAGAGACACTGTGACACTGTGACACTGAGGCACAGAGACACTCAACACAGAGACAAAGTGACACTGAGTGTCTGAGGCATTGATACACTGAGACACTGAGACTCTGAGACATTGAGAGACTGAGACACAGAAATACTGAGACACAGAGACACTGAGACACAGAGACACAGAGACACTGAGACACAGAGACACTGAGACACTGAGACACAGAGACATTGAGACACTGAGATACTGTGACACTGAGGCACAAAGACAGAGACACGGAGACAATGAGGCACAGAGACACTGAGACACAGAGACACTGAGACACAGAGTCACTGAGACACAGAGACACTGAGACACAGAGTCATTGAGCAACAGAGACACTGGGACACAGAGACACTGAGACTCTGAGACACTGAGACAGTGAGACACAGAGACACTGTGACACTGTGACACTGAGGCACAGAGACACTCAACACAGAGACAAAGTGACACTGAGTGTCTGAGGCATTGATACACTGAGACACTGAGACACTGAGACTCTGAGATACTGACTCACAGAAATACTGAGACACAGAGACACAGAGACACAGAGACAATGAGACAAAGAGACACTGAGACTCTGAGACACTGAGACACAGAGACACTGAGACACAGAGACAAAGAGACATTGAGTCAATGAGACACTGATACACTGAGACACTGAGACACAGAGACACAGAGATACTGAGACTTTGAGACACTGAGACACAGAGATACTGAGATTCTGAGACTCTGAGATACAGAGGCACAGAGACACTGAGACAATGAGACTTTGGGAAACTGAGACACAGAGACACTGAGACTCTGAGACACAAACACACAGAGACTCTGAGCCTCTGAGACACAGAGGCAAAAATACACTGAGACACAGAGACACTGTGACACTGAGACACAGAGACACTGAGACTCTGAGACACAGAGGCACAGAGACACTGAGGCACAGAGACACGGAGACACTGAGACACTGAGACGCAGAGACACTGTGACTCTGACACACTGAGGCAATGAGACACTGAGGCACAGTAACACTGAGACACTGAGACACAAAACTTTGAGACACAGAGACACTGAGACTCTGAGACACTGAGACACAAAGACACTGAGACACTGAGACAAAAAGACACAGTGACACTGATACACTGAGACTCTGAGATACTGAGACTCTGAGATACTGAGACTCAGAGACACTGAGACACTGAGGCACAGACACACTGAGACTCTGAGACACTGAGACACAGAGACACTGAGATAATGAGGCCCAGACACACTGAGACTCTGAGACTCTGAGACACTGAACACAAAGACTTTGAGACACTGAGACACAGAGACACTGAGACTCTGAGACACTGAGACACAGAGACACTGAGACGCTGAACACTAAGACACAGAGACACTGAGACACTGAACACTGAGACACAGAGACACAGAGACACTGAGAGTCTGAGACACTGAGACTCTGAGACACTGAGACACAGAAATACTCAGACACAGAGACACTGAGACACAGAGACAATGAGACACAGAGACACTGAGACTCTGAGACACTGAGACACAGAGACAATGAAACACTGAGACACAGATACATTGAGACACTGAGACACTGTGACACTGAGGCACAGAGACACTCAGACACAGAGACAAAGAGACATTGAGTCAATGAGACACTGACACACTGAGACACTGAGACACAGAGATACTGAGATTCTGAGACTCTGAGATACAGAGGCACAGAAACCCTGAGACAATGAGACTTTGGGACACTGAGAGACAGAGACACTGAGACTCTGAGACACAAACGCACAGAGAATCTGAGACTCTGAGACACAGAGGCAAAAATACACTGAGACACAGAGACACTGTGACGGAGACACAGAGACACTGAGACACTGAGACACTGAGACACTAAGACACAGAGACACTGTGACTCTGAGACACTGAGGCAATGAGACACTGAGGCACAGAGACACTGAGACACTGAGACACTAAGACACAGAGACACTGTGACTCTGAGACTCTGAGACACTGAGGCAATGAGACACTGAGACACTAAGACACAGAGACACTGTGACTCTGAGACACTGAGGCAATGAGACATTGAGACACAAAGACACTGAGACTCTGAGACACTGAGACAAAAAGACACAGAGACTCTGATGCACTGAGACTCTGAGATACTGAGACTCTGAGATACTGAGACTCAGAGACACTGAGACACTGAGGCACAGAATCACTGAGACACTGAGACACAGAGACACTGAGATACTGAGGCACAGACACACTGAGACTCTGAGACACTGAACACAAAGACTTTGAGACACTGAGACACAGAGACACTGAGACTCTGAGACAATGAGACACTGGGATACTGAGGCACAGAGACACTGAGACACAAAACTTTGAGACACAGAGACACTGAGGCTCTGAGACACTGAGACACAAAGACACTGAGTCACTGAGACACTGAGACAAAAAGACACAGAGACACTGATACACTGAGACTCTGAGATACTGAGACACAGAGACACTGTGACGGAGACACAGAGACACTGAGACACTGAGACACTAAGACACAGAGACACTGTGACTCTGAGACACTGAGGCAATGAGACACTGAGGCACAGAGACACTGAGACACTGAGACACTAAGATATAGAGACACTGTGACTCTGAGACTCTGAGACACTGAGGCAATGAGACACTGAGACACTAAGACACAGAGACATTGTGACTCTGAGACACTGAGGCAATGAGACACTGAGACACAGAAATACTCAGACAAAGAGACACTGAGACACAGAGACAATGAGACACAGAGACACTGAGACTCTGAGACACTGAGACACAGATACACTGAGACACTGAGACTCTGAGAAAAAGAGACACTGAGGCACAGTGATACTGAGAAACAGATTCACTGAGACTCTAAGACACTGTTACACTGAAAATCTGAGTCACTGAGACACTGAGGCACAGAGACGCTCAGACAGATAGACACTGAGACACTGAGTCTCTGAGATACTGATAAACTGAGACACAGGGACACAGAGACACTGTGACTCTGAGAACCTGAGACTCTGAGACACTGAGAAACAAAGACACTGAGACACTGAAACTCTGAGAGTCTGAGACATTGAGTCACTGAGGCACAGAGACACAGAAAAACAGAGACACTGAGACTCTGAGACACTGTGACAAAGAGACACTGAGACACTGAGACTCTGAGACGCTGAGACACTGAGGCACAGTGATACTGAGACACAGATTCACTGAGACTCGAAGACACTGAGACACTTAAAATCTGAGACACTGAGGCACAGAGTCACTGAGACACAGAGACACTGAGACTCTGAGACACTGAGACACAGAGACACTGGGACACAGAGACACTGGGTCTCAGAGACACTGAGACACAGAGACACTGTGACACTGAGAAACAGAGACACAGAGACACTCAACAAAGAGACAAAGTGACATGAGTGTCTGAGACATTGAGACACATGAAAACTGAGACTCTGAGACATTGAGACACTGAGACACAGAGACACTGAGACATTGAGTCACTGAGACACAGAGACACTGAGACACAGAGTCACTGAGACACAGAGACACTGAGACACAGAGACATTGAGCAACAGAGACACTGGGACACAGAGACACTGAGACTCTGAGATACTGAGACGCAGAGACACTGAGACACAGAGACACTGTGACACTGAGGCACAGAGACACTCAACACAGAGACAAAGTGACACTGAGTGTCTGAGGCATTGATACACTGAGACACTGAGACTCTGAGACATTGAGAGCCTGAGACACAGAAATACTGAGAAACAGAGACACTGAGACACAGAGACACAGAGACACTGAGACACAGAGACACTGAGACACTGAGACACTGAGACACTGAGACACTGAGACACAGAGACATTGAGACACTGAGATACTGTGACACTGAGGCACAGATACACTCAGACAAAGAGACAAAGAGACACTGAGTCAATGAGACACTGATACACTGAGACTATGAGACAGAGACACTGAAACTCTGAGACACTGAGTCACTGGGACACAGAGGCACGGAGACAGAGAGACACAGATACACTGAATCTCTGAGACACTGTGACTCTGAGACACTGCGGCTCAGAGACTCTCAGACAGAGAGACACCGAGGCAATGATTCTCTGAGACACTAAGACACAGAGACAAAGAGACTGTGAGACACTGAGATACTGAGACACAAAGAATTGAGACCCTGAGACACAGATACACAGACACTCTGAGACACTGAGACACTGAGACACAGAGACACTGAGACGCTGAACACTAAGACACAGAGACACTGAGACACAGAGACACTGAGACACTGAGACGCTGAGACTCTGAGACACTGAGACACACAGACACTGAGACACTGAACACTGAGACACAGAGACACTGAGACACTGAGACACTGAGACACTGAGACTCTGAGATACTGACTCACAGAAATACTGAGACACAGAGACACAGAGACAACGAGACATTGAGTCAATGAGACACTGATACACTGAGACACTGAGACACAGAGACTTTGAGACACTGAGACACAGAGATACTGAGATTCTGAGACTCTGAGATACAGAGGCACAGAGACCCTGAGACAATGAGACTTTGGGAAACTGAGACACAGAGACACTGAGACTCTGAGACACAAACGCACAGAGACTCTGAGCCTCTGAGACACAGAGGCAAAAATACACTGAGACACAGAGACACTGTGACACTGAGACACAGAGACACTGAGACTCTGAGGCACAGAGGCACAGAGACACTGAGACACAGAGACACGGAGACACTGAGACACTGAGACACAGAGACACTGAGACACAGAGACACGGAGACACTGTGACTCTGAGACACTGAGGCAATGAGACACTGAGGCACAGTAACACTGAGACACAAAACTTTGAGACACAGAGACACTGAGACTCTGAGACACTGAGACACAAAGACACTGAGACAAAAAGACACAGTGACACTGATACACTGAGACTCTGAGATACTGACACTCTGAGATACTGAGACTCAGAGACACTGAGACACTGAGGCACAGACACACTGAGACTCTGAGACACTGTGACACAGAGACACTGAGATAATGAGGCCCAGACACACTGAGACTCTGAGACACTGAGACTCTGAGACACTGAAAACAAAGATTTTGAGACGCTGAGACACAGAGACACTGTGAATCTGAGACACTGAGGCACAGAGACACTGAGACGCTGAACACTAAGACACAGAGACACTGAGACACTGAACACTGAGACACAGAGACACAGAGACACTGAGAGTCTGAGACACTGAGACTCTGAGACACTGAGACACTGAGACACAGAAATACTCAGACACAGAGACACTGAGATACAGAGACAATGAGACACAGAGACATTGAGACACTGAGACACTGAGACTCTGAGACTCTGAGACACCGAGACAATGAAACACTGAGACACAGATACATTGAGACTCTGAGACACTGTGACACAGAGACACTGAGACTTTGAGACACTGAGACACAGAGATACTGAGATTCTGAGACTCTGAGATACAGAGGCACAGAGACCCTGAGACAATGAGACTTTGGGACACTGAGACACAGAGACACTGAGACTCTGAGACACAGAGACACAGAGACTCTTAGACACTGAGGCAATGAGACACTGAGGCACTGATAATCTGAGACACTGTGACACTGAGGCACAGACAAACTCAGACACAGAGACACTGAGACACTGAGACTCTGAGACACTGAGACTCTGAGATACTGAGACACAGAGACACTGAGACACTGAGGCACAGAGACACTGAGACTCTGAGAAACAGAGACACTGAGATAAGGAGGCAAAGGGACACTGAGACTCTGAGACTCTGAGATTCTGAGACACAGAGACACTGAGAGACTGAGACACAAAACTTTAAGACACAAAGACACTGAGACACTGAGACTCTGAGACACTGAGACACAAAGACAGAGACACAGAGACACTGAGGCACAGAGACACTGAGACACTGAGACTCTGAGACACCGAAACACAGAGACACTGAGACACTGAGACATAGAGACACAAAGACACTGAGACAAAAAGACACAGTGACACTGATACACTGAGACTCTGAGATACTGACACTCTGAGATACTGAGACTCAGAGACACTGAGACACTGAGGCACAGACACACTGAGACTCTGAGACACTGAGACACAGAGACACTGAGATAATGAGGCCCAGACACACTGAGACTCTGAGACACTGAGACTCTGAGACACTGAAAACAAAGATTTTGAGACACTGAGACACTGAGACGCTGTGACTCTGAGACAATGAGACACAGAGACACTGAGACACTGAACACTAAGACACAGAGACACTGAGACACTGAACACTGAGACACAGAGACACAGAGACACTGAGAGTCTGAGACACTGAGACTCTGAGACACTGAGACACTGAGACACAGAAATACTCAGACACAGAGACACTGAGATACAGAGGCACAGAGACACTGAGACTCTGAGAAACAGAGACACTGAGATAAGGAGGCAAAGGGACACTGAGACTCTGAGACTCTGAGATTCTGAGACACAGAGACACTGAGAGACTGAGACACAAAACTTTAAGACACAGAGTCACTGAGACTCTGAGACAATGTGACACAAAGACACTGAGACACTGAGACTCTGAGACACTGAGACACAAAGACAGAGACACAGAGACACTGAGGCACAGAGACACTGAGACACTGAGACTCTGAGACACCGAAACACAGAGACACTGAGACACTGAGACATAGAGACACTGAGACACTGAGACACGGAGACACTGAGACACGGAGACACTGAGACACGGAGACACGGAGACACTGTAACACTGAGGCACAGAGACACAGAGACACTGAGACACAGAGACACTGAGGCACAGAGACAATGTGATACTGAGACTCTGAGACACAAAGACACAGAGACACTGAGACTCTGAGACACTGAGACACTGTGACACAGATACACTGAGGCACAGAGACAATGTGATACTGAGACTCTGAGACACAAAGACACAGAGAGACTAAGACACAGAGACACAGAGAGACTGAGACACTCAGATGCAGAGACACTGAGACACTGAGACACAAAGAATTGAGACCCTGAGACACAGAGACAATGAAACACAGAGACACTGAGACACTGAGACTCTGCGACTCTGAGACACTGAGAGACTGAAAATCTGAGACATGAGACACTGAGTACAGAGACACTCAGACAGAGAGACACTGAGTCTCTGAGACACTGATAAACTGAGACACAGAGGCAGAGACACTGTGACTCTGAGACCTGAGACACAGAGACACTGGGATACAGTGACACTGAGACTCTGAGACACAAAGACTCTGAGACACTGAGACAAAGAGACTGTGAGACACTGAGACACAGAGATACTGGGACAGAGAGACACTGACAGTCTGAGACACTGAGACACTGAGACACTGAGACACTGAGAGACAAAGACACTGAAACACTGATACACTGAGACTCTGAGACACTGAGACACAGAGACACAGAGACACTGAGACACTGAGACTCTGAGACTCTGAGACACTGAGACACTGAAACACTGAGACCCTGAGACACTGAGACTCTGAGACTCTGAGAATCTGAGACACTGTGACACTGTGACTCTGAGACACTGAGACACAGAGACACTGAGACACTGTGACACAGAGGCACAGAGACTCTCAGACACAGAGACAATGAGACACTGAGTCTCTGAGACACTGATACACTGAGACACAGAGACACTGAAACTTTGAGACACTGAGACACTGAGACACAGAGACACTGAGATTCTGAGACTCTGAGACACAGAGGCACAGAGACACTGAGACTCTGAGACACAAATGCACAGAGACTCTGAGACTCTGAGAGACAGAGGCACAAAGACACTGAGACACAGAGATACAATGACACTGAGACACTGAGACACAGAGGCACTGAGACACAGAGGCACAGAGAAACTGAGACACTGAGACTTTGAGACACTGAGACACAGAGACAGGGAGACACAGAGACACTTAGACACAGAGATACTATGACACTGAGACACAGAGACACTGAGACACTGAGACACAGAGACATAGAGACTCTTAGACACTGAGGGAATGAGACACTGAGGCACTGATAATCTGAGACACTGTGACACTGAGGCACAGAGACACAGAGGAACTGAGACACAGAGACTCTGAGACACTGAGACACAGAGACACTGAGACACCGAGTCACTGCGGCACAGAGACACTGAGACACAGATACACTGAGACACTGAGACTCTGAGAAAAAGAGACACTGAGGCACAGTGATACTGAGAAACAGATTCACTGAGACTCTAAGACACTGAGACACTGAAAATCTGAGACACTGAGGCACAGAGACTCTCAGACAGATAGACACTGAGACACTGAGTCTCTGAGATACTGATAAACTGAGACACAGGGACACAGAGACACTGTGACTCTGAGAACCTGAGACTCTGAGACACTGAGAAACAAAGACACTGAGACACTGAGACTCTGAGAGTCTGAGACATTGAGTCACTGAGGCACAGAGACACAGAAAAACAGAGACACTGAGACTCTGAGACACTGTGACAAAGAGACACTGAGACACTGAGACTCTGAGACGCTGAGACACTGAGGCACAGTGATACTGAGACACAGATTCACTGAGACTCGAAGACACTGAGACACTTAAAATCTGAAACACTGAGGCACAGAGTCACTGAGACACAGAGACACTGAGACTCTGAGACACTGAGACACAGAGACACTGGGACACAGAGACACTGGGTCTCAGAGACACTGAGACACAGAGACACTGAGACACAGAGACACTGGAACACAGAGACACTGGGTCTCAGAGACACTGAGACACAGAGACACTGAGACACAGAGACACTGGGACACTGAGGCACAGAGACACTCAACACAGAGACAAAGTGACATGAGTGTCTGAGACATTGAGACACATGAAAACTGAGACACTGAGACATTGAGACACTGAGACACAGAGACACTGAGACACAGAGTCATTGAGACACAGAGACACTGAGACACAGAGTCATTGCGCAACAGAGACACTGGGACACAGAGACACTGAGACTCTGAGACACTGAGACACAGAGACACTGAGACACAGAGACACTGTGACACTGTGACACTGAGGCACAGAGACACTCAACACAGAGACAAAGTGACACTGAGTGTCTGAGGCATTGATACACTGAGACACTGAGACTCTGAGACATTGAGAGACTGAGACACAGAAATACTGAGACACAGAGACACTGAGACACAAAACTTTAAGACACAGAGTCACTGAGACTCTGAGACAATGTGACACAAAGACACTGAGACACTGAGACTCTGAGACACTGAGACACAAAGACAGAGACACAGAGACACTGAGGCACAGAGACACTGAGACACTGAGACTCTGAGACACCGAAACACAGAGACACTGAGACTCTGAGACACTGAGACACAAAGACAGAGACACTGACACACTGAGACACAGAGACACAGAGACACTGAGACACTGAGACACTGAGACACGGAGACACTGAGACACGGAGACACTGAGACACGGAGACACGGAGACACTGTAACACTGAGGCACAGAGACACAGAGACACTGAGACACAGAGACACTGAGGCACAGAGACAATGTGATACTGAGACTCTGAGACACAAAGACACAGAGACACTGAGACTCTGAGACACTGAGACACTGTGACACAGATACACTGAGGCACAGAGACAATGTGATACTGAGACTCTGAGACACAAAGACACAGAGAGACTAAGACACAGAGACACAGAGAGACTGAGACACTCAGATGCAGAGACACTGAGACACTGAGACACAAAGAATTGAGACCCTGAGACACAGAGACAATGAAACACAGAGACACTGAGACACTGAGACTCTGCGACTCTGAGACACTGAGAGACTGAAAATCTGAGACATGAGACACTGAGTACAGAGACACTCAGACAGAGAGACACTGAGTCTCTGAGACACTGATAAACTGAGACACAGAGGCAGAGACACTGTGACTCTGAGACCTGAGACACAGAGACACTGGGATACAGTGACACTGAGACTCTGAGACACAAAGACTCTGAGACACTGAGACAAAGAGACTGTGAGACACTGAGACACAGAGATACTGGGACAGAGAGACACTGACAGTCTGAGACACTGAGACACTGAGACACTGAGACACTGAGAGACAAAGACACTGAAACACTGATACACTGAGACTCTGAGACACTGAGACACAGAGACACAGAGACACTGAGACACTGAGACTCTGAGACTCTGAGACACTGAGACACTGAAACACTGAGACCCTGAGACACTGAGACTCTGAGACTCTGAGAATCTGAGACACTGTGACACTGTGACTCTGAGACACTGAGACACAGAGACACTGAGACACTGTGACACAGAGGCACAGAGACTCTCAGACACAGAGACAATGAGACACTGAGTCTCTGAGACACTGATACACTGAGACACAGAGACACTGAAACTTTGAGACACTGAGACACTGAGACACAGAGACACTGAGATTCTGAGACTCTGAGACACAGAGGCACAGAGACACTGAGACTCTGAGACACAAATGCACAGAGACTCTGAGACTCTGAGAGACAGAGGCACAAAGACACTGAGACACAGAGATACAATGACACTGAGACACTGAGACACAGAGGCACTGAGACACAGAGGCACAGAGAAACTGAGACACTGAGACTTTGAGACACTGAGACACAGAGACAGGGAGACACAGAGACACTTAGACACAGAGATACTATGACACTGAGACACAGAGACACTGAGACACTGAGACACAGAGACATAGAGACTCTTAGACACTGAGGGAATGAGACACTGAGGCACTGATAATCTGAGACACTGTGACACTGAGGCACAGAGACACAGAGGAACTGAGACACAGAGACTCTGAGACACTGAGACACAGAGACACTGAGACACCGAGTCACTGCGGCACAGAGACACTGAGACACAGATACACTGAGACACTGAGACTCTGAGAAAAAGAGACACTGAGGCACAGTGATACTGAGAAACAGATTCACTGAGACTCTAAGACACTGAGACACTGAAAATCTGAGACACTGAGGCACAGAGACTCTCAGACAGATAGACACTGAGACACTGAGTCTCTGAGATACTGATAAACTGAGACACAGGGACACAGAGACACTGTGACTCTGAGAACCTGAGACTCTGAGACACTGAGAAACAAAGACACTGAGACACTGAGACTCTGAGAGTCTGAGACATTGAGTCACTGAGGCACAGAGACACAGAAAAACAGAGACACTGAGACTCTGAGACACTGTGACAAAGAGACACTGAGACACTGAGACTCTGAGACGCTGAGACACTGAGGCACAGTGATACTGAGACACAGATTCACTGAGACTCGAAGACACTGAGACACTTAAAATCTGAAACACTGAGGCACAGAGTCACTGAGACACAGAGACACTGAGACTCTGAGACACTGAGACACAGAGACACTGGGACACAGAGACACTGGGTCTCAGAGACACTGAGACACAGAGACACTGAGACACAGAGACACTGGAACACAGAGACACTGGGTCTCAGAGACACTGAGACACAGAGACACTGAGACACAGAGACACTGGGACACTGAGGCACAGAGACACTCAACACAGAGACAAAGTGACATGAGTGTCTGAGACATTGAGACACATGAAAACTGAGACACTGAGACATTGAGACACTGAGACACAGAGACACTGAGACACAGAGTCATTGAGACACAGAGACACTGAGACACAGAGTCATTGCGCAACAGAGACACTGGGACACAGAGACACTGAGACTCTGAGACACTGAGACACAGAGACACTGAGACACAGAGACACTGTGACACTGTGACACTGAGGCACAGAGACACTCAACACAGAGACAAAGTGACACTGAGTGTCTGAGGCATTGATACACTGAGACACTGAGACTCTGAGACATTGAGAGACTGAGACACAGAAATACTGAGACACAGAGACACTGAGACACAGAGACACAGAGACACTGAGACACAGAGACACTGAGACACTGAGACACAGAGACATTGAGACACTGAGATACTGTGACACTGAGGCACAAAGACAGAGACACGGAGACAATGAGGCACAGAGACACTGAGACACAGAGACAC
Organism: Prionace glauca; assembly: GCA_037974335.1. Classification (NCBI taxonomy): domain Eukaryota; kingdom Metazoa; phylum Chordata; class Chondrichthyes; order Carcharhiniformes; family Carcharhinidae; genus Prionace; species Prionace glauca. The sequence continues at coordinate 214,569 of JBBMRE010000154.1, read as the reverse complement.
TGAGACACAGAGTCACTGAGACACAGAGACACTGAGACACAGAGTCATTGAGCAACAGAGACACTGGGACACAGAGACACTGAGACTCTGAGACACTGAGACAGTGAGACACAGAGACACTGTGACACTGTGACACTGAGGCACAGAGACACTCAACACAGAGACAAAGTGACACTGAGTGTCTGAGGCATTGATACACTGAGACACTGAGACACTGAGACTCTGAGATACTGACTCACAGAAATACTGAGACACAGAGACACAGAGACACAGAGACAATGAGACAAAGAGACACTGAGACTCTGAGACACTGAGACACAGAGACACTGAGACACAGAGACAAAGAGACATTGAGTCAATGAGACACTGATACACTGAGACACTGAGACACAGAGACACAGAGATACTGAGACTTTGAGACACTGAGACACAGAGATACTGAGATTCTGAGACTCTGAGATACAGAGGCACAGAAACCCTGAGACAATGAGACTTTGGGACACTGAGACACAGAGACACTGAGACTCTGAGACACAAACACACAGAGACTCTGAGCCTCTGAGACACAGAGGCAAAAATACACTGAGACACAGAGACACTGTGACACTGAGACACAGAGACACTGAGACTCTGAGACACAGAGGCACAGAGACACTGAGGCACAGAGACACGGAGACACTGAGACACTGAGACGCAGAGACACTGTGACTCTGACACACTGAGGCAATGAGACACTGAGGCACAGTAACACTGAGACACTGAGACACAAAACTTTGAGACACAGAGACACTGAGACTCTGAGACACTGAGACACAAAGACACTGAGACACTGAGACAAAAAGACACAGTGACACTGATACACTGAGACTCTGAGATACTGAGACTCTGAGATACTGAGACTCAGAGACACTGAGACACTGAGGCACAGACACACTGAGACTCTGAGACACTGAGACACAGAGACACTGAGATAATGAGGCCCAGACACACTGAGACTCTGAGACTCTGAGACACTGAACACAAAGACTTTGAGACACTGAGACACAGAGACACTGAGACACTGAGACACTGAGACACAGAGACACTGAGACGCTGAACACTAAGACACAGAGACACTGAGACTCTGAGACACTGAGACACAGAGACACTGAGACACTGAACACTGAGACACAGAGACACAGAGACACTGAGAGTCTGAGACACTGAGACTCTGAGACACTGAGACACAGAAATACTCAGACACAGAGACACTGAGACACAGAGACAATGAGACACAGAGACACTGAGACTCTGAGACACTGAGACACAGAGACAATGAAACACTGAGACACAGATACATTGAGACACTGAGACACTGAGGCACAGAGACACTCAGACACAGAGACAAAGAGACATTGAGTCAATGAGACACTGACACACTGAGACACTGAGACACAGAGATACTGAGATTCTGAGACTCTGAGATACAGAGGCACAGAAACCCTGAGACAATGAGACTTTGGGACACTGAGAGACAGAGACACTGAGACTCTGAGACACAAACGCACAGAGAATCTGAGACTCTGAGACACAGAGGCAAAAATACACTGAGACACAGAGACACTGTGACGGAGACACAGAGACACTGAGACACTGAGACACTGAGACACTGAGACACTAAGACACAGAGACACTGTGACTCTGAGACACTGAGGCAATGAGACACTGAGGCACAGAGACACTGAGACACTGAGACACTAAGACACAGAGACACTGTGACTCTGAGACTCTGAGACACTGAGGCAATGAGACACTGAGACACTAAGACACAGAGACACTGTGACTCTGAGACACTGAGGCAATGAGACATTGAGACACAAAGACACTGAGACTCTGAGACACTGAGACAAAAAGACACAGAGACTCTGATGCACTGAGACTCTGAGATACTGAGACTCTGAGATACTGAGACTCAGAGACACTGAGACACTGAGGCACAGAATCACTGAGACACTGAGACACAGAGACACTGAGATACTGAGGCACAGACACACTGAGACTCTGAGACACTGAACACAAAGACTTTGAGACACTGAGACACAGAGACACTGAGACTCTGAGACAATGAGACACTGAGATACTGAGGCACAGAGACACTGAGACACAAAACTTTGAGACACAGAGACACTGAGGCTCTGAGACACTGAGACACAAAGACACTGAGTCACTGAGACACTGAGACAAAAAGACACAGAGACACTGATACACTGAGACTCTGAGATACTGAGACTCTGAGATACTGAGACTCAGAGACACTGAGACACTGAGGCAAAAATACACTGAGACACAGAGACACTGTGACGGAGACACAGAGACACTGAGACACTGAGACACTAAGACACAGAGACACTGTGACTCTGAGACACTGAGGCAATGAGACACTGAGGCACAGAGACACTGAGACACTGAGACACTAAGATACAGAGACACTGTGACTCTGAGACTCTGAGACACTGAGGCAATGAGACACTGAGACACTAAGACACAGAGACACTGTGACTCTGAGACACTGAGGCAATGAGACACTGAGACACAGAAATACTCAGACAAAGAGACACTGAGACACAGAGACAATGAGACACAGAGACACTGAGACTCTGAGACACTGAGACACAGATACACTGAGACACTGAGACTCTGAGAAAAAGAGACACTGAGGCACAGTGATACTGAGAAACAGATTCACTGAGACTCTAAGACACTGTTACACTGAAAATCTGAGTCACTGAGACACTGAGGCACAGAGACGCTCAGACAGATAGACACTGAGACACTGAGTCTCTGAGATACTGATAAACTGAGACACAGGGACACAGAGACATTGTGACTCTGAGAACCTGAGACTCTGAGACACTGAGAAACAAAGACACTGAGACACTGAAACTCTGAGAGTCTGAGACATTGAGTCACTGAGGCACAGAGACACAGAAAAACAGAGACACTGAGACTCTGAGACACTGTGACAAAGAGACACTGAGACACTGAGACTCTGAGACGCTGAGACACTGAGGCACAGTGATACTGAGACACAGATTCACTGAGACTCGAAGACACTGAGACACTTAAAATCTGAGACACTGAGGCACAGAGTCACTGAGACACAGAGACACTGAGACTCTGAGACACTGAGACACAGAGACACTGGGACACAGAGACACTGGGTCTCAGAGACACTGAGACACAGAGACACTGTGACACTGAGGCACAGAGACACTCAACAAAGAGACAAAGTGACATGAGTGTCTGAGACATTGAGACACATGAAAACTGAGACTCTGAGACATTGAGACACTGAGACACAGAGACACTGAGACATTGAGACACTGAGACACAGAGACACTGAGACACAGAGTCACTGAGACACAGAGACACTGAGACACAGAGACATTGAGCAACAGAGACACTGGGACACAGAGACACTGAGACTCTGAGATACTGAGACACAGAGACACTGAGACACAGAGACACTGTGACACTGAGGCACAGAGACACTCAACACAGAGACAAAGTGACACTGAGTGTCTGAGGCATTGATACACTGAGACACTGAGACTCTGAGACATTGAGAGCCTGAGACACAGAAATACTGAGAAACAGAGACACTGAGACACAGAGACACAGAGACACTGAGACACAGAGACACTGAGACACTGAGACACTGAGACACTGAGACACAGAGACATTGAGACACTGAGATACTGTGACACTGAGGCACAGAGACACTCAGACAAAGAGACAAAGAGACACTGAGTCAATGAGACACTGATACACTGAGACTATGAGACAGAGACACTGAAACTCTGAGACACTGAGTCACTGGGACACAGAGGCACGGAGACAGAGAGACACAGATACACTGAATCTCTGAGACACTGTGACTCTGAGACACTGCGGCTCAGAGACTCTCAGACAGAGAGACACCGAGGCAATGATTCTCTGAGACACTAAGACACAGAGACAAAGAGACTGTGAGACACTGAGATACTGAGACACAAAGAATTGAGACCCTGAGACACAGATACACAGACACTCTGAGACACTGAGACACTGAGACACAGAGACACTGAGACGCTGAACACTAAGACACAGAGACACTGAGACACAGAGACACTGAGACACTGAGACGCTGAGACTCTGAGACACTGAGACACACAGACACTGAGACACTGAACACTGAGACACAGAGACACTGAGACACTGAGACACTGAGACACTGAGACTCTGAGATACTGACTCACAGAAATACTGAGACACAGAGACACAGAGACAACGAGACATTGAGTCAATGAGACACTGATACACTGAGACACTGAGACACAGAGACTTTGAGACACTGAGACACAGAGATACTGAGATTCTGAGACTCTGAGATACAGAGGCACAGAGACCCTGAGACAATGAGACTTTGGGAAACTGAGACACAGAGACACTGAGATTCTGAGACTCTGAGATACAGAGGCACAGAGACCCTGAGACAATGAGACTTTGGGAAACTGAGACACAGAGACACTGAGACTCTGAGACACAAACGCACAGAGACTCTGAGCCTCTGAGACACAGAGGCAAAAATACACTGAGACACAGAGACACTGTGACACTGAGACACAGAGACACTGAGACTCTGAGGCACAGAGGCACAGAGACACTGAGACACAGAGACACTGAGACTCTGAGATACTGAGACACAGAGACACTGAGACACAGAGACACTGTGACACTGAGGCACAGAGACACTCAACACAGAGACAAAGTGACACTGAGTGTCTGAGGCATTGATACACTGAGACACTGAGACTCTGAGACATTGAGAGCCTGAGACACAGAAATACTGAGAAACAGAGACACTGAGACACAGAGACACAGAGACACTGAGACACAGAGACACTGAGACACTGAGACACTGAGACACTGAGACACTGAGACACAGAGACATTGAGACACTGAGATACTGTGACACTGAGGCACAGAGACACTCAGACAAAGAGACAAAGAGACACTGAGTCAATGAGACACTGATACACTGAGACTATGAGACAGAGACACTGAAACTCTGAGACACTGAGTCACTGGGACACAGAGGCACGGAGACAGAGAGACACAGATACACTGAATCTCTGAGACACTGTGACTCTGAGACACTGCGGCTCAGAGACTCTCAGACAGAGAGACACCGAGGCAATGATTCTCTGAGACACTAAGACACAGAGACAAAGAGACTGTGAGACACTGAGATACTGAGACACAAAGAATTGAGACCCTGAGACACAGATACACAGACACTCTGAGACACTGAGACACTGAGACACAGAGACACTGAGACGCTGAACACTAAGACACAGAGACACTGAGACACAGAGACACTGAGACACTGAGACGCTGAGACTCTGAGACACTGAGACACACAGACACTGAGACACTGAACACTGAGACACAGAGACACTGAGACACTGAGACACTGAGACACTGAGACTCTGAGATACTGACTCACAGAAATACTGAGACACAGAGACACAGAGACAACGAGACATTGAGTCAATGAGACACTGATACACTGAGACACTGAGACACAGAGACTTTGAGACACTGAGACACAGAGATACTGAGATTCTGAGACTCTGAGATACAGAGGCACAGAGACCCTGAGACAATGAGACTTTGGGAAACTGAGACACAGAGACACTGAGATTCTGAGACTCTGAGATACAGTGGCACAGAGACCCTGAGACAATGAGACTTTGGGAAACTGAGACACAGAGACACTGAGACTCTGAGACACAAACGCACAGAGACTCTGAGCCTCTGAGACACAGAGGCAAAAATACACTGAGACACAGAGACACTGTGACACTGAGACACAGAGACACTGAGACTCTGAGGCACAGAGGCACAGAGACACTGAGACACAGAGACACGGAGACACTGAGACACTGAGACACAGAGACACTGAGACACAGAGACACGGAGACACTGTGACTCTGAGACACTGAGGCAATGAGACACTGAGGCACAGAGACACTGAGACACTGAGACACTAAGACACAGAGTCACTGAGACGCAGAGACACTGAGACACAAAGACACTGAGACAAAAAGACACAGTGACACTGATACACTGAGACTCTGAGATACTGACACTCTGAGATACTGAGACTCAGAGACACTGAGACACTGAGGCACAGACACACTGAGACTCTGAGACACTGTGACACAGAGACACTGAGATAATGAGGCCCAGACACACTGAGACTCTGAGACACTGAGACTCTGAGACACTGAAAACAAAGATTTTGAGACGCTGAGATACAGAGACACTGTGAATCTGAGACACTGAGGCACAGAGACACTGAGACGCTGAACACTAAGACACTGAGACACTGAACACTGAGACACAGAGACACAGAGACACTGAGAGTCTGAGACACTGAGACTCTGAGACACTGAGACACTGAGACACAGAAATACTCAGACACAGAGACACTGAGATACAGAGACAATGAGACACAGAGACACTGAGACTCTGAGACTCTGAGACACCGAGACAATGAAACACTGAGACACAGATACATTGAGACACTGAGACACTGTGACACAGAGACACTGAGACTTTGAGACACTGAGACACAGAGATACTGAGATTCTGAGACTCTGAGATACAGAGGCACAGAAACCCTGAGACAATGAGACTTTGGGACACTGAGACACAGAGACACTGAGACTCTGAGACACAGAGACACAGAGACTCTTAGACACTGAGGCAATGAGACACTGAGGCACTGATAATCTGAGACACTGTGACACTGAGGCACAGACAAACTCAGACACAGAGACACTGAGACACTGAGACTCTGAGACACTGAGACTCTGAGATACTGAGACACAGAGACACTGAGACACTGAGGCACAGAGACACTGAGACTCTGAGAAACAGAGACACTGAGATAAGGAGGCAAAGGGACACTGAGACTCTGAGACTCTGAGATTCTGAGACACAGAAACACTGAGAGACTGAGACACAAAACTTTAAGACACAGAGACACTGAGACTCTGAGACAATGTGACACAAAGACACTGAGACACTGAGACTCTGAGACACTGAGACACAAAGACAGAGACACAGAGACACTGAGGCACAGAGACACTGAGACACTGAGACTCTGAGACACCGAAACACAGAGACACTGAGACATAGAGACACAAAGACACTGAGACAAAAAGACACAGTGACACTGATACACTGAGACGCTGTGACTCTGAGACAATGAGACACAGAGACACTGAGACGCTGAACACTAAGACACAGAGACACTGAGACACTGAACACTGAGACACAGAGACACAGAGACACTGAGAGTCTGAGACACTGAGACTCTGAGACACTGAGACACTGAGACACAGAAATACTCAGACACAGAGACACTGAGATACAGAGGCACAGAGACACTGAGACTCTGAGAAACAGAGACACTGAGATAAGGAGGCAAAGGGACACTGAGACTCTGAGACTCTGAGATTCTGAGACACAGAGACACTGAGAGACTGAGACACAAAACTTTAAGACACAGAGTCACTGAGACTCTGAGACAATGTGACACAAAGACACTGAGACACTGAGACTCTGAGACACTGAGACACAAAGACAGAGACACAGAGACACTGAGGCACAGAGACACTGAGACACTGAGACTCTGAGACACCGAAACACAGAGACACTGAGACACTGAGACATAGAGACACTGAGACACTGAGACACGGAGACACTGAGACACGGAGACACTGAGACACGGAGACACGGAGACACTGTAACACTGAGGCACAGAGACACAGAGACACTGAGACACAGAGACACTGAGGCACAGAGACAATGTGATACTGAGACTCTGAGACACAAAGACACAGAGACACTGAGACTCTGAGACACTGAGACACTGTGACACAGATACACTGAGGCACAGAGACAATGTGATACTGAGACTCTGAGACACAAAGACACAGAGAGACTAAGACACAGAGACACAGAGAGACTGAGACACTCAGATGCAGAGACACTGAGACACTGAGACACAAAGAATTGAGACCCTGAGACACAGAGACAATGAAACACAGAGACACTGAGACACTGAGACACTGAGACTCTGCGACTCTGAGACACTGAGAGATTGAAAATCTGAGACATGAGACACTGAGTACAGAGACACTCAGACAGAGAGACACTGAGTCTCTGAGACACTGATAAACTGAGACACAGAGGCAGAGACACTGTGACTCTGAGACCTGAGACACAGAGACACTGGGATACAGTGACACTGAGACTCTGAGACACTGAGACACTGAGACACAGAGACACTGAGACACTGAGACTCTGAGACTCTGAGACACTGAGACACTGAAACACTGAGACCCTGAGACACTGAGACTCTGAGAATCTGAGACACTGTGACACTGTGACTCTGAGACACTGAGACACAGAGACACTGAGACACTGTGACACAGAGGCACAGAGACTCTCAGACACAGAGACAATGAGACACTGAGTCTCTGAGACACTGATACACTGAGACACAGAGACACTGAAACTTTGAGACACTGAGACACTGAGACACAGAGACACTGAGATTCTGAGACTCTGAGACACAGAGGCACAGAGACACTGAGACTCTGAGACACAAATGCACAGAGACTCTGAGACTCTGAGAGACAGAGGCACAAAGACACTGAGACACAGAGATACAATGACACTGAGACACTGAGACACAGAGGCACTGAGACACAGAGGCACAGAGAAACTGAGACACTGAGACTTTGAGACACTGAGACACAGAGACAGGGAGACACAGAGACACTTAGACACAGAGATACTATGACACTGAGACACAGAGACACTGAGACACTGAGACACAGAGACATAGAGACTCTTAGACACTGAGGGAATGAGACACTGAGGCACTGATAATCTGAGACACTGTGACACTGAGGCACAGAGACACAGAGGAACTGAGACACAGAGACTCTGAGACACTGAGACACAGAGACACTGAGACACTGAGACACCGAGTCACTGCGGCACAGAGACACTGAGACACAGATACACTGAGACACTGAGACTCTGAGAAAAAGAGACACTGAGGCACAGTGATACTGAGAAACAGATTCACTGAGACTCTAAGACACTGTTACACTGAAAATCTGAGACACTGAGGCACAGAGACTCTCAGACAGATAGACACTGAGACACTGAGTCTCTGAGATACTGATAAACTGAGACACAGGGACACAGAGACACTGTGACTCTGAGAACCTGAGACTCTGAGACACTGAGAAACAAAGACACTGAGACACTGAGACTCTGAGAGTCTGAGACATTGAGTCACTGAGGCACAGAGACACAGAAAAACAGAGACACTGAGACTCTGAGACACTGTGACAAAGAGACACTGAGACACTGAGACTCTGAGACGCTGAGACACTGAGGCACAGTGATACTGAGACACAGATTCACTGAGACTCGAAGACACTGAGACACTTAAAATCTGAGACACTGAGGCACAGAGTCACTGAGACACAGAGACACTGAGACTCTGAGACACTGAGACACAGAGACACTGGGACACAGAGACACTGGGTCTCAGAGACACTGAGACACAGAGACACTGAGACACAGAGACACTGGGACACAGAGACACTGGGTCTCAGAGACACTGAGACACAGAGACACTGAGACACAGAGACACTGGGACACTGAGGCACAGAGACACTCAACACAGAGACAAAGTGACATGAGTGTCTGAGACATTGAGACACATGAAAACTGAGACACTGAGACATTGAGACACTGAGACACAGAGACACTGAGACACAGAGTCATTGAGACACAGAGACACTGAGACACAGAGTCACTGAGACACAGAGACACTGAGACACAGAGTCATTGCGCAACAGAGACACTGGGACACAGAGACACTGAGACTCTGAGACACTGAGACACAGAGACACTGAGACACAGAGACACTGTGACACTGTGACACTGAGGCACAGAGACACTCAACACAGAGACAAAGTGACACTGAGTGTCTGAGGCATTGATACACTGAGACACTGAGACTCTGAGACATTGAGAGACTGAGACACAGAAATACTGAGACACAGAGACACTGAGACACAGAGACACAGAGACACTGAGACACAGAGACACTGAGACACTGAGACACAGAGACATTGAGACACTGAGATACTGTGACACTGAGGCACAAAGACAGAGACACGGAGACAATGAGGCACAGAGACACAGAGACACTGAGACACAGAGTCACTGAGACACAGAGACACTGAGACACAGAGTCATTGAGTAACAGAGACACTGGGACACAGAGACACTGAGACTCTGAGACACTGAGACAGTGAGACACAGAGACACTGTGACACTGTGACACTGAGGCACAGAGACACTCAACACAGAGACAAAGTGACACTGAGTGTCTGAGGCATTGATACACTGAGACACTGAGACACTGAGACTCTGAGATACTGACTCACAGAAATACTGAGACACAGAGACACAGAGACACAGAGACAATGAGACAAAGAGACACTGAGACTCTGAGACACTGAGACACAGAGACACTGAGACACAGAGACAAAGAGACATTGAGTCAATGAGACACTGATACACTGAGACACTGAGACACAGAGACACAGAGATACTGAGACTTTGAGACACTGAGACACAGAGATACTGAGATTCTGAGACTCTGAGATACAGAGGCACAGAGACACTGAGACAATGAGACTTTGGGAAACTGAGACACAGAGACACTGAGACTCTGAGACACAAACACACAGAGACTCTGAGCCTCTGAGACACAGAGGCAAAAATACACTGAGACACAGAGACACTGTGACACTGAGACACAGAGACACTGAGACTCTGAGACACAGAGGCACAGAGACACTGAGACACAGAGACACGGAGACACTGAGACACTGAGACGCAGAGACACTGTGACTCTGAGACACTGAGGCAATGAGACACTGAGGCACAGTAACACTGAGACACTGAGACACAAAACTTTGAGACACAGAGACACTGAGACTCTGAGACACTGAGACACAAAGACACTGAGACACTGAGACAAAAAGACACAGTGACACTGGTACACTGAGACTCTGAGATACTGAGACTCTGAGATACTGAGACTCAGAGACACTGAGACACTGAGGCACAGACACACTGAGACTCTGAGACACTGAGACACAGAGACACTGAGATAATGAGGCCCAGACACACTGAGACTCTGAGACTCTGAGACACTGAACACAAAGACTTTGAGACACTGAGACACAGAGACACTGAGACTCTGAGACACTGAGACACAGAGACACTGAGACGCTGAACACTAAGACACAGAGACACTGAGACACTGAACACTGAGACACAGAGACACAGAGACACTGAGAGTCTGAGACACTGAGACTCTGAGACACTGAGACACTGAGACACAGAAATACTCAGACACAGAGACACTGAGACACAGAGACAATGAGACACAGAGACACTGAGACTCTGAGACACTGAGACACAGAGACAATGAAACACTGAGACACAGATACATTGAGACACTGAGACACTGTGACACTGAGGCACAGAGACACTCAGACACAGAGACAAAGAGACATTGAGTCAATGAGACACTGACACACTGAGACACAGAGACACAGAGATACTGAGATTCTGAGACTCTGAGATACAGAGGCACAGAAACCCTGAGACAATGAGACTTTGGGACACTGAGAGGCAGAGACACTGAGACTCTGAGACACAAACGCACAGAGAATCTGAGACTCTGAGACACAGAGGCAAAAATACACTGAGACACAGAGACACTGTGACGGAGACACAGAGACACTGAGACACTGAGACACTAAGACACAGAGACACTGTGACTCTGAGACACTGAGGCAATGAGACACTGAGGCACAGAGACACTGAGACACTGAGACACTAAGACACAGAGACACTGTGACTCTGAGACTCTGAGACACTGAGGCAATGAGACACTGAGACACTAAGACACAGAGACACTGTGACTCTGAGACACTGAGGCAATGAGACATTGAGACACAAAGACACTGAGACTCTGAGACACTGAGACAAAAAGACACAGAGACACTGATACACTGAGACTCTGAGATACTGAGACTCTGAGATACTGAGACTCAGAGACACTGAGACACTGAGGCACAGAATCACTGAGACACTGAGACACAGAGACACTGAGATACTGAGGCACAGACACACTGAGACTCTGAGACACTGAGACTCTGAGACACTGAACACAAAGACTTTGAGACACTGAGACACAGAGACACTGAGACTCTGAGACAATGAGACACTGAGATACTGAGGCACAGAGACACTGAGACACAAAACTTTGAGACACAGAGACACTGAGGCTCTGAGGCACTGAGACACAAAGACACTGAGTCACTGAGACACTGAGACAAAAAGACACAGAGACACTGATACACTGAGACTCTGAGATACTGAGACTCTGAGATACTGAGACTCAGAGACACTGAGACACTGAGGCAAAAATACACTGAGACACAGAGACACTGTGACGGAGACACAGAGACACTGAGACACTGAGACACTAAGACACAGAGACACTGTGACTCTGAGACACTGAGGCAATGAGACACTGAGGCACAGAGACACTGAGACACTGAGACACTAAGATACAGAGACACTGTGACTCTGAGACTCTGAGACACTGAGGCAATGAGACACTGAGACACTAAGACACAGAGACACTGTGACTCTGAGACACTGAGGCAATGAGACACTGAGACACAGAAATACTCAGACAAAGAGACACTGAGACACAGAGACAATGAGACACAGAGACACTGAGACTCTGAGACACTGAGACACAGATACACTGAGACACTGAGACTCTGAGAAAAAGAGACACTGAGGCACAGTGATACTGAGAAACAGATTCACTGAGACTCTAAGACACTGTTACACTGAAAATCTGAGTCACTGAGACACTGAGGCACAGAGACGCTCAGACAGATAGACACTGAGACACTGAGTCTCTGAGATACTGATAAACTGAGACACAGGGACACAGAGACACTGTGACTCTGAGAACCTGAGACTCTGAGACACTGAGAAACAAAGACACTGAGACACTGAAACTCTGAGAGTCTGAGACATTGAGTCACTGAGGCACAGAGACACAGAAAAACAGAGACACTGAGACTCTGAGACACTGTGACAAAGAGACACTGAGACACTGAGACTCTGAGACGCTGAGACACTGAGGCACAGTGATACTGAGACACAGATTCACTGAGACTCGAAGACACTGAGACACTTAAAATCTGAGACACTGAGGCACAGAGTCACTGAGACACAGAGACACTGAGACTCTGAGACACTGAGACACAGAGACACTGGGACACAGAGACACTGGGTCTCAGAGACACTGAGACACAGAGACACTGTGACACTGAGGCACAGAGACACTCAACAAAGAGACAAAGTGACACGAGTGTCTGAGACATTGAGACACATGAAAACTGAGACTCTGAGACATTGAGACACTGAGACACAGAGACACTGAGACATTGAGACACTGAGAAACAGAGACACTGAGACACAGAGTCACTGAGACACAGAGACACTGAGACACAGAGACATTGAGCAACAGAGACACTGGGACACAGAGACACTGAGACTCTGAGATACTGAGACACAGAGACACTGAGACACAGAGACACTGTGACACTGAGGCACAGAGACACTCAACACAGAGACAAAGTGACACTGAGTGTCTGAGGCATTGATACACTGAGACACTGAGACTCTGAGACATTGAGAGCCTGAGACACAGAAATACTGAGAAACAGAGACACTGAGACACAGAGACACAGAGACACTGAGACACAGAGACACTGAGACACTGAGACACTGAGACACTGAGACACTGAGACACAGAGACATTGAGACACTGAGATACTGTGACACTGAGGCACAGAGACACTCAGACAAAGAGACAAAGAGACACTGAGTCAATGAGACACTGATACACTGAGACTATGAGACAGAGACACTGAAACTCTGAGACACTGAGTCACTGGGACACAGAGGCACGGAGACAGAGAGACACAGATACACTGAATCTCTGAGACACTGTGACTCTGAGACACTGCGGCTCAGAGACTCTCAGACAGAGAGACACCGAGGCAATGATTCTCTGAGACACTAAGACACAGAGACAAAGAGACTGTGAGACACTGAGATACTGAGACACAAAGAATTGAGACCCTGAGACACAGATACACAGACACTCTGAGACACTGAGACACTAAGACACAGAGACACTGAGACACAGAGACACTGAGACACTGAGACGCTGAGACTCAGAGACACTGAGACACACAGACACTGAGACACTGAACACTGAGACACAGAGACACTGAGACACTGAGACACTGAGACACTGAGACTCTGAGATACTGACTCACAGAAATACTGAGACACAGAGACACAGAGACAATGAGACAATGAGACAAAGAGACACTGAGACACTGAGACTCTGAGACACTGAGACAAAGAGACATTGAGTCAATGAGACACTGATACACTGAGACACAGAGACACTGAGACTTTGAGACACTGAGACACAGAGATACTGAGATTCTGAGACTCTGAGATACAGAGGCACAGAGACCCTGAGACAATGAGACTTTGGGAAACTGAGACACAGAGACACTGAGACTCTGAGACACAAACGCACAGAGACTCTGAGCCTCTGAGACACAGAGGCAAAAATACACTGAGACACAGAGACACTGTGACACTGAGACACAGAGACACTGAGACTCTGAGACACAAAGACACAGAGACACTGAGACTCTGAGACACTGAGACACTGTGACACAGATACACTGAGGCACAGAGACAATGTGATACTGAGACTCTGAGACACAAAGACACAGAGAGACTAAGACACAGAGACACAGAGAGACTGAGACACTCAGATGCAGAGACACTGAGACACTGAGACACAAAGAATTGAGACCCTGAGACACAGAGACAATGAAACACAGAGACACTGAGACACTGAGATTCTGCGACTCTGAGACACTGAGAGACTGAAAATCTGAGACATGAGACACTGAGTACAGAGACACTCAGACAGAGAGACACTGAGTCTCTGAGACACTGATAAACTGAGACACAGAGGCAGAGACACTGTGACTCTGAGACCTGAGACACAGAGACACTGGGATACAGTGACACTGAGACTCTGAGACACAAAGACTCTGAGACACTGAGACAAAGAGACTGTGAGACACTGAGACACAGAGATACTGGGACAGAGAGACACTGACAGTCTGAGACACTGAGACACTGAGACACTGAGACACTGAGAGACAAAGACACTGAAACACTGATACACTGAGACTCTGAGACACTGAGACACAGAGACACAGAGACACTGAGACACTGAGACTCTGAGACTCTGAGACACTGAGACACTGAAACACTGAGACCCTGAGACACTGAGACTCTGAGACTCTGAGAATCTGAGACACTGTGACACTGTGACTCTGAGACACTGAGACACAGAGACACTGAGACACTGTGACACAGAGGCACAGAGACTCTCAGACACAGAGACAATGAGACACTGAGTCTCTGAGACACTGATACACTGAGACACAGAGACACTGAAACTTTGAGACACTGAGACACTGAGACACAGAGACACTGAGATTCTGAGACTCTGAGACACAGAGGCACAGAGACACTGAGACTCTGAGACACAAATGCACAGAGACTCTGAGACTCTGAGAGACAGAGGCACAAAGACACTGAGACACAGAGATACAATGACACTGAGACACTGAGACACAGAGGCACTGAGACACAGAGGCACAGATAAACTGAGACACTGAGACTTTGAGACACTGAGACACAGAGACAGGGAGACACAGAGACACTTAGACACAGAGATACTATGACACTGAGACACAGAGACACTGAGACACTGAGACACAGAGATATAGAGACTCTTAGACACTGAGGGAATGAGACACTGAGGCACTGATAATCTGAGACACTGTGACACTGAGGCACAGAGACACAGAGGAACTGAGACACAGAGACTCTGAGACACTGAGACACAGAGACACTGAGACACTGAGACACCGAGTCACTGCGGCACAGAGACACTGAGACACAGATACACTGAGACACTGAGACTCTGAGAAAAAGAGACACTGAGGCACAGTGATACTGAGAAACAGATTCACTGAGACTCTAAGACACTGTTACACTGAAAATCTGAGACACTGAGGCACAGAGACTCTCAGACAGATAGACACTGAGACACTGAGTCTCTGAGATACTGATAAACTGAGACACAGGGACACAGAGACACTGTGACTCTGAGAACCTGAGACTCTGAGACACTGAGAAACAAAGACACTGAGACACTGAGACTCTGAGAGTCTGAGACATTGAGTCACTGAGGCACAGAGACACAGAAAAACAGAGACACTGAGACTCTGAGACACTGTGACAAAGAGACACTGAGACACTGAGACTCTGAGACGCTGAGACACTGAGGCACAGTGATACTGAGACACAGATTCACTGAGACTCGAAGACACTGAGACACTTAAAATCTGAGACACTGAGGCACAGAGTCACTGAGACACAGAGACACTGAGACTCTGAGACACTGAGACACAGAGACACTGGGACACAGAGACACTGGGTCTCAGAGACACTGAGACACAGAGACACTGAGACACAGAGACACTGGGACACAGAGACACTGGGTCTCAGAGACACTGAGACACAGAGACACTGAGACACAGAGACACTGGGACACTGAGGCACAGAGACACTCAACACAGTGACAAAGTGACATGAGTGTCTGAGACATTGAGACACATGAAAACTGAGACACTGAGACATTGAGACACTGAGACACAGAGACACTGAGACACAGAGTCATTGAGACACAGAGACACTGAGACACTGAGTCATTGCGCAACAGAGACACTGGGACACAGAGACACTGAGACTCTGAGACACTGAGACACAGAGACACTGAGACACAGAGACACTGTGACACTGTGACACTGAGGCACAGAGACACTCAACACAGAGACAAAGTGACACTGAGTGTCTGAGGCATTGATACACTGAGACACTGAGACTCTGAGACATTGAGAGACTGAGACACAGAAATACTGAGACACAGAGACACTGAGACACAGAGACACAGAGACACTGAGACACAGAGACACTGAGACACTGAGACACAGAGACATTGAGACACTGAGATACTGTGACACTGAGGCACAAAGACAGAGACACGGAGACAATGAGGCACAGAGACACTGAGACACAGAGACACTGAGACACAGAGTCACTGAGACACAGAGACACTGAGACACAGAGTCATTGAGCAACAGAGACACTGGGACACAGAGACACTGAGACTCTGAGACACTGAGACAGTGAGACACAGAGACACTGTGACACTGTGACACTGAGGCACAGAGACACTCAACACAGAGACAAAGTGACACTGAGTGTCTGAGGCATTGATACACTGAGACACTGAGACACTGAAACTCTGAGATACTGACTCACAGAAATACTGAGACACAGAGACACAGAGACACAGAGACAATGAGACAAAGAGACACTGAGACTCTGAGACACTGAGACACAGAGACACTGAGACACAGAGACAAAGAGACATTGAGTCAATGAGACACTGATACACTGAGACACTGAGACACAGAGACACAGAGATACTGAGACTTTGAGACACTGAGACACAGAGATACTGAGATTCTGAGACTCTGAGATACAGAGGCACAGAGACACTGAGACAATGAGACTTTGGGAAACTGAGACACAGAGACACTGAGACTCTGAGACACAAACGCACAGAGACTCTGAGCCTCTGAGACACAGAGGCAAAAATACACTGAGACACAGAGACACTGTGACACTGAGACACAGAGACACTGAGACTCTGAGACACAGAGGCACAGAGACACTGAGGCACAGAGACACGGAGACACTGAGACACTGAGACGCAGAGACACTGTGACTCTGAGACACTGAGGCAATGAGACACTGAGGCACAGTAACACTGAGACACTGAGACACAAAACTTTGAGACACAGAGACACTGAGACTCTGAGACACTGAGACACAAAGACACTGAGACACTGAGACAAAAAGACACAGTGACACTGATACACTGAGACTCTGAGATACTGAGACTCTGAGATACTGAGACTCAGAGACACTGAGACACTGAGGCACAGACACACTGAGACTCTGAGACACTGAGACACAGAGACACTGAGATAATGAGGCCCAGACACACTGAGACTCTGAGACTCTGAGACACTGAACACAAAGACTTTGAGACACTGAGACACAGAGACACTGAGACTCTGAGACACTGAGACACAGAGACACTGAGACGCTGAACACTAAGACACAGAGACACTGAGACACTGAACACTGAGACACAGAGACACAGAGACACTGAGAGTCTGAGACACTGAGACTCTGAGACACTGAGACACAGAAATACTCAGACACAGAGACACTGAGACACAGAGACAATGAGACACAGAGACACTGAGACTCTGAGACACTGAGACACAGAGACAATGAAACACTGAGACACAGATACATTGAGACACTGAGACACTGTGACACTGAGGCACAGAGACACTCATACACAGAGACAAAGAGACATTGAGTCAATGAGACACTGACACACTGAGACACTGAGACACAGAGATACTGAGATTCTGAGACTCTGAGATACAGAGGCACAGAAACCCTGAGACAATGAGACTTTGGGACACTGAGACACAGAGACACTGAGACTCTGAGACACAAACGCACAGAGAATCTGAGACTCTGAGACACAGAGGCAAAAATACACTGAGACACAGAGACACTGTGACGGAGACACAGAGACACTGAGACACTGAGACACTGAGACACTAAGACACAGAGACACTGTGACTCTGAGACACTGAGGCAATGAGACACTGAGGCACAGAGACACTGAGACACTGAGACACTAAGACACAGAGACACTGTGACTCTGAGACTCTGAGACACTGAGGCAATGAGACACTGAGACACTAAGACACAGAGACACTGTGACTCTGAGACACTGAGGCAATGAGACATTGAGACACAAAGACACTGAGACTCTGAGACACTGAGACAAAAAGACACAGAGACACTGATGCACTGAGACTCTGAGATACTGAGACTCTGAGATACTGAGACACAGAGACACTGAGACACTGAGGCACAGAATCACTGAGACACTGAGACACAGAGACACTGAGATACTGAGGCACAGACACACTGAGACTCTGAGACACTGAGACTCTGAGACACTGAACACAAAGACTTTGAGACACTGAGACACAGAGACACTGAGACTCTGAGACAACGAGACACTGAGATACTGAGGCACAGAGACACTGAGACACAAAACTTTGAGACACAGAGACACTGAGGCTCTGAGACACTGAGACACAAAGACACTGAGTCACTGAGACACTGAGACAAAAAGACACAGAGACACTGATACACTGAGACTCTGAGATACTGAGACTCTGAGATACTGAGACTCAGAGACACTGAGACACTGAGGCAAAAATACACTGAGACACAGAGACACTGTGACGGAGACACAGAGACACTGTGACTCTGAGACACTGAGGCAATGAGACACTGAGGCACAGAGACACTGAGACACTGAGACACTAAGATACAGAGACACTGTGACTCTGAGACTCTGAGACACTGAGGCAATGAGACACTGAGACACTAAGACACAGAGACACTGTGACTCTGAGACACTGAGGCAATGAGACACTGAGACACAGAAATACTCAGACAAAGAGACACTGAGACACAGAGACAATGAGACACAGAGACACTGAGACTCTGAGACAGTGAGACACTGAGACACAGAGACAAAGAAACACTGAGACACAGATACATTGAGACATGAGATACTGTGACACTGAGACACAGAGACACTGTGACAGAGACACAGAGACACTGAGACACTGAGACACTAAGACACAGAGACACTGTGACTCTGAGACACTGAGGCAATGAGACACTGAGGCACAGAGACACTGAGACACTAAGACACAGAGACACTGTGACTCTGAGACACTGAGGCAATGAGACACTGAGACACTGAGACAAAAAGACACAGAGACACTGATACACTGAGACTCTGAGATACTGAGACTCTGAGATACTGAGACTCAGAGACACTGAGACACTGAGGCACAGAATTACTGAGACACTGAGACACAGAGACACTGAGATACTGAGGCACAGACACACTGAGACTCTGAGACACTGAGACTCTGAGACACTGAACACAAAGACTTTGAGACACTGAGACACAGAGACACTGAGACTCTGAGACAATGAGACACTGAGATACTGAGGCACAGAGACAATGAGACACTGAGACACAAAACTTTGAGACACAGAGACACTGAGGCTCTGAGACACTGAGACACAAAGACACTGAGTCACTGAGACTCTGAGACACTGAGACACAAAGACACAGAGACACAGAGACACAGAGACAATGAGACACAGAGACACTGAGACTCTGAGACACTGAGACACAGAGACAATGAAACACTGAGACACAGATACATTGAGACACTGAGACACTGTGACACTGAGGCACAGAGACACTCAGACACAGAGACAAAGAGACATTGAGTCAATGAGACACTGACACACTGAGACACTGAGACACAGAGATACTGAGATTCTGAGACTCTGAGATACAGAGGCACAGAAACCCTGAGACAATGAGACTTTGGGACACTGAGAGACAGAGACACTGAGACTCTGAGACACAAACGCACAGAGAATCTGAGACTCAGAGACACAGAGGCAAAAATACACTGAGACACAGAGACACTGTGACGGAGACACAGAGACACTGAGACACTGAGACACTGAGACACTAAGACACAGAGACACTGTGACTCTGAGACACTGAGGCAATGAGACACTGAGGCACAGAGACACTGAGACACTGAGACACTAAGACACAGAGACACTGTGACTCTGAGACTCTGAGACACTGAGGCAATGAGACACTGAGACACTAAGACACAGAGACACTGTGACTCTGAGACACTGAGGCAATGAGACATTGAGACACAAAGACACTGAGACTCTGAGACACTGAGACAAAAAGACACAGAGACACTGATGCACTGAGACTCTGAGATACTGAGACTCTGAGATACTGAGACACAGAGACACTGAGACACTGAGGCACAGAATCACTGAGACACTGAGACACAGAGACACTGAGATACTGAGGCACAGACACACTGAGACTCTGAGACACTGAGACTCTGAGACACTGAACACAAAGACTTTGAGACACTGAGACACAGAGACACTGAGACTCTGAGACAACGAGACACTGAGATACTGAGGCACAGAGACACTGAGACACAAAACTTTGAGACACAGAGACACTGAGGCTCTGAGACACTGAGACACAAAGACACTGAGTCACTGAGACACTGAGACAAAAAGACACAGAGACACTGATACACTGAGACTCTGAGATACTGAGACTCTGAGATACTGAGACTCAGAGACACTGAGACACTGAGGCAAAAATACACTGAGACACAGAGACACTGTGACGGAGACACAGAGACACTGTGACTCTGAGACACTGAGGCAATGAGACACTGAGGCACAGAGACACTGAGACACTGAGACACTAAGATACAGAGACACTGTGACTCTGAGACTCTGAGACACTGAGGCAATGAGACACTGAGACACTAAGACACAGAGACACTGTGACTCTGAGACACTGAGGCAATGAGACACTGAGACACAGAAATACTCAGACAAAGAGACACTGAGACACAGAGACAATGAGACACAGAGACACTGAGACTCTGAGACAGTGAGACACTGAGACACAGAGACAAAGAAACACTGAGACACAGATACATTGAGACATGAGATACTGTGACACTGAGACACAGAGACACTGTGACAGAGACACAGAGACACTGAGACACTGAGACACTAAGACACAGAGACACTGTGACTCTGAGACACTGAGGCAATGAGACACTGAGGCACAGAGACACTGAGACACTAAGACACAGAGACACTGTGACTCTGAGACACTGAGGCAATGAGACACTGAGACACTGAGACAAAAAGACACAGAGACACTGATACACTGAGACTCTGAGATACTGAGACTCTGAGATACTGAGACTCAGAGACACTGAGACACTGAGGCACAGAATCACTGAGACACTGAGACACAGAGACACTGAGATACTGAGGCACAGACACACTGAGACTCTGAGACACTGAGACTCTGAGACACTGAACACAAAGACTTTGAGACACTGAGACACAGAGACACTGAGACTCTGAGACAATGAGACACTGAGATACTGAGGCACAGAGACAATGAGACACTGAGACACAAAACTTTGAGACACAGAGACACTGAGGCTCTGAGACACTGAGACACAAAGACACTGAGTCACTGAGACTCTGAGACACTGAGACACAAAGACACAGAGACACAGAGACACAGAGACACAGAGACAATGACGCACAGAGACACTGAGATACAGATAAACTGAGACACTGAGACTCTGAGACGCTGAGACACTGAGGCACAGTGATACTGAGACACAGATTCACTGAGACTCTAAGACACTGAGACATTGAAAATCTGACACACTGAGAAACTGAGACACTGAGTCTCTGAGCCACTGATAAAATGAGACACAGAGACACAGAGACACTTTGACTCTGAGACACTGAGACACTGAGACACAGAGATACTGGGACACAGAGACAAAATAAATTGAGACCCTGAGACACAGAGACACTGAAACACAGATACACTGAGACTCTGAGACACTGAGACACAGAGACATTGAGTCACTGAGGCACAGAGACACAGAAAAACAGAGATACTGAGACACTGTGACGCAGAGACACTGAGAGTCTGATAGACTGAGGCACAGCGACACTGAGAC
Source organism: Prionace glauca (assembly GCA_037974335.1). Classification (NCBI taxonomy): domain Eukaryota; kingdom Metazoa; phylum Chordata; class Chondrichthyes; order Carcharhiniformes; family Carcharhinidae; genus Prionace; species Prionace glauca. The sequence goes on along the minus strand of JBBMRE010000154.1, from coordinate 191,371 downwards.
ACTGAAACACTGAGGCACCAAGACACAAAGACTCTGAGACACTGAGACACTGAGACACAGAGACACAGAGGCACTGAGATTCTGATACATTGAGACACAGAGATAATGACGCACCAATACACAGAGACACAGAGACACAGAGACACTGAGACACAGAGACACAGAGACACTGAGGCAGTGAGACATTGAGACACTGAGACTCAGACACTGAGACACAAAGACACTGAGATAATGAGGCCCAGACACACTGAGACTCTGAGACACTGAGACTCTGAGACAATGAACACAAAGACTTTGAGACACTGAGACACAGAGACACTGAGACTCTGAGACAATGAGACACTGAGACACAGAGAAATTGAGACGCTGAACACTAAGACACAGAGACACTGAGACACTGAACACTGAGACACAGAGACACAGAGACACTGAGAGTCTGAGACACTGAGACTCTGAGACACTGAGACACAGAAATACTCAGACACAGAGACACTGAGACACAGAGACAATGAGACACAGAGACACTGAGACACTGAGACACAGAGACAATGAAACACTGAGACACAGATACATTGAGACACTGGGACACTGTGACACTGAGGCACAGAGACACTCAGACACAGAGACAAAGAGACATTGAGTCAATGAGACACTGACACACTGAGACACTGAGACACAGAGACACAGAGACACTGAGACTTTGGAACACTGAGACACAGAGACACTGAGACACAAACGCACAGATAATCTGAGACTCTGAGACACAGAGGCAAAAATACACTGAGACACAGAGACACTGTGACTCTGAGGCACTGAGGCAATGAGACACTGAGGCACAGAGACACTGAGACACTAAGACACAGAGACACTCTGACTCTGAGACTCTGAGACACTGAGGCAATGAGACACTGAGACACAGAGACACAGAGACACTGAGGCAGTGAGACATTGAGACACTGAGACTCAGACACTGAGACACAAAGACACTGAGACACTGAGACAAAAAGACACAGAGACACTGATACACTGAGACTCTGAGATACTGAGACTCTGAGATACTGAGACTCAGAGACACTGAGACACTGAGGCACAGAATCACTGAGACACTGAGACACAGAGACACTGAGGCTCTGAGACACTGAGACACAAAGACACTGAGTGACTGAGACTCTGAGACACTGAGACACAAAGACACAGAGACACAGAGACAATGATGCACAGAGACACTGAGATACAGATAAACTGAGACACTGAGACTCTGAGACGCTGAGACACTGAGGCACAGTGATACTGAGACACAGATTCACTGAGACTCTAAGACACTGAGACATTGAAAATCTGACACACTGAGAAACTGAGACACTGTGTCTCTGAGCCACTGATAAAATGAGACACAGAGACACAGAGACACTTTGACTCTGAGACACTGAGACACTGAGACACAGAGATACTGGGACACAGAGACAAAATGAATTGAGACCCTGAGACACAGAGACACTGAAACACAGATACACTGAGACTCTGAGACACTGAGACACAGAGACATTGAGTCACTGAGGCACAGAGACACAGAAAAACAGAGACACTGAGACTCTGAGACACTGTGACGCAGAGACACTGAGAGTTTGATAGACTGAGGCACAGAGACACTGAGACACTGAAACACTGAGGCACCAAGACACAGAGACTCTGAGACACAGAGACACTGAGACACAGAGACACTGAGACACTGAGACACTGAGACACAGAGACACTGAGACACAGAGACACAGAGACACTGAGATTCTGATACATTGAGACACAGAGACACTGAGGCACAGAGACACTGAGACACAGAGACACAGAGACACAGAGACACTGAGGCACAGAGACACTGAGACACAGAGACACAGAGACACTGAGGCACAGAGACACTGAGACACAGAGACACAGAGACACTGAGACACGGAGACACTGAGCCACAGAGACAGTGAGACACAGAGACACTGAGCCACAGAGACAGTGAGACACAGAGACACTGAGCCACAGAGACACTGAGACCCTTAGACACTGAGACACTGAGACTCTGAGACGCTGAGGCACTGAATACAAAGACTTTGAGACACAGAGAGACTGAGACACTGAGACACAGAAACACTGAGACACAGAGACACTGAGAGTCTGATAGACTGAGGCACAGAGACACTGTGACACTGAGGCACAGAGACACAGAAAAACTGAGACACTGAGACTTTGAGAGTCTGAGACACTGAGACACAGAGACACAAAGATTCTGAGACACAGAGACACTTGGACACAGAGTCACAGAGTCTGAAACACTGAGAAAAATGTGACACAAAGACTTTGAGACACTGAGACACAGAGACACTCAGACACAAGACAAAGGGACACTGAGTCTCTGACACACTGATACACTGAGACACAGAGACACTGTGACACTGAGGAACTGAGACTCAGAGACACTGAGACACTGAGACTCAGAGACACTCTGACACAGAGTCACTGAGACCCTCAGACTTTGAGATACTGAGGCAGAGAGACACTGAGACTCTGAGACTCTGAGACTCTGATACATTGTGACACTGAGGCACAGAGACACTCAGACACAGAGACAAAGAGATACTGAATCTCTGACACTCTGATATACAGAGACACAGAGACTCTGAGACACAGATACACTGAGGCACTGAGACACAGAGACACTGAGGCACGGAGAAACTCGGACACAGAGACACAGACACACTGAGACTCTGAGACACTGAGGCACTGAGACACTGAGACACTGAGGCACTGAGACACAGAGACACTGAGGCACTGAGACACAGAGACACTGAGGCACTGAGACACAGAGACACAGAGACACAGAGACTCTGAAATTCTGAAAACAGTGTGACACAGAGTCACTGAGACTTTGAGATACTAAGACACTGAGGCACAGAGACACGGAGACACTGAGACACTGAGACGCAGAGACACTGTGACTCTGACACACTGAGGCAATGAGACACTGAGGCACAGTAACACTGAGACACTGTGACACAAAACTTTGAGACACAGAGACACTGAGACTCTGAGACACTGAGACACAAAGACACTGAGACACTGAGACAAAAAGACACAGTGACACTGATACACTGAGACTCTGAGATACTGAGACTCTGAGATACTGAGACTCAGAGACACTGAGACACTGAGGCACAGACACACTGAGACTCTGAGACACTGAGACACAGAGACACTGAGATAATGAGGCCCAGACACACTGAGACTCTGAGACTCTGAGACACTGAACACAAAGACTTTGAGACACTGAGACACAGAGACACTGAGACTCTGAGACTCTGAGACACAGAGACACTGAGACGCTGAACACTAAGACACAGAGACACTGAGACACCGAACACTGAGACACAGAGACACAGAGACACTGATGGTCTGAGACACTGAGACTCTGAGACACTGAGACACAGAAATACTCAGACACAGAGACACAGAGACACTGAGACTCTGAGACACTGAGACACAGATACATTGAGACACTGAGACACTGTGACACTGAGGCACAGAGACACTCAGACACAGAGACAACGAGACATTGAGTCAATGAGACACTGACACACTGAGACACTGAGACACAGGGATACTGAGATTCTGAGACTCTGAGATACAGAGGCACAGAAACCCTGAGACAATGAGACTTTGGGACACTGAGACACAGAGACACTGAGACTCTGAGACACAAACGCACAGAGAATCTGAGACTCTGAGACACAGAGGCAAAAATACACTGAGACACAGAGACACTGTGACGGAGACACAGAGACACTGAGACACTGAGACACTGAGACACTAAGACACAGAGACACTGTGACTCTGAGACACTGAGGCAATGAGACACTGAGGCACAGAGACACTGAGACACTGAGACACTAAGACACAGAGACACTGTGACTCTGAGACTCTGAGACACTGAGGCAACGAGACACTGAGACACTAATACACAGAGACACTGTGACTCTGAGACACTGAGGCAATGAGACACTGCGACACAAAGACACTGAGACTCTGAGACACTGAGACAAAAAGACACAGAGACACTGATACACTGAGACTCTGAGATACTGAGACTCTGAGATACTGAGACTCAGAGACACTGAGGCACAGAATCACTGAGACACTGAGACACAGAGACACTGAGATACTCAGGCACAGACACACTGAGACTCTGAGACACTGAGACTCTGAGACACTGAACACAAAGACTTTGAGACACTGAGACACAGAGACACTGAGACTCTGAGACAATGAGACACTGAGATACTGAGGCACAGAGACACTGAGGCTCTGAGACACTGAGACACAAAGAGACTGAGTCACTGAGACACTGAGACAAAAAGACACAGAGACACTGATACACTGAGACTCTGAGATACTGAGACTCTGAGATACTGAGACTCAGAGACACTGAGACACTGAGGCAAAAATACACTGAGACACTGAGACACTGTGACGGAGACACAGAGACACTGAGACACTGAGACACTGAGACACTAAGACACAGAGACACTGTGACTCTGAGACACTGAGACACTGAGGCAATGAGACACTGAGACACAGAGACACTGAGACACTAAGACACAGAGACACTGTGACTCTGAGACTCTGAGACACTGAGGCAATGAGACACTGAGACACTAAGACACAGAGACACTGTGACTCTGAGACACTGAGGCAATGAGACACTGAGACACAAAGACACTGAGACTCTGAGACACTGAGACAAAAAGACACAGAGACACTGATACACTGAGACTCTGAGATACTGAGAATCTGAGATACTGAGACTCAGAGACACTGAGACCCTGAGGCACAGAATCACTGAGACACTGAGACACAGAGACACTGAGATACTGACGCACAGACACACTGAGTCTCTGAGACACTGAGACACAGAAATACTCAGACACAGAGACACTGAGACACAGAGACAATGAGACACAGAGACACTGAGACTCTGAGACAATGAGACACTGAGATACTGAGGCACAGAGACACTGAGACACCGAGAGACTGAGACACAAAGACACTGAGACACTGAGACACAAAGACACAGAGACACAGAGACACAGAGACACAGAGACAATGACGCATAGAGACACTGAGATACAGATAAACTGAGACACTGAGACTCTGAGACGCTGAGACACTGAGGCACAGTGATACTGAGACACAGATTCACTGAGACACTAAGACACTGAGACATTGAAAATCTGACACACTGAGAAACTGAGACACTGAGTCTCTGAGCCACTGATAAAATGGGGCACAGAGACACTTTGACTCTGAGACACTGAGACACAGAGATACTGGGACACAGAGACACTAAGACACAGAGACACAGAGACAATGATGCACAGAGACACTGAGATACAGATAAACTGAGACACTGAGACTCTGAGACGCTGAGACACTGAGGTACAGTTATACTGAGACACAGATTCACTGAGACTCTAAGACACTGAGACATTGAAAATCTGACACACTGAGAAACTGAGACACTGAGTCTCTGAGCCACTGATAAAATGAGACACAGAGACACTTTGACTCTGAGACACTGAGACACTGAGACACAGAGATACAGGGACACAGAGACAAAATGAATTGAGACCCTGAGACACAGAGACACTGAAACACAGATACACTGAGACTCTGAGACACTGAGACACAGAGACATTGAGTCACTGAGGCACAGAGACACAGAAAAACAGAGACACTGAGACTCTGAGACACTGTGACGCAGAGACACTGAGAGTCTGATAGACTGAGGCACAGAGACACTGAGACACTGAAACACTGAGGCACCAAGACACAAAGACTCTGAGACACAGAGACACTGAGACACAGAGACACAGAGGCACTGAGACACAGAGACTCTGAGGCACAGAGATACTTAGACACTGAGACACAGAGACACAGAGACACTGAGACTCTGAGACACAGAGACACTGAAGCACAGAGACATTGAGACACTGAGACTCAGACACTGAGACACAAAGACACTGAGAGACTGAGACAAAAAGACACAGTGACACTGATACACTGAGACTCTGAGATACTGAGACTCTGAGATACTGAGCCTCAGAGACACTGAGACACTGAGGCACAGACACACTGAGACTCTGAGACACTGAGACACAGAGACACTGAGATAATGAGGCCCAGACACACTGAGACTCTGAGACACTGAGACTCTGAGACACTGAACACCAAGACTTTGAGACACTGAGACACAGAGACACTGAGACGCTGAACACTAAGACACAGAGACCCTGAGACACTGAACACTGAGACACAGAGACACAGAGACACTGAGAGTCTGAGACACTGAGACTCTGAGACACTGAGACACAGAAATACTCAGACACAGAGACACTGAGACACAGAGACAATGAGACACTGAGACACTGAGACTCTGAGACACTGAGACACTGAGACACAGAGACAATGAAACACTGAGACACAGATACATTGAGACATGAGACACTGTGACACTGAGGCACAGAGACACTCAGACACAGAGACAAAGAGACATTGAGTCAATGAGACACTGAGACACTGAGACACAGAGACACAGAGACACTGAGACTTTGAGACACTGAGACACAGAGATACTGAGATTCTGAGACTCTGAGATACAGAGGCACAGAAACCCTGAGACAATGAGACTTTGGGACACTGAGACACAGAGACACTGAGACTCTGAGACACAAACGCACAGAGAATCTGAGACTCTGAGACACAGAGGCAAAAATACACTGAGACACAGAGACACTGTGACAGAGACACTGAGACACTGAGACACTAAGACACAGAGACACTGTGACTCTGAGACACTGAGGCAATGAGACACTGAGGCACAGAGACACTGAGACACTAAGACACAGAGACACTGTGACTCTGAGACTCTGAGACACTGAGGCAATGAGACACTGTGACTCTGAGACACTGAGGCAATGAGACACTGAGACACTGAGACAAAAAGACACAGAGACACTGATACACTGAGACTCTGAGATACTGAGACTCTGAGATACTGAGACTCAGAGACACTGAGACACTGAGACACTGAGGCACAGAATCACTGAGACTCTGAGACACTGAGACTCTGAGACACTGAACACAAAGACTTTGAGACACTGAGACACAGAGACACAGAGACACTGAGGCACTGAGATACTGAGGCACAGAGACAATGAGACACTGAGACACAAAACTTTGAGACACAGAGACACTGAGGCTCTGAGACACTGAGACACAAAGACACTGAGTCACTGAGACTCTGAGACACTGAGACACAAAGACACAGAGACACAGAGACACAGAGACAATGACGCACAGAGACACTGAGATACAGATAAACTGAGACACTGAGACTCTGAGACGCTGTGACACTGAGGCACAGTGATACTGAGACACAGATTCACTGAGACTCTAAGACACTGAGACATTGAAAATCTGACACACTGAGAAACTGAGACACTGAGTCTCTGAGCCACTGATAAAATGAGACACAGAGACACTTTGACTCTGAGACACTGAGACACTGAGACACAGAGATACTGGGACACAGAGACAAAATGAATTGAGACCCTGAGACACAGAGACACTGAAACACAGATACACTGAGACTCTGAGACACTGAGACACAGAGACATTGAGTCACTGAGGCACAGAGACACAGAAAAACAGAGACACTGAGACTCTGAGACACTGTGACGCAGAGACACTGAGAGTCTGATAGACTGAGGCACAGAGACACTGAGACACTGAAACACTGAGGCACCAAGACACAAAGACTCTGAGACACAGAGACACTGAGACACAGAGACACAGAGGCACTGAGATTCTGATACATTGAGACACAGAGATAATGACGCACCAATACACAGAGACACAGAGACACAGAGACACTTAGACACTGAGACACAGAGACACAGAGACACTGAAGCACAGAGACATTGAGACACTGAGACACTGAGACTCAGACACTGAGACACTGAGGCACCAAGACACAGAGACACTGTGACTCTGAGACACTGAGGCAATGAGACACTGAGGCACAGAGACACTGAGACACTAAGACACAGAGACACTGTGACTCTGAGACTCTGAGACACTGAGGCAATGAGACACTGTGACTCTGAGACACTGAGGCAATGAGACACTGAGACACTGAGACAAAAAGACACAGAGACACTGATACACTGAGACTCTGAGATACTGAGACTCTGAGATACTGAGACTCAGAGACACTGAGACACTGAGACACTGAGGCACAGAATCACTGAGACTCTGAGACACTGAGACTCTGAGACACTGAACACAAAGACTTTGAGACACTGAGACACAGAGACACAGAGACACTGAGGCACTGAGATACTGAGGCACAGAGACAATGAGACACTGAGACACAAAACTTTGAGACACAGAGACACTGAGGCTCTGAGACACTGAGACACAAAGACACTGAGTCACTGAGACTCTGAGACACTGAGACACAAAGACACAGAGACACAGAGACACAGAGACAATGACGCACAGAGACACTGAGATACAGATAAACTGAGACACTGAGACTCTGAGACGCTGTGACACTGAGGCACAGTGATACTGAGACACAGATTCACTGAGACTCTAAGACACTGAGACATTGAAAATCTGACACACTGAGAAACTGAGACACTGAGTCTCTGAGCCACTGATAAAATGAGACACAGAGACACTTTGACTCTGAGACACTGAGACACTGAGACACAGAGATACTGGGACACAGAGACAAAATGAATTGAGACCCTGAGACACAGAGACACTGAAACACAGATACACTGAGACTCTGAGACACTGAGACACAGAGACATTGAGTCACTGAGGCACAGAGACACAGAAAAACAGAGACACTGAGACTCTGAGACACTGTGACGCAGAGACACTGAGAGTCTGATAGACTGAGGCACAGAGACACTGAGACACTGAAACACTGAGGCACCAAGACACAAAGACTCTGAGACACAGAGACACTGAGACACAGAGACACAGAGGCACTGAGATTCTGATACATTGAGACACAGAGATAATGACGCACCAATACACAGAGACACAGAGACACAGAGACACTTAGACACTGAGACACAGAGACACAGAGACACTGAAGCACAGAGACATTGAGACACTGAGACACTGAGACTCAGACACTGAGACACTGAGGCACCAAGACACAGAGACTCTGTGACACAGAGACACTGAGACACAGAGACACAGAGACACTGAGATTCTGATACATTGAGACACAGAGATAATGACGCACCAATACACAGAGACACAGAGACACTGAGGCACAGAGACACTGAGACACTGAGACACAGAGACACAGAGACACTGAGGCACAGAGACATTGAGACACAGAGACACTGAGACACAGAGACTCAGACGCTGAGACTCTGTGACACAGACACAGAGACAGTGAGACTCTGAGACACTGAGACACTGAGGCACATAGACACTGAGGCACAGAGACACTGAGACACAGAGACAGAGACACTGAGGCACTGAGGCACAGAGACATTGAGACACAGAGACATAGAGACACTGAAACTCTGAGACACTGAGAATCAGAGTCTCTGAGACAGAGATACACTGAGGCACAGAGACACTGAGACACAGAGACACTGATTCACTGAGACCCTGAGACACTGAGAGTTTGAGATATTAAGACACTGAGGCACAGATACACTGAGTCTCTGAGACACAGAGACACAGAGACACTGAGACACAGAGACACTGAGAGTCTGAGACACTGAGGCACAGGGACACTCAGACAGAGAGACACTGAGACACTGAGGCACCATGACACAGAGACTCTGAGAGATTGAGACTCTGAGACTCAGAGACTCTGAGACACAGTAACACAGCGACACAGAGACAATGAGGTACAGAGATACAGAGACACTGAGGCACAGAGGCACAGAGACACTGAGACACTGAGACACAGAGACACAGGTACACAGAGACATTGAGACTCTGAGACACTGAGGAACAGAGACACCGAGACACAGAAACATAGAGACACTGAAACACTGAGACACAGAGACTCTGAGACTTAGAGACACAGAGACACAGACTCACTGAAACTCTGAGACACTGAGACACTGGGACACAGAGGCACTGAGACAGAGAGACACAGAGACACTGAATCTCTGAGACACTGATACACTGAGACACAGAGATACTGTGACTCTGAGACACTGAGACACTGAGACACAGAGACAGAAAGAATTGAGACCCTGAGACACAGAGACACAGAAACAAAGATACACTGAGACTCTGAGACACTCAGACACAGAGACATAGAGACACTGAAACTCTGAGACACTGTGACACTGGGACACAGAGACACTAAGACACAGAGACACAGAGACAATGACGCACAGAGACACTGAGATACAGATAAACTGAGACACTGAGACTCTGAGACGCTGAGACACAGAGGCACAGTGATACTGAGACACAGATTTACTGAGACTCTAAGACACTGAGACATTGAAAATCTGACACACTGAGAAACTGAGACACTGAGTCTCTGAGCCACTGATAAAATGAGGCACAGAGTCACAGAGACACTTTGACTCTGAGACACTGAGACACAGAGACACTGGGACACAGAGACAAAATGAATTGAGACACTGAGACACAGAGACACTGAAACACAGATACACTGAGACTCTGAGACTCTGAGACACAGAGACATTGAGTCACTGAGGCACAGAGACACTGGGACACAGAGACAAAATGAATTGAGACACTGAGACACAGAGACACAGAAAAACAGAGACACTGAGACTCTGAGACACTGTGACGCAGAGACACTGAGAGTCTGATAGACTGTGGCACAGAGACACTGAGACACAGAAACACTGAGGCACCAAGACACAGAGACTCTGAGACACAGAGACACTGAGACACAGAGACACAGAGACACAGAGACACTGAGATTCTGATACATTGAGACACAGAGATAATGACGCACCAATACACAGAGACACAGAGACACTGAGACACAGAGACACTGAGACACTGAGACACTGAGACACTGAGACACTGAGACTCAGACACTGAGACACTGAGACACTGAGGCACCAAGACACAGAGACTCTGAGACACAGAGACACTGAGACACTGATAAACTGAGACACTGAGACACTGAGATTCTGATACATTGAGACACAGAGATAATGACGCACCAATACACAGAGACACAGAGACACTGAGGCACAGAGACACTGAGACACTGAGACACAGAGACACAGAGACACTGAGGCACAGACACATTGAGACACAGAGACACAGAGACACAGAGACTCAGAAGCTGAGACTCTGTGACACAGACACAGAGACAGTGAGACTCTGAGACACTGAGGCACAGAGACACTGAGGCACAGAGACACAGAGACAGAGACACTGAGGCACTGAGGCACAGAGACATTGAGACACAGAGACATAGAGACACTGAAACTCTGAGACACTGAGAATCGGAGTCTCTGAGACACAGATACACTGAGGCACAGGGACACTGAGACACAGAGACACTGATTCACTGAGACCCTGAGACACTGAGAGTCTGAGATATTAAGACACTGAGGCACAGATACACTGAGTCTCTGAGACACAGAGACACAGAGGCACAGAGACACTGAGAAACAGAGACACAGAGACACAGGGACACTGAGACTCTGACACTGAGGCACAGAGACACAGAGACAGAGAGACACAGAGTCACTCAGACACAGAGACACGGAGACACTGTGTCTCTGAGATACTGATACACTGAGACACAGAGACACTGAGACTCTGAGACTCTGAGACACTGAGTCTCTGACACACTGAGACAAAGAGACACAGAGACACTGAGGCACAGAGACAGTGAGACACAGAGACACTGAGACACTGATGCACAGAGACAGTGAGACACAGAGACACTGAGGCACAGAGACACTGAGACACAGAAAAACAAACACACTGAAACTCTGAGACACTGACACAGAGACACTGAGACTTTGAGATACTAAGACACTGAGGCACAGAGACACAGAGACACTGAGCCTCTGAGATACTGAGACTCTGAGACACTGAGACACAGAGACACAGAGGCACTGAGGCGCAGATAAACTGAGACACAGAGACACTGAGTCACGGAGACACTGAAACACAGAGACAGTGAGACTCTGAGGCACTGAGACACTGAGACTCTGAGACACTGAGACACTGAGGCACAGGGGCATAGAGACACAGACTCACTGAGACTCTGGGACACTGAGATTCTGAGACACTGAGACACAGAGACACTGAGACACAGAGACATAGAGACACTGAAACTCTGAGACACTGAGACACAGAGACACAGAGTCACTGAGATACAGAGACGCAGAGACAATGAGACTCAGAGACATTGATACACTGTGACACTGAGGCGTAGAGACACAGAGACACTGTGCCACAGGGACGCTGAGATTCTGAGACACTGAGAAACTGAGGCACAGAGATAGAGAGACTCTGAGACATTGAATCACTGAGACACTGAGGTACAGACACAATGAGACACATAGACACTGAGACACTGAGACACTGAGGCACAGAGAAACTGAGACACAGAGACAGAGAGACACTGAGGCACAGAGATAGAGAGACTCTGAGACATTGAGACACAGAGACTCTGATACACTGAGGCACAGACACACTGGGACACGCAGACACTAAGACACTGAGACACTGAGGCACAGATACACTGAGACACTGAGACAGAGAGACACTGAGTCACAGAGACACTGAGACACTATGCCATTGAGGCACAGAGAAACTGAACACAGAGACACTGAGGCACTGAGACACTGAGACACTGAGACACTGAGACACAGAGACACAGAGACACTGAGACACTAAGACTCTGAGACAATGAGGCACAGAGACACTGAGACACTGAGACAATTAGACTCTGAGACTCTGAGACACAGAGACATTGAAACACAGATACACTGAGACACTGAGGCACAGAGTTAGAGAAACACAGAGACACTGAGACACAGAGACACTGATTCTCTGAGATGCTGATACACTGAGACACAGACACACTGAGACTCTGAGACACTGAGACACTGAGACACAGATACACTGAGACACAGAGACACTGAGACAGTGAGACACAGAGACACTTTGACACTATGACACTGAGGCACAGAGAAACTCAGACACCGAGACAAAGAGACACTGATTTTCTGAGTCACTGAGACACAGAGATAGAAAAACACTTAGACACTGAGACAGAGAGACACTGATAATCTGAGACACTGAGACACTGTGACAATGAGGCACAGAGGCACTGAGACATAGATACACTGAGACACAGATACACTGAGACACTGAGACACTGAGACATAGAGACACTGAGTCTCTGAGACACTGAGACACAGAGACACCGAGACAGAGAGACACAGATAATCTGAGACACTGAGACACTGTGACAATGAGGCACCGAGGCACTGAGACACAGATACACTGAGACACAGATACACTGAGACACTGAGACACTGAGACACTGAGACACTGAGACATAGAGACACTGAGTCTCTGAGACACTGAGACACAGAGACACCGAGACACTGAGGCGCAGAGATAGAGGAACACTGAGACCCTGAGACACCGAGACACAGAGACACTGAGACACAGAGACACAGAGACACTGAGGCACTGAGACACAGAGACACTGAGGCACAGAGACACTGAGGCACAGAGACACGGAGACACTGAGCCACAGAGACAGTGAGACACAGAGACACTGAGCCACAGAGACACTGAGACCCTGAGGCACAGAGACAGTGAGACTCTGAGACACTGAGGCACAGAGAAACTCAGACACAGAGACACTGAATCTCTGAGACACTGAGACACTGATACACTGAGACACAGAGACAGTGAGACACAGAGACACTGTGACATTATGACACTGAGGCACAGAGAAACTCAGACACCGAGACAAAGAGACACTGATTTTCTGAGACACTGAGACACAGAGATAGAAAAACACTGAGACACTGAGACACAGAGACACAGAGATACTGAGACGGAGAGACATAGAGACACTGAAACTCTGAGACACTGAGACACAGAGACTATGAGACACAGAAACATAGAGACATAGACTCACTGAAACTCTGAGACACTGAGACACTGGGACACAGAGACACTGAGACAGAGAGACACTGAGACACTGAGACACTGAGGCACAGAGACACTGAGGCACAGAGACACAGAGACACAGAGACACTGAAGCACTGAGACACAGAGACATAGAGACACTGAAACTCTGAGACAGTGAGACACAAAACTTTGAGACACAGAGACACTGAGACTCTGAGACACTGAGGCACAGAGACACTCAGTTAGAGAGACACTGAGAAACGGAGTCTCTGAGACACTGAGAAACTGAGACACAGAGACACAGAGACAATGAGGCACAGAGACACTGAGACACAGCGACTCAGAGACACTGAGATACTGGGACACTGGGACACAGAGACACTGGGACACTGGGACACAGAGACACTGAGACACAGAGACACTGCGACACAGATTCACTGAGACTTTAAGACACTGAGACACTGTGACACTGAAGCACAGAGACACTCAGACAGAGAGACACATGAATCTCTGAGACACTGATAAACTGAGACTCAGAGACAGATACACTGAGACTCTGAGACCTGAGACACTGAGAGACACAGACACTGGGACACAGAGACACTGAGACACTGAGACGCAAAAACACTGAGGCACAGAGACACTGAGACACTGTGACACTGAGGCACAGAGACACTGAGACACTGTGACACTGAGGCACAGAGACGCTCAACACAGAGACAAAGTGACACTGAGTGTCTGAGACATTGATACACTGAGACACTGAGACTCTGAGATACTGAGACACTGAGGCACAGAAACACTGAGACACTGAGACACAGAGACACTGAGACACTGAGACACTGAGACACAGAGACACTGAGACACTGAGACTTTGAGATATTAAGACACTGAGGCACAGAAACACTGAGACACTGAGACACAGAGACACTGAGACACTGAGACACTGAGACACAGACACACTGAGACTCTGATACGCTGTACACAAAGACTTTGTGACACTGAGACACAGAGACACTGAGACTCTGAGACACTGAGACACTGAGACAGTGAGACACTGTGACACTTAGGCACAGAGACACTGAGACACTGAGACACAGAGACACTGAGACTCTGAGACACTGAGACACTGAGACAGTGAGACACTGAGACACTGTGACACTTAGGCACAGAGACACTGAGACACTGAGACACAGAGACACTGAGACACTGAGACACTGAGACACAGACACACTGAGACTCTGATACGCTGTACACAAAGACTTTGTGACACTGAGACACAGAGACACTGAGACTCTGAGACACTGAGACACTGAGACAGTGAGACACTGTGACACTTAGGCACAGAGACACTGAGACACTGAGACACAGAGACACTGAGACTCTGAGACACTGAGACACTGAGACAGTGAGACACTGAGACACTGTGACACTTAGGCACAGAGACACTGAGACACTGAGACACAGAGACACTGAGACTCTGAGACACTGAGACACTGAGACAGTGAGACACTGAGACACTGTGACACTTAGGCACAGAGACACTGAGACACAGAGAAACAGAGACACTGAGTCTCTGAGACACTGAGACACTGAGGCACAAGGATAGAGAAACACTGAGACACTGAGACACTATGCCATTGAGGCACAGAGACACTCAGACACAGAGACACTGATTCTCTGAGATGCTGATACACTGAGACACAGAGACACTGAGACACTGATACACTGAGACACAGAGACACTGAGACACCCTAGACACAGAGGCACTGAGACACAGACACACTGAGACTCTGAGACACTGTACACAAAATATTTTTTGTCACACTGAGACACAGAGACACTGAGACACTGAGACACTGAGACAGTGAGACACAGAGACACTGTGACACTATGACACTGAGACACAGAGAAACTCAGACACCGAGACAAAGAGACACTGATTTTCTGAGACACTGAGACACAGAGATAGAAAAACACTGAGACACTGAGACAGAGAGACACTGATAATCTGAGACACTGAGACACTGAGACACTGAGACACAGAGACACCGAGACACAGAGACACTGAGACTCTGAGACACTGAGACACAGAGACACTGAGGCACTGAGACACAGAGACACTGAGGCACAGAGAAACTCAGACACAGAGACACAGACACACTGAGACTCTGAGACACTGAGGCACTGAAACACTGAGACACAGAGACACAGAGATTCTGAGATACTGTGTCACAGATAAACTGAGACACAGAGACACTGAAACTCTGAAAACAGTGTGACACAGAGTCACTCAGACTTTGAGATACTAAGACACTTATGCGCAGAGACATGGAGACACTGAGCCACAGAGACAGTGAGACACAGAGACACTGAGCCACAGAGACACTGAGACCCTGAGGCACAGAGACAGTGAGACTCTGAGACACTGAGGCACAGAGAAACTCAGACACAGAGACACTGAATCTCTGAGACACTGATTCACTGAGACCCTGAGACACAGAGACAGTGAGACACAGAGACACTGTGACACTATGACACTGAGGCACAGAGAAACTCAGACACCGAGACAAAGAGACACTGATTTTCTGAGACACTGAGACACAGAGATAGAAAAACACTGAGACACTGAGGCACAGAGACACAGAGATACTGAGACACAGAGACATAGAGACACTGAAACTCTGAGACACTGAGACACAGAGACTATGAGACACAGAAACATAGAGACATGGACTCACTGAAACTCTGAGACACTGAGACAGTGGGACACAGAGACACTGAGAAAGAGAGACACTGAGACACTGAGGCACCAAGACACAGAGACTCTGAGAGATTGAGACTCTGAGACTCTGAGACACTGAGACACAGTAACACAGAGACACAGAGACAATGAGGCACAGAGATACAGAACCACTGAGGCACAGAGGCACAGAGACACTGAGACACTGAGACACAGAGTCACTGGGACACAGAGACACTGAGACAGAGAGACACAGAGACACTGAATCTCTGAGACACTGATACACTGAGACAGAGAGACACTGATAATCTGAGACACTGAGACAATGTGACATTGAGGCACAGAGACACTCAGACACAGAGAAACTGAGACACTGAGGCACCAAGATACAGAGACTCTGAGAGATTGAGACTCTGAGACTCTGAGACTCTGAGACACTGAGACACAGAGACACAGAGACTCTGAGACGCTGAAACTCTGATACACAGAGACACAGAGACTCTGAGACGCTGAGACACAGAGACACAGAGACACTGAAGCACTGAGACACAGAGACATAGAGACACTGAAACTCTGAGACAGTGAGACACAAAACTTTGAGACACAGAGACACAGAGACACTGAGACACTTAAACACAGAGAGACTCAGACACTGAGACTCTGAGACACTGAGACAATGGGACACGGAGGCACTGAGACTCTGAGATACTGAAACACAGAGACACTGAGACACAAAATTTTGAGACACTGAGACACAGAAACACTGAGACTCTGAGTCACAGAGATACTGAGACACTGAGATACTGAGACACAGAGATACTGAGACACTCAGACACTGACTCTGAGACACTGAGGCACAGAGACACTGAGACACAGAGATACTGAGACACAGAGACACTGAGTCTCTGAGACACTGATACATTGAGACTCTGAGACACTGAGGCACAGAGACACTGAGACACAGAGACACTGAGATTCTGAGACACTGAGGGACAGAGACACTGAGACACAGAGGTACTGAGACACAGAGACACTGAGTCGCTGAGACACTTATACATTGAGACTATGAGACACTGAGGCACAGAGATAGAGAATCACTGAGACACTGTGACAGAGAGACACTGTGACACAGAGACACTGAGACATTGAGACTTTGAGATATTAAGACACAGAGACACTGAGACACTGAGGCACAGAGACACTCAACAAAGAGACAAAGTGACATGAGTGTCTGAGACATTGAGACACATGAAAACTGAGACTCTGAGACATTGAGACACTGAGACACAGAGACACTGAGACATTGAGACACTGAGACACAGAGACACTGAGACACAGAGTCACTGAGACACAGAGACACTGAGACACAGAGACATTAAGCAACAGAGACACTGGGACACAGAGACACTGAGACTCTGAGACACTGAGACACTGTGTCACTGAGGCACAGAGACACTCAACACAGAGACAAAGTGACACTGAGTGTCTGAGGCATTGATACACTGAGACACTGAGACTCTGAGACATTGAGAGCCTGAGACACAGAAATACTGAGAAACAGAGACACTGAGACACAGAGACACAGAGACACTGAGACACAGAGACACTGAGACACTGAGACACAGGGACATTGAGACACTGAGATACTGTGACACTGAGGCACAGAGACACAGACAAAGAGACAAAGAGACACTGAGTCAATGAGACACTGATACACTGAGACTATGAGACAGAGACACTGAAACTCTGAGACACTGAGTCACTGGGACACAGAGGCACGGAGACAGAGAGACACAGATACACTGAATCTCTGAGACACTGTGACTCTGAGACACTGCGGCTCAGAGACTCTCAGACAGAGAGACACCGAGGCACTGATTCTCTGAGACACTAAGACACAGAGACAAAGAGACTGTGAGACACTGAGATACTGAGACACAAAGAATTGAGACCCTGAGACACAGATACACAGACACTCTGAGACACTGAGACACAGAGACACTGAGACGCTGAACACTAAGACACAGAGACACTGAGACACAGAGACACTGAGACACTGAGACGCGGAGACTCTGAGACACTGAGACACAGAGACACTGAGACACTGAACACTGAGACACAGAGACACTGAGACACAGAGACACTGAGACACTGAGACTCTGAGACTCTGAGATACAGTGGCACAGAGACACTGAGACAATGAGACTTTGGGAAACTGAGACACAGAGACACTGAGACTCTGAGACACAAACGCACAGAGACTCTGAGCCTCTGAGACACAGAGGCAAAAATACACTGAGACACAGAGACACTGTGACACTGAGACACAGAGACACTGAGTCTCTGAGACACAGAGGCACAGAGATACTGAGATTCTGAGACTCTGAGATACAGTGGCACAGAGACACTGAGACAATGAGACTTTGGGAAACTGAGACACAGAGACACTGAGACTCCGAGACACAAACGCACAGAGACTCTGAGCCTCTGAGACACAGAGGCAAAAATACACTGAGACACAGAGACATTGTGACACTGAGACACAGAGACACTGAGTCTCTGAGACACAGAGGCACAGAGATACTGAGATTCTGAGACTCTGAGACATTGAGACACTGAGACACAGAGACACTGAGCCATTGAGACACTGAGACACAGAGACACTGAGACACTGAGACACAGAGTCACTGAGACACAGAGACACTGAGACACAGAGACATTAAGCAACAGAGACACTGGGACACAGAGACACTAAGAGTCTGAGACACTGAGACACAGAGACACTGAGACACAGAGACACTGTGTCACTGAGGCACAGAGACACTCAACACAGAGACAAAGTGACACTGAGTGTCTGAGGCATTGATACACTGAGACATTGAGACTCTGAGACATTGAGAGCCTGAGACACAGAAATACTGAGAAACAGAGACACTGAGACACAGAGACACAGAGACACTGAGACACAGAGACACTGAGACACTGAGACACAGGGACATTGAGACACTGAGATACTGTGACACTGAGGCACAGAGACACAGACAAAGAGACAAAGAGACACTGAGTCAATGAGACACTGATACACTGAGACTATGAGACAGAGACACTGAAACTCTGAGACACTGAGTCACTGGGACACAGAGGCACGGAGACAGAGAGACACAGATACACTGAATCTCTGAGACACTGTGACTCTGAGACACTGCGGCTCAGAGACTCTCAGACAGAGAGACACCGAGGCACTGATTCTCTGAGACACTAAGACACAGAGACAAAGAGACTGTGAGACACTGAGATACTGAGACACAAAGAATTGAGACCCTGAGACACAGATACACAGACACTCTGAGACACTGAGACACAGAGACACTGAGACGCTGAACACTAAGACACAGAGACACTGAGACACAGAGACACTGAGACACTGAGACGCGGAGACTCTGAGACACTGAGACACAGAGACACTGAGACACTGAACACTGAGACACAGAGACACTGAGACACAGAGAAACTGAGACACTGAGACTCTGAGACTCTGAGATACAGTGGCACAGAGACACTGAGACAATGAGACTTTGGGAAACTGAGACACAGAGACACTGAGACTCTGAGACACAAACGCACAGAGACTCTGAGCCTCTGAGACACAGAGGCAAAAATACACTGAGACACAGAGACACTGTGACACTGAGACACAGAGACACTGAGTCTCTGAGACACAGAGGCACAGAGGTACTGAGATTCTGAGACTCTGAGATACAGAGGCACAGAGACACTGAGACAATGAGACTTTGGGAAACTGAGACACAGAGACACTGAGACTCTGAGACACAAACGCACAGAGACTCTGAGCCTCTGAGACACAGAGGCAAAAATACACTGAGACACAGAGACACTGTGACACTGAGACACAGAGGCACTGAGTCTCTGAGACACAGAGGCACAGAGACACTGAGACACAGAGACACGGAGACACTGAGACACTGAGACACTGAGACACAGAGACACTGTGACTTTGAGACACTGAGGCAATGAGACACTGAGGCACTGAGACACTGAGACACAAAACTTTGAGACACAGAGACACTGAGACTCTGAGACACTGAGACACAAAGACACTGAGACAAAAAGACACAGTGACACTGATACACTGAGACTCTGAGATAATGACACTCTGAGATACTGAGACTCAGAGACACTGAGACACTGAGGCACAGACACACTGAGACTCTGAGACACTGAGACACAGAGACACTGAGATAATGAGGCCCAGACACACTGAAACTCTGAGACACTGAGACTCTGAGACACTCAAAACAAAGATTTTGAGACACTGAGACACAGAGACACTGAGACTCTGAGACACTGAGACACAGAGACACTGAGACGCTGAACACTAAGACACAGAGACACTGAGACACTGAACACTGAGACACAGAGACACAGAGACACTGAGAGTCTGAGACACTGAGACTCTGAGACACTGAGACACAGAAATACTCAGACACAGAGACACTGAGACACAGAGACAATGAGACACAGAGACACTGAGACTCTGAGACACTGAGACACCGAGACAATGAAACACTGAGACACAGATACATTGAGACACTGAGACACTGTGACACAGAGGCACAGAGACACTCAGACACAGAGACAAAGAGACATTGAGTCAATGAGACACTGACACACTGAGACACTGAGACACAGAGACACTGAGACTTTGAGACACTGAGACACAGATATACTGAGATTCTGAGACTCTGAGATACAGAGGCACAGAAACCCTGAGACAATGAGACTTTGGGACACTGAGACACAGAGACACTGAGACTCTGAGACACAGAGACACAGAGACTCTTAGACACTGAGGCAATGAGACACTGAGGCACTGATAATCTGAGACACTGTGACACTGAAGCACAGACAAACTCAGACACAGAGACACTGAGACACTGAGACTCTGAGACACTGAGACACAGAGACACTGAGATAAGGAGTCAAAGGGACACTGAGACTCTGAGATTCTGAGACACAGAGACACTGAGAGACTGAGACACAAAACTTTAAGACACAGAGACACTGAGACTCTGAGACAATGTGACACAAAGACACTGAGACACTGAGACTCTGAGACACTGAGACACAAAGACAGAGACACAGAGACACTGAGGCACAGAGACACTGAGACACAGAGACACTGAGACACTGAGACTCTGAGACACTGAGACACAGAGACACTGAGACACTGAGACACAGAGACACTGAGACACTGAGACTCTGAGACACGGAGACACTGAGACACGGAGACACTGTAACACTGAGGCACAGAGACACAGAGACACTGAGGCACAGAGACAATGTGATACTGAGACTCTGAGACACAAAGACACAGAGACACTGAGACTCTGAGACACTGTGACACAGATACACTGAGGCACAGAGACAATGTGATACTGAGACTCTGAGACACAAAGACACAGAGAGACTAAGACACAGAGACACAGAGAGACTGAGACACTCAGACGCAGAGACACTGAGACACAAAGAATTGAGACCCTGAGACACAGAGACAATGAAACACAGATACACTGAAACTCTGAGACACTGAGACACAGAGACACAGAGACACTGAGACACTGAGACTCTGAGACACTGAGACACTGAAAATCTGAGACACTGAGACACTGAGCACAGAGACACTGAGACAGAGAGACACTGAGTCTCTGAGACACTGATAAACTGAGACACAGAGACAGAGACACTGTGACTCTGAGACCTGAGACACTGAGACACAGAGACACTGGGATACAGGGACACTGAGACTCTGAGACACAAAGACTCTGAGACACTGAGACAAAGAGACTGTGAGACACTGAGACACAGAGATACTGGGACAGAGAGACACTGACAGTCTGAGACACTGAGAAACTGAGACACTGAGACACAAAGACACTGAAACACTGATACACTGAGACTCTGAGACACTGAGACACAGAGACACTGAGACACTGAGACTCTGAGACTCTGAGACACTGAGACACTGAAACACTGAGACCTGAGACACTGAGACTCTGAGACTCTGAGACACTGAGACACTGAGACCCTGAGACACTGAGACTCTGTGACTCTGAGACACAGAGACACTGAGACACTGTGACACAGAGGCACAGAGACTCTCAGACACAGAGACAATGAGACACTGAGTCTCTGAGACACTGATACACTGAGACACAGAGACACTGAGACACTGAGACACAGAGACACTGAGATTCTGAGACTCTGAGACACAGAGGCACAGAGACACTGAGACTCTGAGACACAAATGCACAGAGACTCTGAGACTCTGAGAGACAGAGGCACAAAGACACTGAGACACAGAGATACAATGACACTGAGACACTGAGACACAGAGGCACTGAGACACAGAGGCACAGAGAAACTGACACACTGAGACTTTGAGACACTGAGACACAGAGACACGGAGACACAGAGACACTTAGACACAGAGATACTATGACACTGAGACACAGAGACACTGAGACACTGAGACACAGAGACAGAGAGACTCTTAGACACTGAGGCAATGAGACACTGAGGCACTGATAATCTGAGACACTGTGACACTGAGGCACAGACAAACTCAGAGATAGGGACACTGAGACTCTGAGACACTGAGACTCTGAGATACTGAGACACAGAGACACTGAGTCACTGAGACACAGAGACACTGAGACTCTGTGACACTGAGACACTGAGATAAGGAGGCACAGGGACACTGAGACTCTGAGATTCTGAGACTCTGTGACTCTGAGACACTGAGACACAGAGACACTGAGACACTGTGACACAGAGGCACAGAGACTCTCAGACACAGAGACAATGAGACACTGAGTCTCTGAGACACTGATACACTGAGACACAGAGACACTGAGACTTTGAGGCACTGAGACACTGAGACACAGAGACACTGAGATTCTGAGACTCTGAGACACAGAGGCACAGAGACACTGAGACTCTGAGACACAAATGCACAGAGACTCTGTGACTCTGAGAGACAGAGGCACAAAGACACTGAGACACAGAGATACAATGACACTGAGACACTGAGTCACAGAGGCACTGAGACACAGAGGCACAGAGAAACTGAGACACTGAGACTTTGAGACACTGAGACACAGAGACACGGAGACACAGAGACACTTAGACACAGAGATACTATGACACTGAGACACAGAGACACTGAGACACTGAGAAACAGAGACACAGAGACTCTTAGACACTGAGGCAATGAGACACTGAGGCACTGATAATCTGAGACACTGTGACACTGAGGCACAGACAAACTCAGAGATAGAGACACTGAGACTCTGAGACACTGAGACTCTGAGATACTGAGACACAGAGACACTGAGACACTGAGACACAGAGACACTGAGACTCTGTGACACTGAGACACTGAGATAAGGAGGCACAGGGACACTGAGACTCTGAGATTCTGAGACTCTGAGATTCTGAGACTCAGAGACACTGAGACACTGAGACACAAAACTTTAAGACACAGAGACACTGAGACTCTGAGACAATGAGACACAAAGACACTGAGACACTGAGACTCTGAGACACTGAGACACAAAAACAGAGACACAGAGACAATGAGGCACAGAGACACAGAGACAATGAGGCACAGAGACACAGAGACACAGAGACACTGAGACACAGAGGCACTGAGGCACAGAGACACTGAGACACAGATACACTGAGACACTGAGACTCTGAGAAACTGAGACACTGAGGCACAGTGATACTGAGAAACAGATTCACTGAGACTATAAGACACTGAGACACTGAAAATCTGAGACACTGAGACACTGTGACACTGAGGCACAGAGACGCTCAGACAGATAGACACTGAGACACTGAGACACTGAGACACTGTGACACTGAGGCACAGAGACGCTCAGACAGATAGACACTGAGACACTGAGACACTGATAAACTGAGACACAGGGACACAGAGACACTGTGACTCTGAGAATCTAAGACACAGAGACACTGGGACACAGAGACACTGAGACTCTGAGACACTGAGAGACAAAGGCACTGAGACACTGTGACACAGGCACAGAGACACTCAACACAGAGACAAAGTGACACTGAGTGTCTGAGACATTGATATACTGAGACACTGAGACTCTGAGACATTGAGTCACTGAGGCACAGAGACACAGAAAAACAGAGACACTGAGACTCTGAGACACTGTGACAGAGACACTGAGACACTGAGACTTTGAGATATTAAGACACTGAGGCACAGAAACACTGAGGCACAGAGACACTGAGTCACTGAGACTCTGAGACGCTGAGACACTGAGGCACAGTGATACTGAGACACAGATTCACTGAGACTCTAAGACACAGAGACACTGGGACTCTGAGACACTGAGACACAGAGACACTGTGACTCTGAGACATTGAGACACTGAGACACAGAGACACTGGGACACAGAGACACTGAGTCTCAGAGACATTGAGACACAGAGACACTGAGACACAGAGACACTGTGACACTGAGGCACAGAGACACTCAACACAGAGACAAAGTGACACTGAGTGTCTGAGACATTGACACACTGAGACACTGAGACTCTGAGACATTGAGACACTGAGACACAGAGAAACTGAGACACAGAGACTCTGAGACACTGAGACACAGAGACTCTGAGACACAGAGACATTGAGCAACAGAGACACTGGGACACAGAGACACTGAGACTCTGAGACACTGAGTCACAGAGAATCTGAGACACAGAGACACTGTGACACTGAGGCACAGAGACACTCAACACAGAGACAAAGTGACACTGAGTGTCTGAGGCATTGATACACTGAAACCCTGAGACATTGAGACACTGAGACACAGAAATACTGAGACACAGAGACACTGAGACACAGAGACACTGAGACACTGAGACACAGAGGCACAGAGAAAATGAAACACTGAGACACTGAGACACAGAGACACTGAGACACAGAGAAACTTAGACACAGAGGCACAGAGACACTGAGACACAGAGTCACAGAGAGACTGAGACACTGAGACACAAAGACACAGAGACTCTTAGACCGAGAGGCAATGAGACACTGAGGCACTGATAATCTGAGACACTGTGACACTGAGGCACAGACAAACTCAGACACAGAGACACTGAGACTCTGAGACACTGAGACTCTGAGATACTGAGACACAGAGACACTGAGACACCGAGACACTGAGACACAGAGACACTGAGACTCTGAGACACTGAGACACAGAGACACTGAATATAATGAGGCACAGGGACACTGAGACTCTGAGACTCTGAGATTCTGAGACACAGAGAGACAGAGAGAGTGAGACACAAAACTTTAAGACAGAGACACAGAGACAATGAGGCACAGAGACACTGAGACAGAGAGACACTGAGACACAGAGACACTGAGGCACAGAGACACTGAGACACAGATACACTGAGACACTGAGACTCTGAGAAACTGAGACACTGAGACACAGAGACACTGAGACACTGAGACTCTGAGACACGGAGACACTGAGACACGGAGACACTGTAACACTGAGGCACAGAGACACAGAGACACTGAGGCACAGAGACAATGTGATACTGAGACTCTGAGACACAAAGACACAGAGACACTGAGACTCTGAGACACTGTGACACAGATACACTGAGGCACAGAGACAATGTGATACTGAGACTCTGAGACACAAAGACACAGAGAGACTAAGACACAGAGACACAGAGAGACTGAGACACTCAGACGCAGAGACACTGAGACACAAAGAATTGAGACCCTGAGACACAGAGACAATGAAACACAGATACACTGAAACTCTGAGACACTGAGACACAGAGACACAGAGACACTGAGACACTGAGACTCTGAGACACTGAGACACTGAAAATCTGAGACACTGAGACACTGAGCACAGAGACACTGAGACAGAGAGACACTGAGTCTCTGAGACACTGATAAACTGAGACACAGAGACAGAGACACTGTGACTCTGAGACCTGAGACACTGAGACACAGAGACACTGGGATACAGGGACACTGAGACTCTGAGACACAAAGACTCTGAGACACTGAGACAAAGAGACTGTGAGACACTGAGACACAGAGATACTGGGACAGAGAGACACTGACAGTCTGAGACACTGAGAAACTGAGACACTGAGACACAAAGACACTGAAACACTGATACACTGAGACTCTGAGACACTGAGACACAGAGACACTGAGACACTGAGACTCTGAGACTCTGAGACACTGAGACACTGAAACACTGAGACCTGAGACACTGAGACTCTGAGACTCTGAGACACTGAGACACTGAGACCCTGAGACACTGAGACTCTGTGACTCTGAGACACAGAGACACTGAGACACTGTGACACAGAGGCACAGAGACTCTCAGACACAGAGACAATGAGACACTGAGTCTCTGAGACACTGATACACTGAGACACAGAGACACTGAGACACTGAGACACAGAGACACTGAGATTCTGAGACTCTGAGACACAGAGGCACAGAGACACTGAGACTCTGAGACACAAATGCACAGAGACTCTGAGACTCTGAGAGACAGAGGCACAAAGACACTGAGACACAGAGATACAATGACACTGAGACACTGAGACACAGAGGCACTGAGACACAGAGGCACAGAGAAACTGACACACTGAGACTTTGAGACACTGAGACACAGAGACACGGAGACACAGAGACACTTAGACACAGAGATACTATGACACTGAGACACAGAGACACTGAGACACTGAGACACAGAGACAGAGAGACTCTTAGACACTGAGGCAATGAGACACTGAGGCACTGATAATCTGAGACACTGTGACACTGAGGCACAGACAAACTCAGAGATAGGGACACTGAGACTCTGAGACACTGAGACTCTGAGATACTGAGACACAGAGACACTGAGTCACTGAGACACAGAGACACTGAGACTCTGTGACACTGAGACACTGAGATAAGGAGGCACAGGGACACTGAGACTCTGAGATTCTGAGACTCTGTGACTCTGAGACACTGAGACACAGAGACACTGAGACACTGTGACACAGAGGCACAGAGACTCTCAGACACAGAGACAATGAGACACTGAGTCTCTGAGACACTGATACACTGAGACACAGAGACACTGAGACTTTGAGGCACTGAGACACTGAGACACAGAGACACTGAGATTCTGAGACTCTGAGACACAGAGGCACAGAGACACTGAGACTCTGAGACACAAATGCACAGAGACTCTGTGACTCTGAGAGACAGAGGCACAAAGACACTGAGACACAGAGATACAATGACACTGAGACACTGAGTCACAGAGGCACTGAGACACAGAGGCACAGAGAAACTGAGACACTGAGACTTTGAGACACTGAGACACAGAGACACGGAGACACAGAGACACTTAGACACAGAGATACTATGACACTGAGACACAGAGACACTGAGACACTGAGAAACAGAGACACAGAGACTCTTAGACACTGAGGCAATGAGACACTGAGGCACTGATAATCTGAGACACTGTGACACTGAGGCACAGACAAACTCAGAGATAGAGACACTGAGACTCTGAGACACTGAGACTCTGAGATACTGAGACACAGAGACACTGAGACACTGAGACACAGAGACACTGAGACTCTGTGACACTGAGACACTGAGATAAGGAGGCACAGGGACACTGAGACTCTGAGATTCTGAGACTCTGAGATTCTGAGACTCAGAGACACTGAGACACTGAGACACAAAACTTTAAGACACAGAGACACTGAGACTCTGAGACAATGAGACACAAAGACACTGAGACACTGAGACTCTGAGACACTGAGACACAAAAACAGAGACACAGAGACAATGAGGCACAGAGACACAGAGACAATGAGGCACAGAGACACAGAGACACAGAGACACTGAGACACAGAGGCACTGAGGCACAGAGACACTGAGACACAGATACACTGAGACACTGAGACTCTGAGAAACTGAGACACTGAGGCACAGTGATACTGAGAAACAGATTCACTGAGACTATAAGACACTGAGACACTGAAAATCTGAGACACTGAGACACTGTGACACTGAGGCACAGAGACGCTCAGACAGATAGACACTGAGACACTGAGACACTGAGACACTGTGACACTGAGGCACAGAGACGCTCAGACAGATAGACACTGAGACACTGAGACACTGATAAACTGAGACACAGGGACACAGAGACACTGTGACTCTGAGAATCTAAGACACAGAGACACTGGGACACAGAGACACTGAGACTCTGAGACACTGAGAGACAAAGGCACTGAGACACTGTGACACAGGCACAGAGACACTCAACACAGAGACAAAGTGACACTGAGTGTCTGAGACATTGATATACTGAGACACTGAGACTCTGAGACATTGAGTCACTGAGGCACAGAGACACAGAAAAACAGAGACACTGAGACTCTGAGACACTGTGACAGAGACACTGAGACACTGAGACTTTGAGATATTAAGACACTGAGGCACAGAAACACTGAGGCACAGAGACACTGAGTCACTGAGACTCTGAGACGCTGAGACACTGAGGCACAGTGATACTGAGACACAGATTCACTGAGACTCTAAGACACAGAGACACTGGGACTCTGAGACACTGAGACACAGAGACACTGTGACTCTGAGACATTGAGACACTGAGACACAGAGACACTGGGACACAGAGACACTGAGTCTCAGAGACATTGAGACACAGAGACACTGAGACACAGAGACACTGTGACACTGAGGCACAGAGACACTCAACACAGAGACAAAGTGACACTGAGTGTCTGAGACATTGACACACTGAGACACTGAGACTCTGAGACATTGAGACACTGAGACACAGAGAAACTGAGACACAGAGACTCTGAGACACTGAGACACAGAGACTCTGAGACACAGAGACATTGAGCAACAGAGACACTGGGACACAGAGACACTGAGACTCTGAGACACTGAGTCACAGAGAATCTGAGACACAGAGACACTGTGACACTGAGGCACAGAGACACTCAACACAGAGACAAAGTGACACTGAGTGTCTGAGGCATTGATACACTGAAACCCTGAGACATTGAGACACTGAGACACAGAAATACTGAGACACAGAGACACTGAGACACAGAGACACTGAGACACTGAGACACAGAGGCACAGAGAAAATGAAACACTGAGACACTGAGACACAGAGACACTGAGACACAGAGAAACTTAGACACAGAGGCACAGAGACACTGAGACACAGAGTCACAGAGAGACTGAGACACTGAGACACAAAGACACAGAGACTCTTAGACCGAGAGGCAATGAGACACTGAGGCACTGATAATCTGAGACACTGTGACACTGAGGCACAGACAAACTCAGACACAGAGACACTGAGACTCTGAGACACTGAGACTCTGAGATACTGAGACACAGAGACACTGAGACACCGAGACACTGAGACACAGAGACACTGAGACTCTGAGACACTGAGACACAGAGACACTGAATATAATGAGGCACAGGGACACTGAGACTCTGAGACTCTGAGATTCTGAGACACAGAGAGACAGAGAGAGTGAGACACAAAACTTTAAGACAGAGACACAGAGACAATGAGGCACAGAGACACTGAGACAGAGAGACACTGAGACACAGAGACACTGAGGCACAGAGACACTGAGACACAGATACACTGAGACACTGAGACTCTGAGAAACTGAGACACTGAGACACAGAGACACTGAGACACAGAGACACTGAGACACAGAGACACTGTGACACTGAGGCACAGAGACACTAAACACAGAGACAAAGTGACACTGAGTGTCTGAGACATTGACACACTGAGACACTGAGACATTGAGACACTGAGACACTGAGACTTTGAGACACTGAGACACAGAGACACAGAGACACATAGACACAGCGATACTATGACACTGAGACACTGAGACTCTGAGACTCTGAGACACAGAGGCACAGAGACACTGAGACACAGAGTCACAGAGACACTGAGACACTGAGACACAAAGACACAGAGACTCTTAGACATAGAGGCAATGAGACACTGAGGCACTGATAATCTGAGACACTGTGATACTGAGGCACAGACAAAATGAGACACTGAGGCACAGAGACACTGAGACACCGATACACTGAGACACTGAGACTCTGAGAAACTGAGACACTGAGACACAGAGACACTCAACACAGAGACAAAGTGACACTGAGTTTCTGAGACATTGACACACTGAGGCACTGAGACTCTGAGACATTGAGACACTGAGACACAGAGAAACTGAGACACAGAGACTCTGAGACACTGAGACACAGAGACACTGAGACACTGAGGCACCGAGTCACTGCGGCACAGAGACACTGAGACACAGATACACTGAGACACTGAGACTCTGAGAAAAAGAGACACTGAGGCACAGTGATACTGAGAAACAGATTCACTGAGACTCGAAGACACTGTTACACTGAGAGGCACAGAGACTCTCAGACAGATAGACACTGAGACACTGAGTCTCTGAGATACTGATAAACTGAGACACAGGGACACAGAGACACTGTGACTCTGAGAACCTGAGACTCTGAGAAACAAAGACACTGAGACACTGAGACTCTGAGAGTCTGAGACATTGAGTCACTGAGGCACAGAGACACAGAAAAACAGAGACACTGAGACACTGAGACACTGTGACAAAGAGACACTGAGACACTGAGACTCTGAGACGCTGAGACACTGAGGCACAGTGATACTGAGACACAGATTCACTGAGACTCGAAGACACTGAGACACTTAAAATCTGAGACACTGAGGCACAGAGTCACTGAGACACAGAGACACTGAGACTCTGAGACAGTGAGACACAGAGACACTGGGACACAGAGACACTGGGTCTCAGAGACACTGAGACACAGAGACACTGAGACACAGAGACACTGTGACACTGAGGCACAGAGACACTCAACAAAGAGACAAAGTGACACTGAGAGTCTGAGACATTGAGACACATGAAAACTGAGACACTGAGACATTGAGACACTGAGACACAGAGACACTGAGACACAGAGTCACTGAGACACAGAGACACTGAGACACAGAGTCATTGCGCAACAGAGACACTGGGACACAGAGACACTGAGACTCTGAGACACTGAGACACAGAGACACTGAGACACAGAGACACTGGGACACAGAGACACTGGGACACAGAGACACTGGGTCTCAGAGACACTGAGACACAGAGACACTGAGACACAGAGACACTGTGACACTGAGGCACAGAGACACTCAACAAAGAGACAAAGTGACATGAGTGTCTGAGACATTGAGACACATGAAAACTGAGACACTGAGACATTGAGACACTGAAACACAGAGACACTGAGACACAGCGTCACTGAGACACAGAGACACTGAGACACAGAGACATTGAGACACTGAGATACTGTGACACTGAGGCACAGAGACACTCAACACAGAGACAAAGTGACACTGAGTGTCTGAGGCATTGATACACTGAGACACTGAGACTCTGAGACATTGAGAGACTGAGACACAGAAATACTGAGACACAGAGACACTGAGACACAGAGACACAGAGACACTGAGACACAGAGACACTGAGACACTGAGACACAGAGACATTGAGACACTGAGATACTGTGACACTGAGGCACAAAGACAGAGACACGGAGACAATGAGGCACAGAGACACTGAGACACAGAGACACTGAGACACAGAGTCACTGAGACACAGAGACACTGAGACACAGAGGTCATTGAGCAACAGAGACACTGGGACACAGAGACACTGAGACTCTGAGACACTGTGACACTGAGGCACAGAGACACTCAACACAGAGACAAAGTGACACTGAGTGTCTGAGGCATTGATACACTGAGACACTGAGACACTGAGACTCTGAGATACCGACTCACAGAAATACTGAGACACAGAGACAATGAGACAAAGAGACACTGAGACTCTGAGACACTGAGACACAGAGACACTGAGACAAAGAGACACAGAGACACTGAGACTTTGAGAAACTGAGACACAGATATACTGAGATTCTGAGACTCTGAGACACAAATGCACAGAGACTCTGAGCCTCTGAGACACAGAGGCAAAAATACACTGAGACACAGAGACACTGTGACACTGAGACACAGAGACACTGAGACTCTGAGACACAGAGGCACAGAGACACTGAGACACAGAGACACGGAGACACTGAGTCACTGAGACACAGAGACACTGTGACTCTGAAACACTGAGGCAATGAGACACTGAGGCACAGTAACACTGAGACACAAAACTTTGAGACACAGAGACACTGAGACTCTGAGACACAAAGACACTGAGACACTGAGACAAAAAGACACAGTGACACTGATACACTGAGACTCTGAGATACTGAGACTCTGATATACTGAGACTCAGAGACACTGAGACACTGAGATAATGAGGCCCAGACACACTGAGACTCTGAGACACTGAGACTCTGAGACACAGAACACAAAGACTTTGAGACACTGAGACACAGAGACACTGAGACTCTGAGACACTGAGACACAGAGTCACTGAGACGCTGAACACTAAGACACAGAGACACTGAGACACTGAACACTGAGACACAGAGACACTGAGAGTCTGAGACACTGAGACACAGAGACAATGAAACACTGAGACACTGTGACACTGAGGCACTGAGACACTCAGACACAGAGACAAAGAGACATTGAGTCAATGAGACACTGACACACTGAGACACTGAGACACAGAGACACAGAGACACTGAGACTTTGAGACTCTGAGACACAGAGATACTGAGATTCTGAGACTCTGAGACACTGAGACAAAAAGACACAGAGACACTGATACACTGAGACTCTGAGATACTGAGACTCTGAGATACTGAGACTCAGAGACACTGAGACACTGAGGCACAGAATCACTGAGACACTGAGACACAGAGACACTGAGATACTGAGGCACAGACACACTCAGACTCTGAGACACTGAGACTCGAGACACTGAACACAAAGACTTTGAGACACTGAGACACAGAGACACTGAGACTCTGAGACAATGAGACACTGAGATACTGAGGCACAGAGACACTGAGACACAAAACTTTGAGACACAGAGACACTGAGGCTCTGAGACACTGAGACACAAAGACACTGAGTCACTGAGACTCTGAGATACTGAGACACAAAGACACAGAGACACAGAGACAATGACGCACAGAGACACTGAGATACAGATAAACTGAGACACTGAGATGCTGAGACACTGAGGCACAGTGATACTGAGACACAGATTCACTGAGACTCTAAGACACTGAGACATTGAAAATCTGACACACTGAGAAACTGAGACACTGAGTCTCTGAGCCACTGATAAAATGAGACACAGAGACACAGAGACACTTTGACTCTGAGACACTGAGACACTGAGACACAGAGATACTGGGACACAGAGACAAAATGAATTGAGACCCTGAGACACAGAGACACTGAAACACAGATACACTGAGACTCTGAGACACTGAGACACAGAGACATTGAGTCACTGAGGCACAGAGACACAGAAAAACAGAGACACTGAGACTCTGAGACACTGTGACGCAGAGACACTGAGAGTCTGATAGACTGAGGCACAGAGACACTGAGACACTGAAACACTGAGGCACCAAGACACAAAGACTCTGAGACACAGAGACACAGAGACACTGAGATTCTGATACATTGAGACACAGAGATAATGACGCACCAATACACAGAGACACAGAGACACTGAGGCACCAAGACACAAAGACTCTGAGACACAGAGACACTGAGACACAGAGACACAGAGGCACTGAGATTCTGATACATTGAGACACAGAGATAATGACGCACCAATACACAGAGACACAGAGACACAGAGACACTGAGACACAGAGACACAGAGACACTGAAGCACAGAGACATTGAGACACTGAGACACTGAGACTCAGACACTGATACACTGAGACTCTGAGATACTGAGACTCTGAGATACTGAGACTCAGAGACACTGAGACACTGAGGCACAGACACACTGAGACTCTGAGACACTGAGACACAGAGACACTGAGATAATGAGGCCCAGACACACTGAGACTCTAAGACACTGAGACTTTGAGACACTGAAAACAAAGATTTTGAGACACTGAGACACAGAGACACTGTGACTCTTAGACACTGAGACACAGAGACACTGTGACTCTTAGACACTGAGACACAGAGACACTGAGACGCTGAACACTAAGACACAGAGACACTGAGACACTGAACACTGAGACACAGAGACACAGAGACACTGAGAGTCTGAGACACTGAGACTCTGAGACACTGAGACACTGAGACACAGAAATACTCAGACACAGAGACACTGAGATACAGAGACAATGAGACACAGAGACACTGAGACTCTGAGACTCTGAGACACCGAGACAATGAAACACTGAGACACAGATACATTGAGACACTGAGACACTGTGACACAGAGACACTGAGACTTTGAGACACTGAGACACAGAGATACTGAGATTCTGAGACTATGAGATACAGAGGCACAGAAACCCTGAGACAATGAGACTTTGGGACACTGAGACACAGAGACACTGAGACTCTGAGACACAGAGACACAGAGACTCTTAGACACTGAGGCAATGAGACACTGAGGCACTGATAATCTGAGACACTGTGACACTGAGGCACAGACAAACTCAGACACAGAGACACTGAGACACTGAGACTCTGAGACACTGAGACTCTGAGATACTGAGACACAGAGACACTGAGACACTGAGGCACAGAGACACTGAGACTCTGAGACAATGTGACACAAAGACACTGAGGCACTGAGACTCTGAGACACTGAGACACAAAGACGGAGACACAGAGACACTGAGGCACAGAGACACTGAGACACTGAGACTCTGAGACACCGAAACACAGAGACACTGAGACACTGAGACACAGAGACACTGAGACACTGAGACACGGAGACACTGAGACACGGAGACACTGTAACACTGAGGCACAGAGACACAGAGACACTGAGACACAGAGACACTGAGGCACAGAGACACAGAGACACCCTAGACACAGAGGCACTGAGACACAGACACACTGAGAATCTGAGACACTGTACACAAAGACTTTGTGACACTGAGACACAGAGACACTGAGACTCTGAGACACTGAGACACTGAGACACTGAGACACTGAGACACAGATACACTGAGACACAGAGACACTGAGACAGTGAGACACAGAGACACTGAGGCACAGAGAAACTCAGACACCGAGACAAAGAGACACTGATTTTCTGAGACACTGAGACACAGAGATAGAAAAACACTTAGACACTGAGACAGAGACACAGAGGCACTGAGACATAGAAACACTGAGACACTGAGACTCTGAGACACTAAGACACAGAGACACTGAGACACAGAGACACAGAGACACTGAGGCACAGAGAAAGTCAGACACAGAGACACAGACACACTGAGACTCTGAGACACTAAGACACAGAGACACTGAGACACAGAGACACAGAGACACTGAGGCACAGAGAAAGTCAGACACAGAGACACAGACACACTGAACACTGAGACACTGAGACACTGAGACACAGAGACACAGAGATTCTGAGATACTGTGTCACAGATAAACTGAGACACAGAAACACTGAAACTCTGAAAAGAGTGTGACACAGAGTCACTCAGACTTTGAGATACTAAGACACTTATGCACAGAGACATGGAGACACTGAGGCACAGAGAAACTCAGACACAGAGACACTGAATCTCTGAGACACTGATACACTGAGACACTGAGACACAGAAACAGTGAGACACAGAGACACTGTGACACTATGACACTGAGGCACAGAGAAACTCAGACACCGAGACAAAGAGACACTGATTTTCTGAGACACTGAGACACAGAGATAGAAAAACACTTAGACACTGAGACAGAGACACACTGATAATCTGAGACACTGAGACACAGAGATAGAAAAACACTGAGACACTGAGGCACAGAGACACAGAGATACTGAGACACAGAGACATAGAGACGCTGAAACTCTGAGACACAGAGACTATGAGACACAGAAACATAGAGACATAGACTCACTGAAACTCTGAGACACTGAGACACTGGGACACAGAGACACTGAGAAAGAGAGACACTGAGACACTGAGGCACCAAGACACAGAGACTCTGAGAGATTGAGACTCTGAGACTCTGAGACACTGAGACACAGTAACACAGAGACACAGAGACAATGAGGCACAGAGATACAGAAACACTGAGGCACAGAGGCACAGAGACAATGAGACACTGAGACACAGAGTCACTGGGACACAGAGACACTGAGACAGAGAGACACAGAGACACTGAATCTCTGAGACACTGATACACTGAGACAGAGAGACACTGATAATCTGAGACACTGAGACAATGTGACATTGAGGCACAGAGACACTCAGACACAGAGAAACTGAGACACTGAGGCACCAAGACACAGAGACTCTGAGAGATTGAGACTCTGAGACTCTGAGACTCTGAGACACTGAGACACAGTAACGCAGAGACACAGAGACAATGAGGCACAGAGATACAGAGACACTGTGGCACAGAGACATTGAGACACTGAGACACTGAGACTCAGACACTGAGACTCTGAGACACTGAGACTCTGAGATACTGAGACTCTGAGATACTGAGACTCAGAGACTCTGAGACACTGAGGCACAGACACACTGAGACTCTGAGACTCTGAGACACTGAGACTCTGAGACACTGAACACAAAGACTTTGAGACACTGAGACAAAGAGACACTGAGACTCTGAGACACTGAGACACAGAGACAATGAAACACTGAGACACAGATACATTGAGACACTGGGACACTGTGACACTGAGGCACAGAGACACTCAGACACAGAGACAAAGAGACATTGAGTCAATGAGACACTGACACACTGAGACACTGAGACACAGAGACACAGAGACACTGATACTTTGAGACACTGAGACACAGAGATACTGAGATTCTGAGACTCTGAGATACAGAGGCACAGAAACCCTGAGACAATGAGACTTTGGGACACTGAGACACAGAGACACTGAGACTCTGAGACACAAACGCACAGAGAATCTGAGACTCTGAGACACAGAGGCAAAAATACACTGAGACACAGAGACACTGTGACAGAGACACAGAGACACTGAGACACCGAGACACTAAGACACAGAGACACTGTGACTCTGAGACACTGAGGCAATGAGACACTGAGGCACAGAGACACTGAGACACTGAGACACTAAGACACAGAGACACTGTGACTCTGAGACACTGAGACAATGAGACACTGAGACACTGAGACAAAAAGACACAGAGACACTGATACACTGAGACTCTGAGAAACTGAGACTCTGAGATACTGAGACTCAGAGACACTGAGACACTGAGGCACAGAATCACTGAGACACTGAGACACAGAGACACTGAGATACTGAGGCACAGACACACTGAGACTCTGAGACACTGAGACTCTGAGACACTGAACACAAAGACTTTGAGACACTGAGACACAGAGACACTGAGACTCTGAGACAATGAGACACTGAGGTACTGAGGCACAGAGACACTGAGACACAAAACTTTGAGACACAGAGACACTGAGGCTCTGAGACACTGAGACACAAAGACACTGAGTCACTGAGACTCTGAGACACTGAGACACAAAGACACAGAGACAGAGAGACAATGATGCACAGAGACACTGAGATACAGATAAACTGAGACACTGAGACTCTGAGACGCTGAGACACTGAGGCACAGTGATACTGAGACACAGATTCACTGAGACTCTAAGACACTGAGACATTGAAAATCTGACACACTGAGAAACTGAGACACTGAGTCTCTGAGCCACTGATAAAATGAGACACAGAGACACTTTGACTCTGAGACACTGAGACACAGAGATACTGGGACACAGAGACAAAATGAATTGAGACCCTGAGACACAGAGACACTGAAACACAGATACACTGAGACTCTGAGACACTGAGACACAGAGACATTGAGTCACTGAGGCACAGAGACACAGAAAAACAGAGACACTGAGACTCTGAGACACTGTGACGCAGAGACACTGAGAGTCTGATAGACTGAGGCACAGAGACACTGAGACACTGAGGCACCAAGACACAGAGACTCTGAGACACAGAGACACTGAGACACAGAGACACAGAGGCACTGAGATTCTGATACATTGAGACACAGAGATAATGACGCACCAATACACAGAGACACAGAGACATTGAGACACTGAGACTCAGACACTGAGACACAGAGACACTGAGGCACAGAGACTCAGACGCTGAGACTCTGTGACACAGACACAGAGACAGTGAGACTCTGAGACACTGAGACACTGAGGCACAGAGACACTGAGGCACAGAGACACTGAGACACAGAGACAGAGACACTGAGGCACTGAGGCACAGAGACATTGAGACACAGAGACATAGAGACACTGAAACTCTGAGACACTGAGACAAAGAGACACAGAGACACTGAGACTTTGAGAAACTGAGACACAGATATACTGAGATTCTGAGACTCTGAGACACAAACGCACAGAGACTCTGAGCCTCTGAGACACAGAGGCAAAAATACACTGAGACACAGAGACACTGTGACACTGAGACACAGAGACACTGAGACTCTGAGACACAGAGGCACAGAGACACTGAGACACAGAGACACGGAGACACAGAGACATTGAGTCACTGAGACACTGAGACACAGAGACACTGTGACTCTGAAACACTGAGGCAATGAGACACTGAGGCACAGTAACACTGAGACACTGAGACACAAAACTTTGAGACACAGAGACACTGAGACTCTGAGACACAAAGACACTGAGACACTGAGACAAAAAGACACAGTGACACTGATACACTGAGACTCTGAGATACTGAGACTCTGATATACTGAGACTCAGGGACACTGAGACACTGAGGCACAGACACACTGAGACTCTGAGACACTGAGACACAGAGACACAGAGACACTGAGATAATGAGGCCCAGACACACTGAGACTCTGAGACACTGAGACTCTGAGACACAGAACACAAAGACTTTGAGACACTGAGACACAGAGACACTGAGACTCTGAGACACTGAGACACAGAGTCACTGAGACGCTGAACACTAAGACACAGAGACACTGAGACACTGAACACTGAGACACAGAGACACTGAGAGTCTGAGACACTGAGACACAGAGACAATGAAACACTGAGACACTGTGACACTGAGGCACTGAGACACTCAGACACAGAGACAAAGAGACATTGAGTCAATGAGACACTGACACACTGAGACACTGAGACACAGAGACACAGAGACACTGAGACTTTGAGACTCTGAGACACAGAGATACTGAGATTCTGAGGCTCTGAGACACTGAGACAAAAAGACACAGAGACACTGATACACTGAGACTCTGAGATACTGAGACTCTGAGATACTGAGACTCAGAGACACTGAGACACTGAGGCACAGAATCACTGAGACACTGAGACACAGAGACACTGAGATACTGAGGCACAGACACACTCAGACTCTGAGACACTGAGACTCGAGACACTGAACACAAAGACTTTGAGACACTGAGACACAGAGACACTGAGACTCTGAGACAATGAGACACTGAGATACTGAGGCACAGAGACACTGAGACACAAAACTTTGAGACACAGAGACACTGAGGCTCTGAGACACTGAGACACAAAGACACTGAGTCACTGAGACTCTGAGATACTGAGACACAAAGACACAGAGACACAGAGACAATGACGCACAGAGACACTGAGATACAGATAAACTGAGACTCTGAGACGCTGAGACACTGAGGCACAGTGATACTGAGACACAGATTCACTGAGACTCTAAGACACTGAGACATTGAAAATCTGACACACTGAGAAACTGAGACACTGAGTCTCTGAGCCACTGATAAAATGAGACACAGAGACACAGAGACACTTTGACTCTGAGACACTGAGACACTGAGACACAGAGATACTGGGACACAGAGACAAAATGAATTGAGACCCTGAGACACAGAGACACTGAAACACAGATACACTGAGACTCTGAGACACTGAGACACAGAGACATTGAGTCACTGAGGCACAGAGACACAGAAAAACAGAGACACTGAGACTCTGAGACACTGTGACGCAGAGACACTGAGAGTCTGATAGACTGAGGCACAGAGACACTGAGACACTGAAACACTGAGGCACCAAGACACAAAGACTCTGAGACACAGAGACACTGAGACACAGAGACACAGAGGCACTGAGATTCTGATACATTGAGACACAGAGATAATGACGCACCAATACACAGAGACACAGAGACACTGAGGCACAGAGACACTTAGACACTGAGACACAGAGACATTGAGACACAGAGACACAGAGACACTGAAGCACAGAGACATTGAGACACTGAGACACTGAGACACTGAGACAATGAGACACTGAGACACTGAGACAAAAAGACACAGTGACACTGATACACTGAGACTCTGAGATAATGAGACTCTGAGATACTGAGACTTAGAGACACTGAGACACTGAGACACAGAGACACTGAGATAATGAGGCCCAGACACACTGAGACTCTAAGACACTGAGACTCTGAGACACTGAAAACAAAGATTTTGAGACACTGAGACACAGAGACACTGTGACTCTGAGACACTGAGACACAGAGACACTGAGACGCTGAACACTAAGACACAGAGACACTGAGACACTGAACACTGAGACACAGAGACACAGAGACACTGAGAGTCTGAGACACTGAGACTCTGAGACACTGAGACACTGAGACACAGAAATACTCAGACACAGAGACACTGAGATACAGAGACAATGAGACACAGAGACACTGAGACTCTGAGACTCTGAGACACCGAGACAATGAAACACTGAGACACAGATACATTGAGACACTGGGACACTGTGACACAGAGACACTGAGACTTTGAGACACTGAGACACAGAGATACTGAGATTCTGAGACTATGAGATACAGAGGCACAGAAACCCTGAGACAATGAGACTTTGGGACACTGAGACACAGAGACACTGAGACACTGAGACTCTGAGACACAGAGACTCTTAGACACTGAGGCAATGAGACACTGAGGCACTGATAATCTGAGACACTGTGACACTGAGGCACAGACAAACTCAGACACAGAGACACTGAGACACTGAGACTCTGAGACACTGAGACTCTGAGATACTGAGACACAGAGACACTGAGACACTGTGGCACAGAGACACTGAGACTCTGAGAAACAGAGACACTGAGATAAGGAGGCAAAGGGACACAGAGACACTGAGACTCTGAGACAATGTGACACAAAGACACTGAGGCACTGAGACTCTGAGACACTGCGACACAAAGACGGAGACACAGAGACACTGAGGCACAGAGACACTGAGACACTGAGACTCTGAGACACCGAAACACAGAGACACTGAGACACTGAGACACAGAGACACTGAGACACGGAGACACTGTAACACTGAGGCACAGAGACACTGAGACACTGAGACACAGAGACACTGAGGCACAG
The DNA here is from genome assembly GCA_037974335.1 of Prionace glauca. Classification (NCBI taxonomy): domain Eukaryota; kingdom Metazoa; phylum Chordata; class Chondrichthyes; order Carcharhiniformes; family Carcharhinidae; genus Prionace; species Prionace glauca. The sequence continues at coordinate 148,530 of JBBMRE010000154.1, read as the reverse complement.
AGACACTGAGACAGTGAGACTCAGAGACACTGTGACACTATGACACTGAGGCACAGAGAAACTCCGACACCGAGACAAAGAGACACTGATTTTCTGAGACACTGAGACACAGAGATAGAAAAACACTTAGACACTGAGACACAGAGACACTGATAATCTGAGACACTGAGACACTGTGACAATGAGGCACCGAGGCACTGAGACATAGAGACACTGAGACACTGAGGCGCAGAGATAGAGGAACTCTGAGACACAGAGACACTGAGACACAGAGACACTGAGGCACTGAGGCACTGAGACACAGAGACACTGAGGCACTGAGACACGGTGACACAGAGACACTGAGGCACAGAGAAAGTCAGACACAGAGACACAGACACACTGAGACACTGAGACACAGAGACACTGAGACACTGTGACACTGAGACACAGCACTGAGACACTGAGACACAGAGACTCTGAGACGCTGAGGCACTGAATACAAAGACTTTGAGACACAGAGAGACTGAGACACTGAGACACTGAGACACAGAAACACTGAGACGCAGAGACACTGAGAGTCTGATAGACTGAGGCACAGAGACACTGTGACACGGAGGCACAGAGACACAGAAAAACTGAGACACTAAGACTTTGAGATACTGAGGCACAGAGACACTGAGACACTGAGACACAGAGACTCTGAGACACTGAGGCACTGAGACACTGAGACACTGAGACACTGAGACACAGAGACACAGAGACTCTGAGATACTGTGTCACAGATAAACTGAGACACAGAGACACTGAAATTCTGAAAACAGTGTGACACAGAGTCACTGAGACTTTGAGATACTAAGACACTGAGGCACAGAGACACGGAGACACTGAGCCACAGAGACAGTGAGACTCTGAGACATTGAGACACTGAGGCACTGAGCCACAGAGACAGTGAGACACAGGGACACTGAGCCACAGAGACACTGAGACCCTGAGGCACAGAGAAACTCAGACACAGAGACACTGAGTCTCTGAGACACTGATACACTGAGACACAGAGACACTGAGACTCGGAGACACTGAGACGCAGAAACACTGAGACACTGAGGTACAGACACAATGAGACACACAGACACTGAGACACTGAGGCACAGAGAAACTGAGACACAGAGACAGAGAGACACTGAGACACTGAGGCACAGAGTCACTGAGACACTGAGACAGAGAGACACTGAGACACTGAGGCACAGAGAAACTGAACACAGAGACACTGAGGCACTGAGACACTGAGACACAGAGACACTGAGACACTGAGACACTGAGACACAGAGACACTGAGACACTAAGACTCTGAGACACTGAGGCACAGAGACACTGAGGCACAGAGACACTGAGACACTGAGACAATAAGACTCTGAGACACTGAGACACAGAGACATTGAAACACAGATACACTGAGACACTGAGGCACAGACACACGAAGACACAGAGACACTGAGACACTGAGGCACTGAGAATCTGAGACACTGAGACACAGAGTCATTGAGACACTGAGACACAGAGACAAAGATACTCTGAGACGCAGACACCCTGAGAAACTGAGTCTCTAAGGTACAGAGAAACTGAGACTCAGAGACATTGAGACGCTGAGACACTGAGAATCTGAGACACTGAGACACTGAGGCTCAGAAACATTGAGGCACTGATACACAGAGATAATGAGGCACTGAGACACAGAGACACTGAGGCACTGAGACACATAGACTCTGAGATACTGTGTCACAGATAAACTGAGACACAGAGACACTGAAATTCTGAAAACAGTGTGACACAGAGTCACTGAGACTTTGAGATACTAAGACACTGAGGCACAGAGACACGGAGACACTGAGCCACAGAGACAGTGAGACACAGGGACACTGAGCCACAGAGACACTGAGACCCTGAGGCACAGAGAAAGTGAGACTCTGAGACACTGAGGCACAGAGAAACTCAGACACAGAGGCATTGAGACTCTGAGACACTGATACACTGAGACACAGAGACACTGAGACTCGGAGACACTGAGAAACTGAGACACTGAGACACAGAGACACTGAGACGCAGAGACACTGAGACTCTGAGGCACAGAGACACCGAAATGCAGAGACACTGAGACCAGAGACAAAGATACTCTGAGACGCAGATGCCCTGAGAAACTGAGTCACTATGGCACAGAGAAACTGAGACACAGAGACACTGAGACTCTAAGACACAGAGACACTGAGACACAGAAAAAAAGACACACTGAAACTCTGAGACACTGTGACACAGAGACACTGAGAGTCTGATAGACTGAGGCAGAGAGACACTGAGACACTGAGGCAACAAGACACAGAGACTCTGAGACACTGAGACTCTGAGACACTGAGACTCTGAGACACTGAGACACTGAGGCATAGAGACACTCAGACAGAGAGACACCGAGGCACTGATTCTCTGAGACACTGAGACACAAAGACACTGAGACACTGAGGCTCTGAGGCACAGAGACACTCAGACAGAGAGACACTGAGAAACTGAGTCTCTGAGACACTGATAAACTGAGACACAGAGACACTGGGACACAGAGACACTGAGACACAGAGACAATGAGGCACAGAGACACTGCGACACAGAGACACTGTGACATTGAGACTCTGAGAATCTGAGACACTGAGGCACAGTGATACTGAGACATAGATTCACTGAGACAGAGAGACACTGAGTCTCTGAGACACTGATAAACTGAGACACAGAGACAGCTACACTGAGACTCTGAGACCTGAGACACTGAGACACAGAGACACTGGGACACTAAAACTTTGAGACACTGAGACGCAAAACTTTGAGACACAGAGACACTGAGACTCTGAGGCACAGAGACACTCAGACAGAGAGACACTGAGAAACTGAGTCTCTGAGGCACTGATAAACTGAGACACAGAGGCACTGAGATATAGAGACACAGAGACTCTGAGACACTGAGTCACAGAGACACAGAGACACTGAGGCACAGAGACACTGAAACACAGAGACACTGAGACTCTGAGACACAGAAACACTGAGACACTAAGACTCTGAGACAATGACGCACAGAGACACTGAGATACAGATAAACTGAGACTCTGAGACGCTGAGACACTGAGGCACAGTGATACTGAGACACAGATTCACTGAGACTCTAAGACACTGAGACATTGAAAATCTGACACACTGAGAAACTGAGACACTGCGTCTCTGAGCCACTGATAAAATGAGACACAGAGACACAGAGACACTTTGACTCTGAGACACTGAGACACTGAGACACAGAGATACTGGGACACAGAGACAAAATGAATTGAGACCCTGAGACACAGAGACACTGAAACACAGATACACTGAGACTCTGAGACACTGAGACACAGAGACATTGAGTCACTGAGGCACAGAGACACAGAAAAACAGAGACACTGAGACTCTGAGACACTGTGACGCAGAGACACTGAGAGTCTGATAGACTGAGGCACAGAGACACTGAGACACTGAAACACTGAGGCACCAAGACACAAAGACTCTGAGACACAGAGACACTGAGACACAGAGACACAGAGGCACTGAGATTCTGATACATTGAGACACAGAGATAATGACGCACCAATACACAGAGACACAGAGACACTGAGGCACAGAGACACTTAGACACTGAGACACAGAGACATTGAGACACAGAGACACAGAGACACTGAAGCACAGAGACATTGAGACACTGAGACACTGAGACACTGAGACAATGAGACACTGAGACACTGAGACAAAAAGACACAGTGACACTGATACACTGAGACTCTGAGATAATGAGACTCTGAGATACTGAGACTTAGAGACACTGAGACACTGAGACACAGAGACACTGAGATAATGAGGCCCAGACACACTGAGACTCTAAGACACTGAGACTCTGAGACACTGAAAACAAAGATTTTGAGACACTGAGACACAGAGACACTGTGACTCTGAGACACTGAGACACAGAGACACTGAGACGCTGAACACTAAGACACAGAGACACTGAGACACTGAACACTGAGACACAGAGACACAGAGACACTGAGAGTCTGAGACACTGAGACTCTGAGACACTGAGACACTGAGACACAGAAATACTCAGACACAGAGACACTGAGATACAGAGACAATGAGACACAGAGACACTGAGACTCTGAGACTCTGAGACACCGAGACAATGAAACACTGAGACACAGATACATTGAGACACTGCGACACTGTGACACAGAGACACTGAGACTTTGAGACACTGAGACACAGAGATACTGAGATTCTGAGACTATGAGATACAGAGGCACAGAAACCCTGAGACAATGAGACTTTGGGACACTGAGACACAGAGACACTGAGACTCTGAGACACAGAGACACAGAGACTCTTAGACACTGAGGCAATGAGACACTGAGGCACTGATAATCTGAGACACTGTGACACTGAGGCACAGACAAACTCAGACACAGAGACACTGAGACACTGAGACTCTGAGACACTGAGACTCTGAGATACTGAGACACAGAGACACTGAGACACTGTGGCACAGAGACACTGAGACTCTGAGAAACAGAGACACTGAGATAAGGAGGCAAAGGGACACAGAGACACTGAGACTCTGAGACAATGTGACACAAAGACACTGAGGCACTGAGACTCTGAGACACTGCGACACAAAGACGGAGACACAGAGACACTGAGGCACAGAGACACTGAGACACTGAGACTCTGAGACACCGAAACACAGAGACACTGAGACACTGAGACACAGAGACACTGAGACACGGAGACACTGTAACACTGAGGCACAGAGACACTGAGACACTGAGACACAGAGACACTGAGGCACAGAGACACTGAGACAGTGAGACTCAGAGACACTGTGACACTATGACACTGAGGCACAGAGAAACTCCGACACCGAGACAAAGAGACACTGATTTTCTGAGACACTGAGACACAGAGATAGAAAAACACTTAGACACTGAGACACAGAGACACTGATAATCTGAGACACTGAGACACTGTGACAATGAGGCACCGAGGCACTGAGACATAGAGACACTGAGACACTGAGGCGCAGAGATAGAGGAACTCTGAGACACAGAGACACTGAGACACAGAGACACTGAGGCACTGAGGCACTGAGACACAGAGACACTGAGGCACTGAGACACGGTGACACAGAGACACTGAGGCACAGAGAAAGTCAGACACAGAGACACAGACACACTGAGACACTGAGACACTGAGGCACTGAACACAGAGACACAGAGACACAGAGATTCTGAGATACTGTGTCACAGATAAACTGAGACACAGAAACACTGAAACGCTGAAAAGAGTGTGACACAGAGTCACTCAGACTTTGAGATACTAAGACACTTATGCACAGAGACATGGAGACACTGAGCCACAGAGACAGTGAGACACAGAGACACTGAGCCACAGAGACACTGAGACCCTGAGGCACAGAAACAGTGAGACTCTGAGACACTGAGGCACAGAGAAACTCAGACACAGAGACACTGAATCTCTGAGACACTGATACACTGAGACACTGAGACACAGAAACAGTGAGACACAGAGAAACTGTGACACTATGACACTGAGGCACAGAGAAACTCAGACACCGAGACAAAGAGACACTGATTTTCTGAGACACTGAGACACAGAGATAGAAAAACACTGAGACACTGAGGCACAGAGACACAGAGATACTGAGACACAGAGACATCGAGACACTGAAACTCTGAGACACAGAGACACAGAGACTATGAGACACAGAAACATAGAGACATAGACTCACTGAAACTCTGAGACACTGAGACACTGGGACACAGAGACACTGAGAAAGAGAGACACTGAGACACTGAGGCACCAAGACACAGAGACTCTGAGAGATTGAGACTCTGAGACTCTGAGACACTGAGACACAGTAACACAGAGACACAGAGACAATGAGGCACAGAGATACAGAAACACTGAGGCACAGAGGCACAGAGACACTGAGACACTGAGACACAGAGTCACTGGGACACAGAGACACTGAGACAGAGAGACACAGAGACACTGAATCTCTGAGACACTGATACACTGAGACAGAGAGACACTGATAATCTGAGACACTGAGACAATGTGACATTGAGGCACAGAGACACTCAGACACAGAGAAACGGAGACACTGAGGCACCAAGACACAGAGACTCTGAGAGATTGAGACTCTGAGACTCTGAGACTCTGAGACACTGAGACACAGTAACGCAGAGACACAGAGACAATGATGCACAGAGATACAGAGACACTGTGGCACAGAGACATTGAGACACTGAGACACTGAGACTCAGACACTGAGACACTGATACACTGAGACTCTGAGATACTGAGACTCTGAGATACTGAGACTCAGAGACACTGAGACACTGAGGCACAGACACACTGAGACTCTGAGACACTGAGACACAGAGACACTGAGATAATGAGGCCCAGACACACTGAGACTCTGAGACACTGAGACTCTGAGACACTGAACACAAAGACTTTGAGACACTGAGACAAAGAGACACTGAGACTCTGAGACACTGAGACACAGAAATACTCAGACACAGAGACACTGAGACTCTGAGACACTGAGACACAGAGACAATGAAACACTGAGACACAGATACATTGAGACACTGGGACACTGTGACACTGAGGCACAGAGACACTCAGACACAGAGACAAAGAGACATTGAGTCAATGAGACACTGACACACTGAGACACTGAGACACAGAGACACAGAGACACTGAGACTTTGAGACACTGAGACACAGAGATACTGAGATTCTGAGACTCTGAGATACAGAGGCACAGAAACCCTGAGACAATGAGACTTTGGGACACTGAGACACAGAGACACTGAGACTCTGAGACACAAACGCACAGAGAATCTGAGACTCTGAGACACAGAGGCAAAAATACACTGAGACACAGAGACACTGTGACAGAGACACAGAGACACTGAGACACCGAGACACTAAGACACAGAGACACTGTGACTCTGAGACACTGAGGCAATGAGACACTGAGGCACAGAGACACTGAGACACTGAGACACTAAGACACAGAGACACTGTGACTCTGAGACACTGAGACAATGAGACACTGAGACACTGAGACAAAAAGACACAGAGACACTGATACACTGAGACTCTGAGAAACTGAGACTCTGAGATACTGAGACTCAGAGACACTGAGACACTGAGGCACAGAATCACTGAGACACTGAGACACAGAGACACTGAGATACTGAGGCACAGACACACTGAGACTCTGAGACACTGAGACTCTGAGACACTGAACACAAAGACTTTGAGACACTGAGACACAGAGACACTGAGACTCTGAGACAATGAGACACTGAGGTACTGAGGCACAGAGACACTGAGACACAAAACTTTGAGACACAGAGACACTGAGGCTCTGAGACACTGAGACACAAAGACACTGAGTCACTGAGACTCTGAGACACTGAGACACAAAGACACAGAGACAGAGAGACAATGATGCACAGAGACACTGAGATACAGATAAACTGAGACACTGAGACTCTGAGACGCTGAGACACTGAGGCACAGTGATACTGAGACACAGATTCACTGAGACTCTAAGACACTGAGACATTGAAAATCTGACACACTGAGAAACTGAGACACTGAGTCTCTGAGCCACTGATAAAATGAGACACAGAGACACAGAGACACTTTGACTCTGAGACACTGAGACACTGAGACACAGAGATACTGGGACACAGAGACAAAATGAATTGAGACCCTGAGACACAGAGACACTGAAACACAGATACACTGAGACTCTGAGACTCTGAGACACTGAGACACAGAGACATTGAGTCACTGAGGCACAGAGACACAGAAAAACAGAGACACTGAGACTCTGAGACACTGTGACGCAGAGACACTGAGAGTCTGATAGACTGAGGCACAGGGACACTGAGACACTGAAACACTGAGGCACCAAGACACAAAGACTCTGAGACACAGAGACACTGAGACACTGAGACACAGAGACACTTAGACACTGAGACACAGAGACACAGAGACACTGAGGCACAGAGACATTGAGACACTGAGACTCAGACACTGAGACACAGAGACACTGAGGCACAGAGACTCAGACGCTGAGACTCTGTGACACAGACACAGAGACAGTGAGACTCTGAGACACTGAGACACTGAGGCACAGATACACTGAGGCACAGAGACACTGAGACACAGAGACAGAGACACTGAGGCACTGAGGCACAGAGACATTGAGACACAGAGACATTGAGACACTGAAACTCTGAGACACTGAGAATCAGAGTCTCTGAGACACAGATACACTGAGGCACAGAGACACTGAGACACAGAGACACTGATTCACTGAGACCCTGAGACACTGAGAGTTTGAGATATTAAGACACTGAGGCACAGATACACTGAGTCTCTGAGACACAGAGACACAGAGACACTGAGACACAGAGACACTGAGAGTCTGAGACACTGAGGCACAGGGACACTCAGACAGAGAGATTCTGAGACACTGAGGCACCAAGACACAGAGACTCTGAGAGATTGAAACTCTGAGACACTGAGACACAGTAACACAGCGACACAGGGACAATGAGGTACAGAGATACAGAGACACTGAGGCACAGAGGCACAGAGATACTGAGACACTGAGACACAGAGACACAGGTACACAGAGACATTGAGACTCTGAGACACTGAGGAACAGAGACACCGAGACACAGAAACATAGAGACACTGAAACACTGAGACACAGAGACTCTGAGACTTAGAGACACAGAGACACAGACTCACTGAAACTCTGAGACACTGAGACACTGGGACACAGGCACTGAGACAGAGAGACACAGAGACACAGAATCTCTGAGACACTGATACACTGAGACACAGAGATACTGTGACTCTGAGACACTGAGACACTGAGACACAGAGACACAAAGAATTGAGACCCTGAGACACAGAGACACAGAAACAAAGATACACTGAGACTCTGAGACACTCAGACACAGAGACATAGAGACACTGAAACTCTGAGACACTGTGACACTGGGACACAGAGACACTAAGACACAGAGACACAGAGACAATGATGCACAGAGACACTGAGATACAGATAAACTGAGACACAGAGACTCTGAGACACAGAAAAAAAGACACACTGAAACTCTGAGACACTGAGACACAGAGACACTGAGACTCTGATAGACTGAGGCACAGAGAAACTGAGACACTGAGATACTGAGGCATAGAGACACTCAGACAGAGAGACACAGAGTCACTGATTCTCTGAGACACAAAGTCACTGAGACACAATGACACTGAGACACTGAGACGCTGAGGCACAGATAAACTGAGACACAGAGACACTGAGACTGTGAGACACTGAGGCACAGAGACACTGAGACACTGAGTCTCTGAGACACTGACCCACTGAGACACAGAGACACTGAGACTCTAGACACTGAGACACTGAGGCACAGAGATAGAGAAACACTGAGACACTGAGACACAGAGGCACTGAGACACTATGCCATTGAGGCACAGAGACACTCAGACACAGAGACACTGATTCTCTGAGATGCTGATACACTGAGACACAGAGACACTGAGACTCTGAGACACTGAGACATAGAGACACTGAGACACAGAGACACAGAGACACTGAGGCTCTGAGACACAGAGACACTGAGGCACAGAGAAACTCAGACACAGAGACACAGACACACTGAGACTCTGAGACACTGAGGCACTGAGACACTGAAACACTGAAACACTGTGACACATAGACACAGAGACTGTGAGATACTGTGTCACAGATAAACTGTGACACAGAGACACTGAAACACTGAAAAAAGTGTGACACAGAGTCACTGAGACTTTGAGATATAAGACACTGAGACACGGAGACACTGAGCCACAGAGACAGTGAGACACAGAGTCACTGAGCCACAGAGACACTGAGACCCTTAGGCACAGAGACAGTGAGACTCTGAGACACTGATACACTGAGACACTGAGACACAGAGACACTGAGACACTGTGACACTGAGACACAGCACTGAGACACTGAGACACAGAGACTCTGAGACGCTGAGGCACTGAATACAAAGACTTTGAGACACAGAGAGACTGAGACACTGAGACACTGAGACACAGAAACACTGAGACGCAGAGACACTGAGAGTCTGATAGACTGAGGCACAGAGACACTGTGACACGGAGGCACAGAGACACAGAAAAACTGAGACACTAAGACTTTGAGATACTGAGGCACAGAGACACTGAGACACTGAGACACAGAGACTCTGAGACACTGAGGCACTGAGACACTGAGACACTGAGACACTGAGACACAGAGACACAGAGACTCTGAGATACTGTGTCACAGATAAACTGAGACACAGAGACACTGAAATTCTGAAAACAGTGTGACACAGAGTCACTGAGACTTTGAGATACTAAGACACTGAGGCACAGAGACACGGAGACACTGAGCCACAGAGACAGTGAGACTCTGAGACATTGAGACACTGAGGCACTGAGCCACAGAGACAGTGAGACACAGGGACACTGAGCCACAGAGACACTGAGACCCTGAGGCACAGAGAAACTCAGACACAGAGACACTGAGTCTCTGAGACACTGATACACTGAGACACAGAGACACTGAGACTCGGAGACACTGAGACGCAGAAACACTGAGACACTGAGGTACAGACACAATGAGACACACAGACACTGAGACACTGAGGCACAGAGAAACTGAGACACAGAGACAGAGAGACACTGAGACACTGAGGCACAGAGTCACTGAGACACTGAGACAGAGAGACACTGAGACACTGAGGCACAGAGAAACTGAACACAGAGACACTGAGGCACTGAGACACTGAGACACAGAGACACTGAGACACTGAGACACTGAGACACAGAGACACTGAGACACTAAGACTCTGAGACACTGAGGCACAGAGACACTGAGGCACAGAGACACTGAGACACTGAGACAATAAGACTCTGAGACACTGAGACACAGAGACATTGAAACACAGATACACTGAGACACTGAGGCACAGACACACGAAGACACAGAGACACTGAGACACTGAGGCACTGAGAATCTGAGACACTGAGACACAGAGTCATTGAGACACTGAGACACAGAGACAAAGATACTCTGAGACGCAGACACCCTGAGAAACTGAGTCTCTAAGGTACAGAGAAACTGAGACTCAGAGACATTGAGACGCTGAGACACTGAGAATCTGAGACACTGAGACACTGAGGCTCAGAAACATTGAGGCACTGATACACAGAGATAATGAGGCACTGAGACACAGAGACACTGAGGCACTGAGACACATAGACTCTGAGATACTGTGTCACAGATAAACTGAGACACAGAGACACTGAAATTCTGAAAACAGTGTGACACAGAGTCACTGAGACTTTGAGATACTAAGACACTGAGGCACAGAGACACGGAGACACTGAGCCACAGAGACAGTGAGACACAGGGACACTGAGCCACAGAGACACTGAGACCCTGAGGCACAGAGAAAGTGAGACTCTGAGACACTGAGGCACAGAGAAACTCAGACACAGAGGCATTGAGACTCTGAGACACTGATACACTGAGACACAGAGACACTGAGACTCGGAGACACTGAGAAACTGAGACACTGAGACACAGAGACACTGAGACGCAGAGACACTGAGACTCTGAGGCACAGAGACACCGAAATGCAGAGACACTGAGACCAGAGACAAAGATACTCTGAGACGCAGATGCCCTGAGAAACTGAGTCACTATGGCACAGAGAAACTGAGACACAGAGACACTGAGACTCTAAGACACAGAGACACTGAGACACAGAAAAAAAGACACACTGAAACTCTGAGACACTGTGACACAGAGACACTGAGAGTCTGATAGACTGAGGCAGAGAGACACTGAGACACTGAGGCAACAAGACACAGAGACTCTGAGACACTGAGACTCTGAGACACTGAGACTCTGAGACACTGAGACACTGAGGCATAGAGACACTCAGACAGAGAGACACCGAGGCACTGATTCTCTGAGACACTGAGACACAAAGACACTGAGACACTGAGGCTCTGAGGCACAGAGACACTCAGACAGAGAGACACTGAGAAACTGAGTCTCTGAGACACTGATAAACTGAGACACAGAGACACTGGGACACAGAGACACTGAGACACAGAGACAATGAGGCACAGAGACACTGCGACACAGAGACACTGTGACATTGAGACTCTGAGAATCTGAGACACTGAGGCACAGTGATACTGAGACATAGATTCACTGAGACAGAGAGACACTGAGTCTCTGAGACACTGATAAACTGAGACACAGAGACAGCTACACTGAGACTCTGAGACCTGAGACACTGAGACACAGAGACACTGGGACACTAAAACTTTGAGACACTGAGACGCAAAACTTTGAGACACAGAGACACTGAGACTCTGAGGCACAGAGACACTCAGACAGAGAGACACTGAGAAACTGAGTCTCTGAGGCACTGATAAACTGAGACACAGAGGCACTGAGATATAGAGACACAGAGACTCTGAGACACTGAGTCACAGAGACACAGAGACACTGAGGCACAGAGACACTGAAACACAGAGACACTGAGACTCTGAGACACAGAAACACTGAGACACTAAGACTCTGAGACAATGACGCACAGAGACACTGAGATACAGATAAACTGAGACTCTGAGACGCTGAGACACTGAGGCACAGTGATACTGAGACACAGATTCACTGAGACTCTAAGACACTGAGACATTGAAAATCTGACACACTGAGAAACTGAGACACTGCGTCTCTGAGCCACTGATAAAATGAGACACAGAGACACAGAGACACTTTGACTCTGAGACACTGAGACACTGAGACACAGAGATACTGGGACACAGAGACAAAATGAATTGAGACCCTGAGACACAGAGACACTGAAACACAGATACACTGAGACTCTGAGACACTGAGACACAGAGACATTGAGTCACTGAGGCACAGAGACACAGAAAAACAGAGACACTGAGACTCTGAGACACTGTGACGCAGAGACACTGAGAGTCTGATAGACTGAGGCACAGAGACACTGAGACACTGAAACACTGAGGCACCAAGACACAAAGACTCTGAGACACAGAGACACTGAGACACAGAGACACAGAGGCACTGAGATTCTGATACATTGAGACACAGAGATAATGACGCACCAATACACAGAGACACAGAGACACTGAGGCACAGAGACACTTAGACACTGAGACACAGAGACATTGAGACACAGAGACACAGAGACACTGAAGCACAGAGACATTGAGACACTGAGACACTGAGACACTGAGACAATGAGACACTGAGACACTGAGACAAAAAGACACAGTGACACTGATACACTGAGACTCTGAGATAATGAGACTCTGAGATACTGAGACTTAGAGACACTGAGACACTGAGACACAGAGACACTGAGATAATGAGGCCCAGACACACTGAGACTCTAAGACACTGAGACTCTGAGACACTGAAAACAAAGATTTTGAGACACTGAGACACAGAGACACTGTGACTCTGAGACACTGAGACACAGAGACACTGAGACGCTGAACACTAAGACACAGAGACACTGAGACACTGAACACTGAGACACAGAGACACAGAGACACTGAGAGTCTGAGACACTGAGACTCTGAGACACTGAGACACTGAGACACAGAAATACTCAGACACAGAGACACTGAGATACAGAGACAATGAGACACAGAGACACTGAGACTCTGAGACTCTGAGACACCGAGACAATGAAACACTGAGACACAGATACATTGAGACACTGCGACACTGTGACACAGAGACACTGAGACTTTGAGACACTGAGACACAGAGATACTGAGATTCTGAGACTATGAGATACAGAGGCACAGAAACCCTGAGACAATGAGACTTTGGGACACTGAGACACAGAGACACTGAGACTCTGAGACACAGAGACACAGAGACTCTTAGACACTGAGGCAATGAGACACTGAGGCACTGATAATCTGAGACACTGTGACACTGAGGCACAGACAAACTCAGACACAGAGACACTGAGACACTGAGACTCTGAGACACTGAGACTCTGAGATACTGAGACACAGAGACACTGAGACACTGTGGCACAGAGACACTGAGACTCTGAGAAACAGAGACACTGAGATAAGGAGGCAAAGGGACACAGAGACACTGAGACTCTGAGACAATGTGACACAAAGACACTGAGGCACTGAGACTCTGAGACACTGCGACACAAAGACGGAGACACAGAGACACTGAGGCACAGAGACACTGAGACACTGAGACTCTGAGACACCGAAACACAGAGACACTGAGACACTGAGACACAGAGACACTGAGACACGGAGACACTGTAACACTGAGGCACAGAGACACTGAGACACTGAGACACAGAGACACTGAGGCACAGAGACACTGAGACAGTGAGACTCAGAGACACTGTGACACTATGACACTGAGGCACAGAGAAACTCCGACACCGAGACAAAGAGACACTGATTTTCTGAGACACTGAGACACAGAGATAGAAAAACACTTAGACACTGAGACACAGAGACACTGATAATCTGAGACACTGAGACACTGTGACAATGAGGCACCGAGGCACTGAGACATAGAGACACTGAGACACTGAGGCGCAGAGATAGAGGAACTCTGAGACACAGAGACACTGAGACACAGAGACACTGAGGCACTGAGGCACTGAGACACAGAGACACTGAGGCACTGAGACACGGTGACACAGAGACACTGAGGCACAGAGAAAGTCAGACACAGAGACACAGACACACTGAGACACTGAGACACTGAGGCACTGAACACAGAGACACAGAGACACAGAGATTCTGAGATACTGTGTCACAGATAAACTGAGACACAGAAACACTGAAACGCTGAAAAGAGTGTGACACAGAGTCACTCAGACTTTGAGATACTAAGACACTTATGCACAGAGACATGGAGACACTGAGCCACAGAGACAGTGAGACACAGAGACACTGAGCCACAGAGACACTGAGACCCTGAGGCACAGAAACAGTGAGACTCTGAGACACTGAGGCACAGAGAAACTCAGACACAGAGACACTGAATCTCTGAGACACTGATACACTGAGACACTGAGACACAGAAACAGTGAGACACAGAGAAACTGTGACACTATGACACTGAGGCACAGAGAAACTCAGACACCGAGACAAAGAGACACTGATTTTCTGAGACACTGAGACACAGAGATAGAAAAACACTGAGACACTGAGGCACAGAGACACAGAGATACTGAGACACAGAGACATCGAGACACTGAAACTCTGAGACACAGAGACACAGAGACTATGAGACACAGAAACATAGAGACATAGACTCACTGAAACTCTGAGACACTGAGACACTGGGACACAGAGACACTGAGAAAGAGAGACACTGAGACACTGAGGCACCAAGACACAGAGACTCTGAGAGATTGAGACTCTGAGACTCTGAGACACTGAGACACAGTAACACAGAGACACAGAGACAATGAGGCACAGAGATACAGAAACACTGAGGCACAGAGGCACAGAGACACTGAGACACTGAGACACAGAGTCACTGGGACACAGAGACACTGAGACAGAGAGACACAGAGACACTGAATCTCTGAGACACTGATACACTGAGACAGAGAGACACTGATAATCTGAGACACTGAGACAATGTGACATTGAGGCACAGAGACACTCAGACACAGAGAAACGGAGACACTGAGGCACCAAGACACAGAGACTCTGAGAGATTGAGACTCTGAGACTCTGAGACTCTGAGACACTGAGACACAGTAACGCAGAGACACAGAGACAATGATGCACAGAGATACAGAGACACTGTGGCACAGAGACATTGAGACACTGAGACACTGAGACTCAGACACTGAGACACTGATACACTGAGACTCTGAGATACTGAGACTCTGAGATACTGAGACTCAGAGACACTGAGACACTGAGGCACAGACACACTGAGACTCTGAGACACTGAGACACAGAGACACTGAGATAATGAGGCCCAGACACACTGAGACTCTGAGACACTGAGACTCTGAGACACTGAACACAAAGACTTTGAGACACTGAGACAAAGAGACACTGAGACTCTGAGACACTGAGACACAGAAATACTCAGACACAGAGACACTGAGACTCTGAGACACTGAGACACAGAGACAATGAAACACTGAGACACAGATACATTGAGACACTGGGACACTGTGACACTGAGGCACAGAGACACTCAGACACAGAGACAAAGAGACATTGAGTCAATGAGACACTGACACACTGAGACACTGAGACACAGAGACACAGAGACACTGAGACTTTGAGACACTGAGACACAGAGATACTGAGATTCTGAGACTCTGAGATACAGAGGCACAGAAACCCTGAGACAATGAGACTTTGGGACACTGAGACACAGAGACACTGAGACTCTGAGACACAAACGCACAGAGAATCTGAGACTCTGAGACACAGAGGCAAAAATACACTGAGACACAGAGACACTGTGACAGAGACACAGAGACACTGAGACACCGAGACACTAAGACACAGAGACACTGTGACTCTGAGACACTGAGGCAATGAGACACTGAGGCACAGAGACACTGAGACACTGAGACACTAAGACACAGAGACACTGTGACTCTGAGACACTGAGACAATGAGACACTGAGACACTGAGACAAAAAGACACAGAGACACTGATACACTGAGACTCTGAGAAACTGAGACTCTGAGATACTGAGACTCAGAGACACTGAGACACTGAGGCACAGAATCACTGAGACACTGAGACACAGAGACACTGAGATACTGAGGCACAGACACACTGAGACTCTGAGACACTGAGACTCTGAGACACTGAACACAAAGACTTTGAGACACTGAGACACAGAGACACTGAGACTCTGAGACAATGAGACACTGAGGTACTGAGGCACAGAGACACTGAGACACAAAACTTTGAGACACAGAGACACTGAGGCTCTGAGACACTGAGACACAAAGACACTGAGTCACTGAGACTCTGAGACACTGAGACACAAAGACACAGAGACAGAGAGACAATGATGCACAGAGACACTGAGATACAGATAAACTGAGACACTGAGACTCTGAGACGCTGAGACACTGAGGCACAGTGATACTGAGACACAGATTCACTGAGACTCTAAGACACTGAGACATTGAAAATCTGACACACTGAGAAACTGAGACACTGAGTCTCTGAGCCACTGATAAAATGAGACACAGAGACACAGAGACACTTTGACTCTGAGACACTGAGACACTGAGACACAGAGATACTGGGACACAGAGACAAAATGAATTGAGACCCTGAGACACAGAGACACTGAAACACAGATACACTGAGACTCTGAGACTCTGAGACACTGAGACACAGAGACATTGAGTCACTGAGGCACAGAGACACAGAAAAACAGAGACACTGAGACTCTGAGACACTGTGACGCAGAGACACTGAGAGTCTGATAGACTGAGGCACAGGGACACTGAGACACTGAAACACTGAGGCACCAAGACACAAAGACTCTGAGACACAGAGACACTGAGACACAGAGACACTTAGACACTGAGACACAGAGACACAGAGACACTGAGGCACAGAGACATTGAGACACTGAGACTCAGACACTGAGACACAGAGACACTGAGGCACAGAGACTCAGACGCTGAGACTCTGTGACACAGACACAGAGACAGTGAGACTCTGAGACACTGAGACACTGAGGCACAGATACACTGAGGCACAGAGACACTGAGACACAGAGACAGAGACACTGAGGCACTGAGGCACAGAGACATTGAGACACAGAGACATTGAGACACTGAAACTCTGAGACACTGAGAATCAGAGTCTCTGAGACACAGATACACTGAGGCACAGAGACACTGAGACACAGAGACACTGATTCACTGAGACCCTGAGACACTGAGAGTTTGAGATATTAAGACACTGAGGCACAGATACACTGAGTCTCTGAGACACAGAGACACAGAGACACTGAGACACAGAGACACTGAGAGTCTGAGACACTGAGGCACAGGGACACTCAGACAGAGAGATTCTGAGACACTGAGGCACCAAGACACAGAGACTCTGAGAGATTGAAACTCTGAGACACTGAGACACAGTAACACAGCGACACAGGGACAATGAGGTACAGAGATACAGAGACACTGAGGCACAGAGGCACAGAGATACTGAGACACTGAGACACAGAGACACAGGTACACAGAGACATTGAGACTCTGAGACACTGAGGAACAGAGACACCGAGACACAGAAACATAGAGACACTGAAACACTGAGACACAGAGACTCTGAGACTTAGAGACACAGAGACACAGACTCACTGAAACTCTGAGACACTGAGACACTGGGACACAGGCACTGAGACAGAGAGACACAGAGACACAGAATCTCTGAGACACTGATACACTGAGACACAGAGATACTGTGACTCTGAGACACTGAGACACTGAGACACAGAGACACAAAGAATTGAGACCCTGAGACACAGAGACACAGAAACAAAGATACACTGAGACTCTGAGACACTCAGACACAGAGACATAGAGACACTGAAACTCTGAGACACTGTGACACTGGGACACAGAGACACTAAGACACAGAGACACAGAGACAATGATGCACAGAGACACTGAGATACAGATAAACTGAGACACAGAGACTCTGAGACACAGAAAAAAAGACACACTGAAACTCTGAGACACTGAGACACAGAGACACTGAGACTCTGATAGACTGAGGCACAGAGAAACTGAGACACTGAGATACTGAGGCATAGAGACACTCAGACAGAGAGACACAGAGTCACTGATTCTCTGAGACACAAAGTCACTGAGACACAATGACACTGAGACACTGAGACGCTGAGGCACAGATAAACTGAGACACAGAGACACTGAGACTGTGAGACACTGAGGCACAGAGACACTGAGACACTGAGTCTCTGAGACACTGACCCACTGAGACACAGAGACACTGAGACTCTAGACACTGAGACACTGAGGCACAGAGATAGAGAAACACTGAGACACTGAGACACAGAGGCACTGAGACACTATGCCATTGAGGCACAGAGACACTCAGACACAGAGACACTGATTCTCTGAGATGCTGATACACTGAGACACAGAGACACTGAGACTCTGAGACACTGAGACAAAGAGACACTGAGACACAGAGACACAGAGACACTGAGGCTCTGAGACACAGAGACACTGAGGCACAGAGAAACTCAGACACAGAGACACAGACACACTGAGACTCTGAGACACTGAGGCACTGAGACACTGAAACACTGAAACACTGTGACACATAGACACAGAGACTGTGAGATACTGTGTCACAGATAAACTGTGACACAGAGACACTGAAACACTGAAAAAAGTGTGACACAGAGTCACTGAGACTTTGAGATATAAGACACTGAGACACGGAGACACTGAGCCACAGAGACAGTGAGACACAGAGACACTGAGCCACAGAGACACTGAGACCCTTAGGCACAGAGACAGTGAGACTCTGAGACACTGATACACTGAGACACTGAGACACAGAGACACTGAGACACTGTGACACTGAGACACAGCACTGAGACACTGAGACACAGAGACTCTGAGACGCTGAGGCACTGAATACAAAGACTTTGAGACACAGAGAGACTGAGACACTGAGACACTGAGACACAGAAACACTGAGACGCAGAGACACTGAGAGTCTGATAGACTGAGGCACAGAGACACTGTGACACGGAGGCACAGAGACACAGAAAAACTGAGACACTAAGACTTTGAGATACTGAGGCACAGAGACACTGAGACACTGAGACACAGAGACTCTGAGACACTGAGGCACTGAGACACTGAGACACTGAGACACTGAGACACAGAGACACAGAGACTCTGAGATACTGTGTCACAGATAAACTGAGACACAGAGACACTGAAATTCTGAAAACAGTGTGACACAGAGTCACTGAGACTTTGAGATACTAAGACACTGAGGCACAGAGACACGGAGACACTGAGCCACAGAGACAGTGAGACTCTGAGACATTGAGACACTGAGGCACTGAGCCACAGAGACAGTGAGACACAGGGACACTGAGCCACAGAGACACTGAGACCCTGAGGCACAGAGAAACTCAGACACAGAGACACTGAGTCTCTGAGACACTGATACACTGAGACACAGAGACACTGAGACTCGGAGACACTGAGACGCAGAAACACTGAGACACTGAGGTACAGACACAATGAGACACACAGACACTGAGACACTGAGGCACAGAGAAACTGAGACACAGAGACAGAGAGACACTGAGACACTGAGGCACAGAGTCACTGAGACACTGAGACAGAGAGACACTGAGACACTGAGGCACAGAGAAACTGAACACAGAGACACTGAGGCACTGAGACACTGAGACACAGAGACACTGAGACACTGAGACACTGAGACACAGAGACACTGAGACACTAAGACTCTGAGACACTGAGGCACAGAGACACTGAGGCACAGAGACACTGAGACACTGAGACAATAAGACTCTGAGACACTGAGACACAGAGACATTGAAACACAGATACACTGAGACACTGAGGCACAGACACACGAAGACACAGAGACACTGAGACACTGAGGCACTGAGAATCTGAGACACTGAGACACAGAGTCATTGAGACACTGAGACACAGAGAC
Source organism: Prionace glauca (assembly GCA_037974335.1). Lineage (NCBI taxonomy): Eukaryota > Metazoa > Chordata > Chondrichthyes > Carcharhiniformes > Carcharhinidae > Prionace > Prionace glauca. Next base: position 127,526 of record JBBMRE010000154.1, on the reverse strand, counting down.
AAAGATACTCTGAGACGCAGACACCCTGAGAAACTGAGTCTCTAAGGTACAGAGAAACTGAGACTCAGAGACATTGAGACGCTGAGACACTGAGAATCTGAGACACTGAGACACTGAGGCTCAGAAACATTGAGGCACTGATACACAGAGATAATGAGGCACTGAGACACAGAGACACTGAGGCACTGAGACACATAGACTCTGAGATACTGTGTCACAGATAAACTGAGACACAGAGACACTGAAATTCTGAAAACAGTGTGACACAGAGTCACTGAGACTTTGAGATACTAAGACACTGAGGCACAGAGACACGGAGACACTGAGCCACAGAGACAGTGAGACACAGGGACACTGAGCCACAGAGACACTGAGACCCTGAGGCACAGAGAAAGTGAGACTCTGAGACACTGAGGCACAGAGAAACTCAGACACAGAGGCATTGAGACTCTGAGACACTGATACACTGAGACACAGAGACACTGAGACTCGGAGACACTGAGAAACTGAGACACTGAGACACAGAGACACTGAGACGCAGAGACACTGAGACTCTGAGGCACAGAGACACCGAAATGCAGAGACACTGAGACCAGAGACAAAGATACTCTGAGACGCAGATGCCCTGAGAAACTGAGTCACTATGGCACAGAGAAACTGAGACACAGAGACACTGAGACTCTAAGACACAGAGACACTGAGACACAGAAAAAAAGACACACTGAAACTCTGAGACACTGTGACACAGAGACACTGAGAGTCTGATAGACTGAGGCATAGAAAAACTGAGACACTGAGGCAACAAGACACAGAGACTCTGAGACACTGAGACTCTGAGACACTGAGACTCTGAGACACTGAGACACTGAGGCATAGAGACACTCAGACAGAGAGACACCGAGGCACTGATTCTCTGAGACACTGAGACACAAAGACACTGAGACACTGAGGCTCTGAGGCACAGAGACACTCAGACAGAGAGACACTGAGAAACTGAGTCTCTGAGACACTGATAAACTGAGACACAGAGACACTGGGACACAGAGACACTGAGACACAGAGACAATGAGGCACAGAGACACTGCGACACAGAGACACTGTGACATTGAGACTCTGAGAATCTGAGACACTGAGGCACAGTGATACTGAGACATAGATTCACTGAGACAGAGAGACACTGAGTCTCTGAGACACTGATAAACTGAGACACAGAGACAGCTACACTGAGACTCTGAGACCTGAGACACTGAGACACAGAGACACTGGGACACTAAAACTTTGAGACACTGAGACGCAAAACTTTGAGACACAGAGACACTGAGACTCTGAGGCACAGAGACACTCAGACAGAGAGACACTGAGAAACTGAGTCTCTGAGGCACTGATAAACTGAGACACAGAGGCACTGAGATATAGAGACACAGAGACTCTGAGACACTGAGTCACAGAGACACAGAGACACTGAGGCACAGAGACACTGAAACACAGAGACACTGAGACTCTGAGACACAGAAACACTGAGACACTAAGACTCTGAGACACTGAGGCACAGAGACACTGAGACACAGAGATACTGAGACACAGAGACACTGAGTCTCTGAGACACTAATAAATTGAGGCACAGAGTTAGAGAAACACTGAGACACTGAGACACAGAGACACTGAGACACAGAGACACTGATTCTCTGAGATGCTGATAAACTGAGACACAGAGACACTGAGACACTGAGACACAGAGGCACTGAGACACAGACACACTGAGACTCTGAGACACTGAGACACTGTACACAAAGACTTTGTGACACTGAGAGACAGAGACACTGAGACACTGAGACACTGAGACACAGAGACACTGAGACACAGAGACACTGAGGCACTGAGGCACAGAGACACTGAGGCACTGAGACACAGAGACTCTGAGATACTGTGTCACAGATAAACTGAGACACAGAGACACTGAAATTCTGAAAACAGTGTGACACAGAGTCACTGAGACTTTGAGATACTAAGACACTGAGGCACAGAGACACGGAGACACTGAGCCACAGAGACAGTGAGACACAGGGACACTGAGCCACAGAGACACTGAGACCCTGAGGCACAGAGAAAGTGAGACTCTGAGACACTGAGGCACAGAGAAACTCAGACACAGAGGCATTGAGACTCTGAGACACTGATACACTGAGACACAGAGACACTGAGACTCGGAGACACTGAGAAACTGAGACACTGAGACACAGAGACACTGAGATGCAGAGACACTGAGACTCTGAGGCACAGAGACACCGAAATGCAGAGACACTGAGACCAGAGACAAAGATACTCTGAGACGCAGATGCCCTGAGAAACTGAGTCACTATGGCACAGAGAAACTGAGACACAGAGACACTGAGACTCTAAGACACAGAGACACTGAGACACAGAAAAAAAGACACACTGAAACTCTGAGACACTGTGACACAGAGACACTGAGAGTCTGATAGACTGAGGCATAGAAAAACTGAGACACTGAGGCAACAAGACACAGAGACTCTGAGACACTGAGACTCTGAGACACTGAGACTCTGAGACACTGAGACACTGAGGCATAGAGACACTCAGACAGAGAGACACCGAGGCACTGATTCTCTGAGACACTGAGACACAAAGACACTGAGACACTGAGGCTCTGAGGCACAGAGACACTCAGACAGAGAGACACTGAGAAACTGAGTCTCTGAGACACTGATAAACTGAGACACAGAGACACTGGGACACAGAGACACTGAGACACAGAGACAATGAGGCACAGAGACACTGCGACACAGAGACACTGTGACATTGAGACTCTGAGAATCTGAGACACTGAGGCACAGTGATACTGAGACATAGATTCACTGAGACAGAGAGACACTGAGTCTCTGAGACACTGATAAACTGAGACACAGAGACAGCTACACTGAGACTCTGAGACCTGAGACACTGAGACACAGAGACACTGGGACACTAAAACTTTGAGACACTGAGACGCAAAACTTTGAGACACAGAGACACTGAGACTCTGAGGCACAGAGACACTCAGACAGAGAGACACTGAGAAACTGAGTCTCTGAGGCACTGATAAACTGAGACACAGAGGCACTGAGATATAGAGACACAGAGACTCTGAGACACTGAGTCACAGAGACACAGAGACACTGAGGCACAGAGACACTGAAACACAGAGACACTGAGACTCTGAGACACAGAAACACTGAGACACTAAGACTCTGAGACACTGAGGCACAGAGACACTGAGACACAGAGATACTGAGACACAGAGACACTGAGTCTCTGAGACACTAATAAATTGAGGCACAGAGTTAGAGAAACACTGAGACACTGAGACACAGAGACACTGAGACACAGAGACACTGATTCTCTGAGATGCTGATAAACTGAGACACAGAGACACTGAGACACTGAGACACAGAGGCACTGAGACACAGACACACTGAGACTCTGAGACACTGAGACACTGTACACAAAGACTTTGTGACACTGAGAGACAGAGACACTGAGACACTGAGACACTGAGACACAGAGACACTGAGACACAGAGACACTGAGGCACTGAGGCACAGAGACACTGAGACTCTGAGACACTGAGACAGTGAGACACTGAGACACTGTGACACTTAGGCACAGAGACACTAAGACACAGAGAAACAGAGACACTGAGTCTCTGAGACACTGATACACTGAGACACAGAGACACTGAGACTCTAGACACTGAGACACTGAGGCACAAGGATAGAGAAGCACTGAGACACTATGCCATTGAGGCACAGAGACACTCAGACACAGAGACACTGATTCTCTGAGATGCTGATACACTGAGACACAGAGACACCCTAGACACAGAGGCACTGAGACACAGAGACACTGAGACTCTGAGACACTGAGACACTGAGACACAGATACACTGAGACACAGAGACACTGAGACAGTGAGACACAGAGACACAGTGACACTATGACACTGAGGCACAGAGAAACTCAGACACCGAGACAAAGAGACACTGATTTTCTGAGACACTGAGACACAGAGATAGAAAAACACTTAGACACTGAGACAGAGACACACTGATAATCTGAGACACTGAGACACTGTGACAATGAGGCACCGAGGCACTGAGACATAGAAACACTTAGACACTGAGACACAGAGACACAGTGACACAGAGACACAGAGACACTGAGACACAGAGACACTGAGGCACTGAGACACAGAGACACTGAGACACTGAGGCACAGAGACACGGAGACACTGAGCCACAGAGACAGTGAGACACAGAGACACTGAGCCACAGAGACACCGAGACCCTGAGGCACAGAGACAGTGAGACTCTGAGACACTGAGGCACAGAGAAACTCAGACACAGAGACACTGAATCTCTGAGACACTGATACACTGAGACACAGAGACACAGAGACAGTGAGACACAGAGACACTGTGACATTATGATACTGAGGCACAGAGAAACTCAGACACCGAGACAAAGAGACACTGATTTTCTGAGATTTTCTGAGACACTGAGACACAGAGATAGAAAAACACTGAGACACTGAGGCACAGAGACACAGAGATACTGAGACGCAGAGACATAGAGACACAGAAACTCTGAGACACTGAGACACAGAGACTATGAGACACAGAAACATAGAGACATAGACTCACTGAAACGCTGAGACACTGAGACACTGGGACACAGAGACACTGAGACAGAGAGACACTGAGACACTGAGACACTGAGGCACAGAGACACTGAGGCACAGAGACACAGAGACACTGAAGCACTGAGACACAGAGACATAGAGACACTGAAACTCTGAGACAGTGAGACACAAAACTTTGAGACACAGAGACACTGAGACTGTGAGACACTGAGGCACAGAGACACTCAGTTAGAGAGACACTGAGAAACTGAGTCTCTGAGACACTGATAAACTGAGACACAGAGACACAGAGACAATGAGGCACAGAGACACTGAGACACAGCGACTCAGAGACACTGAGATACTGGGACACTGGGACACAGAGACACTGGGACACAGAGACACAGAGACGCTCAACACAGAGACAAAGTGACACTGAGTGTCTGAGACATTGATACACTGAGACACTGAGACTCTGAGACATTGAGACACTGAGGCACAGAAACACTGAGACACTGAGACACAGAGACACTGAGACACTGAGACACAGAGACACTGAGACTTTGAGATATTAAGACACTGAGGCACAGAAACACTGAGACACAGAGACACTGAGACACTGAGACACAGACACACTGAGACTCTGAGACGCTGTACACAAAGACTTTGTGACACTGAGACACAGAGACACTGAGACACTGAGACTCTGAGACACTGAGACACTGAGACAGTGAGACACTGAGACACTGTGACACTTAGGCACAGAAACACTGAGATACAGAGAAACAGAGACACTGAGTCTCTGAGACACTGATACACTGAGACACAGAGACACTGAGACTCTAGACACTGAGATACTGAGGCACAAGAATAGAGAAACACTGAGACACTGAGACACTATGCCATTGAGGCACAGAGACACTCAGACACAGAGACACTGATTCTCTGAGATGCTGATTCTCTGATACACTGAGACACAGAGACACTGAGACACCCTAGACACAGAGGCACTGAGACACAGACACACTGAGACTCTGAGACACTGTACACAAAAACTTTGTCACACTGAGACACAGAGACACTGAGACTCTGAGACACTGAGACACTGAGACACTGAGACACAGAGACACTGAGACACAGAGACACTGAGACAGTGAGACTCAGAGACACTTTGACACTATGACACTGAGGCACAGAGAAACTCAGACACCGAGACAAAGAGACACTGATTTTCTGAGACACTGAGACACAGAGATAGAAAAACACTTAGACACTGAGACAGAGAGACACTGATAATCTGAGACACTGAGACACTGTGACAATGAGGCACAGAGGCACTGAGACATAGAAACACTGAGACACTGAGACAGAGAGACACTGATAATCTGAGACACTGTGACAATGAGGCACAGAGGCACTGAGACATAGAAACACTGAGACACTGAGACACAGAGACACAGAGACTCTGAGACACTGAGACACTGAGACACAGAGACACTGAGGCACTGAGACACAGAGACACTGAGGCACAGAGAAACTCAGACACAGAGACACAGACACACTGAGACTCTGAGACACTGTGGCACTGAACACTGAGACACAGAGACACAGAGATTCTGAGATACTGTGTCACAGATAAATTGAGACACAGAGACACTGAAACGCTGAAAAGAGTGTGACACAGAGTCACTCAGACTTTGAGATACTAAGACACTTATGCACAGAGACATGGAGACACTGAGCCACAGAGACAGTGAGACACAGAGACACTGAGCCACAGAGACACTGAGACCCCGAGGCACAGAAACAGTGAGACTCTGAGACACTGAGGCACAGAGAAACTCAGACACAGAGACACTGAATCTCTGAGACACTGATACACTGAGACACAGAAACAGTGAGACACAGAGACACTGTGACACTATGACACTGAGGCACAGAGAAACTCAGACACCGAGACAAAGAGACACTGATTTTCTGAGACACTGAGACACAGAGATAGAAAAACACTGAGACACTGAGGCACAGAGACACAGAGATACTGAGACACAGAGACATAGAGACACTGAAACTCTGAGAAACTGAGACACAGAGACTATGAGACACAGAAACATAGAGACATAGACTCACTGAAACTCTGAGACACTGAGACACTGGGACACAGAGACACTGAGAAAGAGAGACACTGAGACACTGAGGCACCAAGATACAGAGACTCTGAGAGATTGAGTCTCTGAGACTCTGAGACACTGAGACACAGTAACACAGAGACAAAGAGACAATGAGGCACAGAGATACAGAAACACTGAGGCACAGAGGCACAGAGACACTGAGACACTGAGACACAGAGTCACTGGGACACAGAGACACTGAGACAGAGAGACACAGAGACACTGAATCTCTGAGACACTGATACACTGAGACAGAGAGACACTGATAATCTGAGACACTGAGAAAATGTGACATTGAGGCACAGAGACACTCAGACACAGAGACACTGATTCTCTGAGATGCTGATTCTCTGATACACTGAGACACAGAGACACTGAGACACCCTAGACACAGAGGCACTGAGACACAGACACACTGAGACTCTGAGACACTGTACACAAAAACTTTGTCACACTGAGACACAGAGACACTGAGACTCTGAGACACTGAGACACTGAGACACAGAGACACTGAGACACAGAGACACTGAGACAGTGAGACTCAGAGACACTTTGACACTATGACACTGAGGCACAGAGAAACTCAGACACCGAGACAAAGAGACACTGATTTTCTGAGACACTGAGACACAGAGATAGAAAAACACTTAGACACTGAGACAGAGAGACACTGATAATCTGAGACACTGAGACACTGTGACAATGAGGCACAGAGGCACTGAGACATAGAAACACTGAGACACTGAGGCGCAGAGATAGAGGGACACTGAGACACTGAGACTCTGAGACACTGAGACACTGAGACACTGAGACACAGAGACACTGAGGCACTGAGACACAGAGACACTGAGGCACAGAGAAACTCAGACACAGAGACACAGACACACTGAGACTCTGAGACACTGAGGCACTGGAACACTGAGACACAGAGACACAGAGATTCTGAGATACTGTGTCACAGATAAACTGAGACACAGAGACACTGAAACGCTGAAAAGAGTGTGACACAGAGTCACTCAGACTTTGAGATACTAAGACACTTATGCACAGAGACATGGAGACACTGAGCCACAGAGACAGTGAGACACAGAGACACTGAGCCACAGAGACACTGAGACCCTGAGGCACAGAAACAGTGAGACTCTGAGACACTGAGGCACAGAGAAACTCAGACACAGAGACACTGAATCTCTGAGACACTGATACACTGAGACACTGAGACACAGAAACAGTGAGACACAGAGACACTGTGACACTATGACACTGAGGCACAGAGAAACTCAGACACCGAGACAAAGAGACACTGATTTTCTGAGACACTGAGACACAGAGATAGAAAAACACTGAGACACTGAGGCACAGAGACACAGAGATACTGAGACACAGAGACATAGAGACACTGAAACTCTGAGACACTGAGACACAGAGACTATGAGACACAGAAACATAGAGACATAGACTCACTGAAACTCTGAGACACTGAGACACTGGGACACAGAGACACTGAGAAAGAGAGACACTGAGACACTGAGGCACCAAGATACAGAGACTCTGAGAGATTGAGACTCTGAGACTCTGAGACACTGAGACACAGTAACACAGAGACACAGAGACAATGAGGCACAGAGATACAGAAACACTGAGGCACAGAGGCACAGAGACACTGAGACACTGAGACACAGAGTCACTGGGACACAGAGACACTGAGACAGAGAGACACAGAGACACTGAATCTCTGAGACAATGATACACTGAGACAGAGAGACACTGATAATGTGAGACACTGAGACAATGTGACATTGAGGCACAGAGACACTCAGACACAGAGAAACTGAGACACTGAGGCACCAAGACACAGAGACTCTGAGAGATTGAGACTCTGAGACACTGAGACTCTGAGACACTGAGACACAGTAACACAGAGACACAGAGACAATGAGGCACAGAGATACAGAGACACAGAGGCACAGAGACACTGAGACACAGAGTCACTGGGAAACAGAGACACTGAGACATTGAGACACAGAGTCACTCAGACACAGAGAAACTGAGACACTGAGGCACCAAAACACAGAGAATCTGAGAGATTGAGACTCTGAGACTCTGAAACACTGAGACACACTAACACAGAGACACAGAGATAATGAGGCACAGAGACACTGAGACACTGAAACACAGAGACACTGAGACTCTGAAACGCTGAGACTCTGAGACACAGAGAGTCTGATACACTGAGACACAGAGACACTGTGACACTGAGGCACAGAGACACTCAGACACAGAGAAAAAGAGATACTGAATCTCTGACACACTGATACACAGAGACACAGAGACTCTGAGACGCTGAGACTCTGATACACAGAGACACAGAGACTCTGAGACGCTGAGACACTGAGGCACAGAGACACTGAGGCACAGAGACACAGAGACACTGAGACACTGAAGCACTGAGACACAGAGACATAGAGACACTGAAACTCTGAGACACAAAACTTTGAGACACCGAGACACTGAGACTCTGAGACAGTGAGGCACAGAGACACTCAGACAGAGAGACACTGAGAAACTGAATCTCTGAGACACTGATAAACTGAGACACAGAGACACAGAGACAATGAGGCACAGAGACACTGAGACACTGAGATACTGGGACACTGGGACACAGAGACACTGGGACACAGAGACACTGAGACACAGAGACACTGCGACACAGAGAGACTGAGACACAGAGACACTGCGACACAGAGACACTGTGACATTGAGACTCTGAGAAACTGAGACACTGAGGCACAGTGATACTGAGACACAGATTCACTGAGACTCTAAGACACTGAGACACTGAAAATTTGAGACACTGAGACACTGTGACACTGAGGCACAGAGACACTCAGACAGAGAGACACTGAATCTCTGAGACACAGAGACAGAGACACTGAGACTCTGAGACCTGAGACACTGAGACACAGAGACACTGGGACACAGAGACACTGAGACTCTGAGACACTGAGACACAAAGACACTGAGGCACAGAGACACTGAGACACTGTGACACTGAGGCACAGAGACACTCAACACAGTGACAAAGTGACACTGAGTGTCTGAGACATTGATACACTGAGACACTGAGACTCTGAGACATTGAGACACAGAGGCACAGAGACACTGAGACACTGAAACACAGAGACACTGGGACACTGAGACACTGAGACACAGAGACACTGAGACACTGAGATTTTGAGATATTAGACATTGAGGCACAGAGACACTGAGACACTGTGACTCAGAGACACTTAGACACAGAGACACTGAGACACTTAAACACAGAGAGACTCAGATACTGAGACTCTGAGACACTGAGAGAATGGGACACGGAGACGCTGAGACTCTGAGATACTGAGACACAGAGACACTGAGACACAAAATTTTGAGACACTGAGACACAGAAACACTGAGACTCTGAGACACAGACATACTGAGACACTGAAATACTGAGACACAGAGACACTGAGACTCTGAGACACTGAGGCACAGAGACACTGAGACACAGAGATACTGAGACACAGAGACTCTGAGTCGCTGAGACACTGATACATTGAGACTATGAGACACTGAGGCACAGAGATAGAGAATCACTGATACACTGAGACAGAGAGACTCTGATAATCTGAGACACTGTGACATTGAGGCACAGAGACACTCAGACACAGAGAAACTGCGACACTGAGGCACCAAAACACAGAGACTCTGAGAGATTGAGACTCTGAGACTCTCTGACACTGAGACACAGTAACACAGAGACACAGAGACAATGAGGCACAGAGATACAGAGACTCTGAGGCACAGAGGCACAGAGACACTGAGACACTGAGACACAGAGACACTGAGACTCTGAGACGCTGAGACTCTGAGACACAGAGAGTCTGAGACACTGAGACACAGAGACGCAGAGATTCTGAGACACAGAGACACTTGGGCACAGCGTCACAGAGTCTGAACCACTGAGACAATGAGAGTCAAAGACTTTGAGACACTGAGACACAGAGACACTCAGACACAAGACAAAGGGACACTGAGTCTCTGACACACTGATACACTGACACACAGAGACACTGAGACACTGAGGAACTGAGACTCTGAGACACAGAGACACTGAGGCACTGAGACTCTAAGACACTGAGACACTGAGACTCTGAGACACAGAAAAACAGAGACACTGAGACTCAGAGACACTGAAACACTGAGACACAGAAAAACAGATTCACTGAGACTCAGAGACATTGAGACACTGAAACACAGAGACACTGAGACACTGAGACACAGAGACACTGAAACACAGACACTGTGAGACACTGAGACACTGAGAGTCTGATAGAATGAGGCACAGAGACACTGTGACACTGAGGAACAGAGACACAGAAAAACTGAGACACTGAGACTCAGAGACACTGTGACACAGAGACACTGAGACACTGAGACTTTGAGATACTGAGGCACAGAGAAACTGAGACACTGAGAAAAAGAGATACTGAATCTCTGACACACTGATACACAGAGACACGGAGACTCTGAGACGCTGAGACTCTGATACACAGAGACACAGAGATTCTGAGACGCTGAGACTCTGAGACACTGAGGCACAGAGACACTAAGGCACAGAGACGCAGACACACTGAGACACTGAAGCACTGAGACACAGAGACATAGAGACACTGAAACTCTGAGACACAAAACTTTGAGACACAGAGACACTGAGACTCTGAGACACTGAGGCACAGAGACACTCAGACAGAGAGACACTGTGAAACTGAGTCTCTGAGACACTTATAAACTGAGACACAGAGACACAGAGACAATGAGGCAAAGAGCCATTGAGACACTGCGACTCAGAGACACTGAAATACCGGGAGACACAGAGACACTGGGAGACAGAGACACTGAGACACAGAGACAATGAGGCACAGAGACACTGTGACACGAGGACACTGTGACACAGAGACACTGTGACATTGAGACTCTGAGAAACTGAGACACTGAGGCACAGTGATACTGAGACACATATTCACTGAGACTATAAGACACTGAGAAACTGAAAATCTGAGATTCTGAGACACTGAGGCACAGAGACACTCAGACAAAGAGACACTGAGATACTGAGTCTCTGAGACACTGATAAACTGAGACACTGAGACGCAGAGACACTGTGACTCTGAGACACTGAGACACAGAGACACTGGGACACAGAGACACTGAGATTCTGAGACACTGAGACACAAAGACACTGAGGCACAGAGACACTGAGACACTGTGACACTGAGGCACAGAGGCACTCAACACAGAGACAAAGTGACACTGAGTGTCTGAGTCATTGATACACTGAGAAACTGAGTCTCTGAGATATTGAGACACTGAGGCACAGAAACACTGAGACACAGAAAGACAGAGAACCTGAGACTCTGAGACACTGTGACACAGAGACACTGAGACACTGAGACTTTGAGATATTAAGACACTGAGGTACAGAGACACTGAGACACTGAGACTCTGAGACACTGAGGCACAGAGACACAGAGGTACTGTGACACAGAGACATAGAGACACTGAAACTCTGAGACACTGAGACACAGAGACTATGAGACACAGAAACATAGAGACACAGACTCACTGAAACTCTGAGAAACTGAGACACTGAGTCACTGGGACACAGAGACACTGAGACAGAGAGACACAGAGACACTGAATCTCTGAGACACTGATACACTGAGACACAGAGACACTAGACTCTGAGACACAGAGACACTGAGACCCTGTGACACTGCGGCACAGAGACACTCAGACAGAGAGACACCGAGTCACTGATTCTCTGAGACACTAAGACACATAGACACTGAGACAGAGAGACAAAGAGACTGTGAGACACAGAGACACTGAGACACGAAGAATTGAGACCCTGAGACACAGATACACAGAGATTCTGAGATACTGAGACATTGAGACGCTGAGTCACTGAGACACTGAGACATTGAGACACTGAGACACTGTGACACTGAGACCCTGAACACTAAGACTCAGAGACACTGAGACACCGAGACACTGAGACGCTGAGACTCTGAGACACTGAGACACAGAGACAGAGACACTGAGACACTGTGACACTGAGGCACAGAGACATTGAGACTCTGAGACACTGAGACACAGAGACACTGAGACACTGAGACATTGAGACACTGAGACACTGTGACACTGAGGCACAGAGACACTCAGACACAGAGACAAAGAGACATTGAGTCAATGAGACACTGATACACTGAGACACTGAGACACTGAGACACAGAGACACAGAGACACTGAGACTTTGAGACACTGAGACACAGAGATAATGAGATTCTAAGACTCTGAGATACAGAGGCACAGAGACACTGAGACACTGAGACTCTGAGACACAAACGCACAGAGACTCTGAGACTCTGACACACAGAGGCAAAAATACACTGCGACACAGAGACACTGTGACACTGAGTCACAGAGACACTGAGACTCTGAGACACAGAGGCACAGAGACACTGAGACACTGAGACACAGAGACACAGAGACACTGAGGCACAGAGAAACTCAGACACAGAGACACAGACACACTGAGACTCTGAGACACTGTGGCACTGAACACTGAGACACAGAGACACTGAGACACTGTGACACTGAGGCACAGAGACACTCAACACAGTGACAAAGTGACACTGAGTGTCTGAGACATTGATACACTGAGACACTGAGACTCTGAGACATTGAGACACAGAGGCACAGAGACACTGAGACACTGAAACACAGAGACACTGGGACACTGAGACACTGAGACACAGAGACACTGAGACACTGAGATTTTGAGATATTAGACATTGAGGCACAGAGACACTGAGACACTGTGACTCAGAGACACTTAGACACAGAGACACTGAGACACTTAAACACAGAGAGACTCAGATACTGAGACTCTGAGACACTGAGAGAATGGGACACGGAGACGCTGAGACTCTGAGATACTGAGACACAGAGACACTGAGACACAAAATTTTGAGACACTGAGACACAGAAACACTGAGACTCTGAGACACAGACATACTGAGACACTGAAATACTGAGACACAGAGACACTGAGACTCTGAGACACTGAGGCACAGAGACACTGAGACACAGAGATACTGAGACACAGAGACTCTGAGTCGCTGAGACACTGATACATTGAGACTATGAGACACTGAGGCACAGAGATAGAGAATCACTGATACACTGAGACAGAGAGACTCTGATAATCTGAGACACTGTGACATTGAGGCACAGAGACACTCAGACACAGAGAAACTGCGACACTGAGGCACCAAAACACAGAGACTCTGAGAGATTGAGACTCTGAGACTCTCTGACACTGAGACACAGTAACACAGAGACACAGAGACAATGAGGCACAGAGATACAGAGACTCTGAGGCACAGAGGCACAGAGACACTGAGACACTGAGACACAGAGACACTGAGACTCTGAGACGCTGAGACTCTGAGACACAGAGAGTCTGAGACACTGAGACACAGAGACGCAGAGATTCTGAGACACAGAGACACTTGGGCACAGCGTCACAGAGTCTGAACCACTGAGACAATGAGAGTCAAAGACTTTGAGACACTGAGACACAGAGACACTCAGACACAAGACAAAGGGACACTGAGTCTCTGACACACTGATACACTGACACACAGAGATACTGAGACACTGAGGAACTGAGACTCTGAGACACAGAGACACTGAGGCACTGAGACTCTAAGACACTGAGACACTGAGACTCTGAGACACAGAAAAACAGAGACACTGAGACTCAGAGACACTGAAACACTGAGACACAGAAAAACAGATTCACTGAGACTCAGAGACATTGAGACACTGAAACACAGAGACACTGAGACACTGAGACACAGAGACACTGAAACACAGACACTGTGAGACACTGAGACACTGAGAGTCTGATAGAATGAGGCACAGAGACACTGTGACACTGAGGAACAGAGACACAGAAAAACTGAGACACTGAGACTCAGAGACACTGTGACACAGAGACACTGAGACACTGAGACTTTGAGATACTGAGGCACAGAGAAACTGAGACACTGAGAAAAAGAGATACTGAATCTCTGACACACTGATACACAGAGACACAGAGACTCTGAGACGCTGAGACTCTGATACACAGAGACACAGAGATTCTGAGACGCTGAGACTCTGAGACACTGAGGCACAGAGACACTAAGGCACAGAGACGCAGACACACTGAGACACTGAAGCACTGAGACACAGAGACATAGAGACACTGAAACTCTGAGACACAAAACTTTGAGACACAGAGACACTGAGACTCTGAGACACTGAGGCACAGAGACACTCAGACAGAGAGACACTGTGAAACTGAGTCTCTGAGACACTTATAAACTGAGACACAGAGACACAGAGACAATGAGGCAAAGAGCCATTGAGACACTGCGACTCAGAGACACTGAAATACCGGGACACAGAGACACTGGGAGACAGAGACACTGAGACACAGAGACAATGAGGCACAGAGATACTGTGACACGAGGACACTGTGACACAGAGACACTGTGACATTGAGACTCTGAGAAACTGAGACACTGAGGCACAGTGATACTGAGACACATATTCACTGAGACTATAAGACACTGAGATACTGAAAATCTGAGATTCTGAGACACTGAGGCACAGAGACACTCAGACAAAGAGACACTGAGATACTGAGTCTCTGAGACACTGATAAACTGAGACACTGAGACGCAGAGACACTGTGACTCTGAGACACTGAGACACAGAGACACTGGGACACAGAGACACTGAGATTCTGAGACACTGAGACACAGAGACACTGAGACACTGTGACACTGAGGCACAGAGGCACTCAACACAGAGACAAAGTGACACTGAGTGTCTGAGTCATTGATACACTGAGAAACTGAGTCTCTGAGATATTGAGACACTGAGGCACAGAAACACTGAGACACAGAAAGACAGAGAACCTGAGACTCTGAGACACTGTGACACAGAGACACTGAGACACTGAGACTTTGAGATATTAAGACACTGAGGTACAGAGACACTGAGACACTGAGACTCTGAGACACTGAGGCACAGAGACACAGAGGTACTGTGACACAGAGACATAGAGACACTGAAACTCTGAGACACTGAGACACAGAGACTATGAGACACAGAAACATAGAGACACAGACTCACTGAAACTCTGAGAAACTGAGACACTGAGTCACTGGGACACAGAGACACTGAGACAGAGAGACACAGAGACACTGAATCTCTGAGACACTGATACACTGAGACACAGAGACACTAGACTCTGAGACACAGAGACACTGAGACCCTGTGACACTGCGGCACAGAGACACTCAGACAGAGAGACACCGAGTCACTGATTCTCTGAGACACTAAGACACATAGACACTGAGACAGAGAGACAAAGAGACTGTGAGACACAGAGACACTGAGACACGAAGAATTGAGACCCTGAGACACAGATACACAGAGATTCTGAGATACTGAGACATTGAGACGCTGAGTCACTGAGACACTGAGACATTGAGACACTGAGACACTGTGACACTGAGACCCTGAACACTAAGACTCAGAGACACTGAGACACCGAGACACTGAGACGCTGAGACTCTGAGACACTGAGACACAGAGACAGAGACACTGAGACACTGTGACACTGAGGCACAGAGACATTGAGACTCTGAGACACTGAGACACAGAGACACTGAGACACTGAGACATTGAGACACTGAGACACTGTGACACTGAGGCACAGAGACACTCAGACACAGAGACAAAGAGACATTGAGTCAATGAGACACTGATACACTGAGACACTGAGACACTGAGACACAGAGACACAGAGACACTGAGACTTTGAGACACTGAGACACAGAGATAATGAGATTCTAAGACTCTGAGATACAGAGGCACAGAGACACTGAGACACTGAGACTCTGAGACACAAACGCACAGAGACTCTGAGACTCTGACACACAGAGGCAAAAATACACTGCGACACAGAGACACTGTGACACTGAGTCACAGAGACACTGAGACTCTGAGACACAGAGGCACAGAGACACTGAGACACTGAGACACAGAGACACAGAGACACTGTGACTCTGAGACACTGAGGCACAGAGACACTGAGAGACTGAGACACAAAACTTTGAGACACAGAGACACTGAGACTCTGAGACACTGAGACACTGAGACACAAAGACACTGAGACACTGAGACTCTGAGACACTGAGACAAAAGCACACAGAGACACTGATACACTAAGACTCTGAGATACTGAGACTCTGAGATACTGAGACTCAGAGACACTGAGACACTGAGACACAGACACACTGAGACTCTGAGACACTGAGACACAGAGACACTGAGATACTGAGGCACAGACACACTGAGACTCTGAGACACTGAGACACTGAACTCAAAGATTTTGAGACACTGAGACACAGAGACACTGAGGCACAGAGACACTGAGATACTGAGACACAGAGACACTGAGACACAGAGACATTGAGACACTGCGACACTGAGACACTGAGACTCAGAGACACTGATACACTGAGGCACAGAGACACTGAGACACTGAGGCTCAGAGACACTCAGACAAAGAGACAAAGAGACACTGAGTCAATGAGACACTGATACACTGAGACTATGAGACACAGAGACACTGAAACTCTGAGACACTGAGACACTGAGTGACTGGGACACAGAGACACGGAGACAGAGAGACACAGAGACACTGAATTTCTGAGACACTGTGACTCTGAGACACTGAGACACAGAGACATTGAGACACTGAGACTCTGAGACTCTGAGACTCTGAGACACTGAGACACTGAGACACTGAACACTGAGACACAGAGACACTGAGACACAGAGACACTGAGACACTGAGACACTGATACACTGAGACACAGAAATACTGAGACACAGAGACACAGAGACAATGAGACACAGAGACACTGGGACACAGAGACACTGAGACACTGAGACACTGAGATACAAAGACACTGAGGCACAGAGACACTGAGACACAGAGACACTGTGACACTGAGGCACAGAGACACTCAACACAGAGACAACGGGACACTGAGTGTCTGAGACATTGATACACTGAGACACTGAGAAATTGAGACTCTGAGACACTGAGACTCTGAGACACAGAAAAACAGAGACACTGAGACTCAGAGACACTGAGACACAGAAAAACAGAGACACTGAGACTCAGAGACACTGAGACTCAGAGACACTGAGGCACTGAGACACTGAGTCGCTGGGACACAGAGACACTGAGACAGAGAGACACAGAGACACTGAATCTCTGAGACACTGATACACTGAGACAGAGAGACTCTGATAATCTGAGACACTGAGACACTGTGACATTGAGCCACAGAGACACTCAGACACAGAGAAACTGAGACACTGAGGCACCAAGACACAGAGACCCTTCGAGATTGAGACTCTGAGACTCTGAGACACTGAGACACAGTAACACAGAGACACCAAGACACTGTGACACAGAGACACAGCGACAGTAAGACACTGAGAGACTGAGGCACATAGACACTGAAACACTGAGACACTGAGGTACTGAGACACAGATACACAGAGACACTGAGACTCTGAGACACTGAGGCACAGAGACACTGAGACACAGAGATATAGAGACACTGAAACTCTGAGACACTGAGACACTGTGACACAGATTCACTGAAACTCTGAGACACAAAGACACTGGGACACAGAGACTCTGAGACAGAGAGACAGAGAGACACTGAATCTCTGAGACACTGATACACTGAGACTCAGAGACCCTGTGACACTGAGGCACAGAGACACTCAGACACAGAGACAAAGAGACACTGAGTCTCTGAGACACTGAAACACTGAGACACAGACACACTGAGACACTGAGAAACTGAGACTTTGAGACACAGAGACACTGAGGAACAGAGACACTGAGACACAGAAACATAAAGACATGAAATTCTGAGACACTGAGACACTGAGACAGAGAGGCACAGAGACACTGAATCTCTGAGACACTGATGCACTGAGACACAGAGACACTGTGACTCTGAGACACTGAGACACTGAGAAACGGAGACACAGAGACACTGAGACACTGTGACACAGAGACACTGTGACTCTGAGACACTGAGACACTGCGACTCTGAGACACTGAGATACTGGGAAACAGAGACACTGGGAAACAGAAACACTGAGACACAGAGACACTGAGGCACAGAGACACTGCGACACAGAGACACTGTGACATTGAGACTCTGAGACGCTGAGACACTGAGGCACAGTGATACTGAGACACAGATTCACTGAGACTCTAAGACACTGAAAATCTCTGAGACTCTAAGACACTGAGACACTGAGACTCTGAGACGCTCAGACTCTGAGACACTGAGACACTGTGACACTGTGGCACAGAGACACTCAGACATAGAGACAATAAGACACAGTCACTGAGACTTTGATGCACTGAGACACAGAGACACTGAGACTCTGAGACACAAACGCACAGAGACTCTGAGACTCTGAGACACAGAGGCACAAAGACACTGAGATACAGAGACACTGTGACACTGAGACACTGAGACACTGAGACACAGAATCACTGAGACACAGAGGCACAGAGACACTGAGACACTGAGGCACAGAGACACTGAGACTTTGAGACACTGAATCACGGAGACACTGAGACTCTGAGATATTGAGACACTGAGGCACAGAAACACTGAGACATAGAGACACTGCGACACAGAGGCACTGTGACATTGAGACTCTGAGAGGCTGAGACACTGAGGCACAGTGATACTGAGGCACAGATTCACTGAGACTCTAAGACACTGAAAATCTCTGAGACTCTAAGACACTGAGACACTGAGACACTGAGACTCTGAGACACTGAGACACTGAGTTACTGAGTCCCTGAGACACTGAGTCTCTGTGAATCTGAGACACTGAGACACAAAGACACTGAGACACTGGGACACTGTGACACTGAGGCACAGAGACACTCAGACAAAGTGACATGAGACACTGAGTCTCTGAGACACTGAGACACAGAGTCACTGAGACTTTGAGACACTGAGACACAGAGACACTGAGACACAAATGCACAGAGACTCTGATACTCTGAGACACAGAGGCACAAAGACACTGAAACACAGAGACACTGTGACACTCAGACACTGAGAAACTGAGACACTGAGACACAGAGACACAGAGACACTGAGACACAGAGACACAGAGACACTGAGACACAAAGGCACAGAGACTCTGAGACTCTAAGACACAGAGGCACAAAGACACTGAGATACAGAGGCACTGTGACACTGAGACACTGAGACACAGAGACACTGAGACACAGAGGCACAGAGACACTGAGACACTGAGGCACAGAGACACTGCGACACAGAGACACTGTGACATTGAGACTCTGAGACACTGAGGCACAGTGAAACTGAGACACAGAGGCACAGAGACTCTGAGACACTGAGACTTTGAGACACTGAGACACGGAGACACTGAGACTCTGAGACTCTGAGACACAGAGGCACAGAGACACTGAGACACGGAGACACTGAGACACTGATACACAGAGACACAGAGACACTGAGACACAAAGAATTGAGACCCTGAGAGACAGATACACAGATACTCTGAGACACTGAGACACAGAGACATTGAGACACTGAGACTCTGAGACTCTGAGACACTGAGACACTGAACACTGAGACACAGAGAAACTGAGACACAGAGACACTGAGACACTGAGACACTGAGACCCTGAGACACTGAGACACAGAAATACTGAGACACAGAGACACTGAGACACAGAGACACTGAGACTCTGAGACACTGAGACACTGAGACACAGGGACACTGAGGCTCTGAGACACAGATACACTGAGACACAGAGACACTGAGGCACAGAGACATTGTGATACTGAGACTCTGAGACACAAAGACACAGAGACACTAAGGCACAGAGACACAGAGAGACTGAGACACAGAGACGCAGAGACACTGAGACACTGAGACACAAAGAATTGAGACCCTGAGACACAGAGACAATGAAAGAGACACAAAGACTCTGAGACACTGAGACAAAGAGACTGTGAGACACTGAGACCCAGAGATACTGGGACAGAGAGACACTGACAGTCTGAGACACTGAGACACAGAGAGACTGAGACTCTGAGACACTGAGACACTGAGACTCTGATACACAGAGACTCTCAGACACTGAGACACTGAGTCTCTGAGACAAAGAGACACTGAGACATTGAGACATTGAGACACTGAGACACAGAGACACTGAGATTCTGAGACACTGAGACACAAAGACACTGAGACAAAGAGACACTGTGACACAGGCACAGAGACACTGTGACACTGAGGCACAGAGACACTCAACACAGAGACAAAGTGACACTGAGTGTCTGAGACATTGATACACTGAGAAACTGAGTCTCTGAGATATTGAGACACTGAGGCACAGAAACACTGAGACACAGAAAGACAGAGAACCTGAGACTCTGAGACACTGTGACACAGAGACACTGAGACACTGAGACTTTGAGATATTAAGACACTGAGGTACAGAGACACTGAGACTCTGAGACACTGAGGCACAGAGACACAGAGATACTGTGACACAGAGACACTGAAACTCTGAGACACTGAGACACAGAGACTATGAGACACAGAAACATAGAGACACAGACTCACTGAAACTCTGAGAAACTGAGACACTGAGTCACTGGGACACAGAGACACTGAGACAGAGAGACACAGAGACACTGAATCTCTGAGACACAGAGACACTGAGACCCTGTGACACTGCGGCACAGAGACACTCAGGCAGAGAGACACCGAGGCACTGAATCTCTGAGACACTAAGACACATAGACACTGAGACACAGAGACAAAGAGACTGTGAGACACAGAGACACTGAGACACAAAGAATTGAGACCCTGAGACACAGATACACAGAGATTCTGAGACACTGAGACATTGAGACGCTGAGTCACTGAGACATTGAGACACTAAGACACTGTGACACTGAGACGCAGAACACTAAGACTCAGAGACACTGAGACACAGAGACACTGAGACGCTGAGACTCTGAGACACTGAGACACAGAGACACTGAACACTGAGACACAGAGACATTGAAACACTGAGACACTGTGACACTGAGGCACAGAGACATTGAGACTCTGAGACACTGAGACACAGAAACACTGAGACACTGAGACATTGAGACACTGAGACACTGTGACACTGAGGCACAGAGACACTCAGACACAGAGACAAAGAGACATTAAGTCAATGAGACACTGATACACTGATACACTGAGACTCTGAGACACAGAGACACAGAGACACTGAGACTTTGAGACACTGAGACACAGAGATACTGATATTCTAAGTCTCTGAGATACAGAGGCACAGAGACACTGAGACACTGAGACTCTGAGACACAAACGCACAGAGACTCTGAGACTCTGACACACAGAGGCAAAAATACACTGCGACACAGAGACACTGTGACACTGAGTCACAGAGACACTGAGACTCTGAGACTCTGAGACACAGAGGCACAGAGACACTGAGACACAGAGACACGGAGACACTGAGACACAGAGACACAGAGACACTGTGACTCTGAGACACTGAGGCACAGAGACACTGAGAGACTGAGACACAAAACTTTGAGACACAGAGACACTGAGACCCTGAGACACTGAGACACTGAGACACAAAGACACTGAGACACTGAGACTCTGAGACACTGAGACAAAAGGACACAGAGACACTGATACACTAAGACTCTGAGATACTGAGACTCTGAGATACTGAGACTCAGAGACACTGAGACACTGAGGCACAGACACACTGAGACTCTGAGACACTGAGACACAGAGACACTGAGATACTGAGGCACAGACACACTGACACTCTGAGACACTGAGACACTGAACTCAAAGACTTTGAGACACTGAGACACAGAGACACTGAGGCACAGAGACACTGAGACACTGAGACACTGAGACACAGAGACACTGAGACACTGAGACACAGAGACATTGAGACACTGAGACACTGAGACACTGAGACTCTGAGATACTGAGACTCAGAGACACTGATACACTGAGGCACAGAGACACTGAGACACTGAGGCTCAGAGACACTCAGACAAAGAGACAAAGAGACACTGAGTCAATGAGACACTGATACACTGAGACTATGAGACACAGAGACACTGAAACTCTGAGACACTGAGACACTGAGTGACTGGGACACAGAGACACAGAGACAGAGAGACACAGAGACACTGAATTTCTGAGACACTGATACACTGAGACACAGAGACACAGTGACTCTGAGACACTGCGGCTCAGAGACTCTCAGACAGAGAGACAACGAGGCACTGATTCTCTGAGACACTAATACACAGAGGCAAAGAGACTGTGAGACACAGAGACACTGAGACACAAAGAATTGAGACCCTGAGAGACAGATACACAGAGACTCTGAGACACTGAGACACAGAGACATTGAGACACTGAGACTCTGAGACTCTGAGACTCTGAGACACTGAGACACTGAGACACTGAACACTGAGAAACAGAGACACTGAGACACAGAGACACTGAGACACTGAGACACTGAGACACTGATACACTGAGACACAGAAATACTGAGACACAGAGACATTGAGACACAGAGACAATGAGACACAGAGACACTGGGACACAGAGACACTGAGACTCTGAGACGCTGAGATACAAAGACACTGAGGCACAGAGACACTGAGACACAGAGACACTGAGACACAGAGACACTGTGACGCTGAGGCACAGAGACACTCAACACAGAGACAACGTGACACTGAGTGTCTGAGACATTGATACACTGAGACACTGAGAAATTGAGACTCTGAGACACAGAGACACTGAGACACTGAGACTCTGAGACACAGAAAAACAGAGACACTGAGACTCAGAGACACTGAAACACTGAGACACAGAAAAACAGAGACACTGAGACTCAGAGACACTGAGGCACTGAGGCACAGAGACACTGAGTCACTGGGACACAGAGACACTGAGACAGAGAGACACAGGGACACTGAATCTCTGAGACACTGATACACTGAGACAGAGAGACACTGATAATCTGAGACACTGAGACACTGTGACATTGAGCCACAGAGACACTCAGACACAGAGAAACTGAGACACTGAGGCACCAAGACACAGAGACCCTTAGAGATTGAGACTCTGAGACCCTGAGACACTGAGACACAGTAACACAGAGACACAGAGACACTGTGACACAGAGACACAGCGACAGTAAGACACTGAGAGACTGAGGCACATAGACACTGAAACACTGAGGTACTGAGACACAGATACACAGAGACACTGAGACTCTGAGACACTGAGGCACAGAGACACTGAGACACAGAGACATAGAGACACTGAAACTCTGAGACACTGTGACACAGACTCACTGAAACTCTGAGACACAAAGACACTGGGACACAGAGACTCTGAGACAGAGAGACAAAGAGACACTGAATCTCTGAGACACTGATACACTGAGACACAGAGACCCTGTGACACTGAGGCACAGAGACACACAGACACAGAGACAAAGAGACACTGAGTCTCTGAGACACTGAAACACTGAGACACAGAGACACTGAGACTTTGAGACACAGAGACACTGAGGAACAGAGACACTGAGACACAGAGACATAAAGGCATGAAACTCTGAGACACTGAGACAGAGAGGCACAGAGACACTGAATCTCTGAGACACTGATGCACTGAGACACAGAGACACTGTAACTCTGAGTCACTGAGACACTGAGACACTGAGAAACGGAGACTCTGAGACACAGAGATACTGAGACACTGAGGCACCAAGACACAGAGACTCTGAGAGATTGAGACTCTGAGACTCTGAGACACTGAGACACAGAGACACAGAGACAATGAGGCACTGTGGCACAGAGGCACAGAGACACTGAGACACAGAGACACAGAGACTCAGAGACGCTGAGACTCTGATACACAGAGACACAGAGACTCTGAGACGCTGAGACACAGAGACACAGAGACACTGAAGCACTGAGACACAGAGACATAGAGACACTGAAACTCTGAGACGGTGAGACACAAAACTTTGAGACACAGAGACACTGAGACACAGAGACACTGAGACACTTAAACACAGAGAGACTCAGACACTGAGACTCTGAGACACTGAGACAATGGGACACGGAGACACTGAGACTCTGAGATACTGAGACACAGAGACACTGAGACACAAAATTTTGAGACACTGAGACACAGAAACACTGAGACTCTGAGTCACAGAGATACTGAGACACTGAGATACTGAGACACAGAGACACTGAGACACTCAGACACTGAGACTCTGAGACACTGAGGCACAGAGACACTGAGACACAGAGATACTGAGACACAGAGACACTGAGTCTCTGAGACACTGATACATTGAGACTCTGAGACACTGAGGCACAGAGACACTGAGACACAGAGACACTGAGATTCTGAGACACTGAGGCACATAGACATAGAGATACTGAGACACAGAGACATAGAGACACTGAAACTCTGAGACACTGAGACACAGAGACTATGAGACACAGAAACATAAAGACATAGACTCACTGAAACTCTGAGACACTGAGACAGTGGGACACAGAGACACTGAGACAGAGAGACACTGATAATCTGAGACACTGAAGCACTGAGACACAGAGACATAGAGACACTGAAACTCTGAGACACTGAGACACAAAACTTTGAGACACAGAGACACTGAGACTCTGAGACACTGAGGCACAGAGACACTCAGACAGAGAGACACTGAGAAACTGAGTCTCTGAGACACTGATAAACTGAGACACAGAGACACAGAGACAATGAGGCACAGAGACACTGTGACTCAGAGACACTGAGATACTGGGATACTGGGACAAAGAGATACTGGGACACAGAGACACTGAGACACTGGAAATTTGAGACACTGAGACACTGTGACACTGAGGCACAGAGACAATCAGACAGAGAGACACTGAGTCTCTGAGACACTGATAAACTGAGACATAGAGACAAGACACTGAGACTCTGAGACCTGAGACACTGAGACACAGAGACACTGGGACGCAGAGACACTGAGACTCTGAGACACTGACACACAAAGACACTGAGGCACAGAGACACTCAACACAGAGACGAAGTGACACTGAGTGTCTGAGACATTGATACACTGAAACACTGAGACTCTGAGACATTGAGACTCTGAGACACAGAGACACTGAGACACCGAGACACTGAGACACTGAGACACTGAGACACAGAGACACAGAGACACTGAGGCACTGAGACACTGAGACTTTGAGATATTACACACTGAGGCACAGATACACTGAGTCTCAGAGACACAGAGACACTGAGACACTGAGACACTGATACACTGAGACACAGAAATACTGAGACGCAGAGACATTGAGACACAGAGACAATGAGACAGAGAGACACTGGGACACAGAGACACTGAGACTCAGAGACACTGAGATACAAAGACACTGAGGCACAGAGACACTGAGACACAGAGACACTGAGACACAGAGACACTGTAACACTGAGGCAGAGAGACACTCAACACAGAGACAACGTGACACTGAGTGTCTGAGATATTGATACACTGAGACACTGAGAAATTGAGACTCTGAGACACAGAGACACTGAGACTCTGAGACACAGAAAAACAGAGACACTGAGACTCAGAGACACTGAGGCACAGAGACACTGAGACACTGAGTCACTGGGACACAGAGACACTGAGACAGAGAGACACAGAGACACTGAATCTCTGAGACACTGATACACTGAGACAGAGAGACACTGATAATCTGAGACACTGAGACACTGTGACATTGAGCCACAGAGACACTCAGACACAGAGAAACTGAGACACTGAGGCACCAAGACACAGAGACCCTTAGAGATTGAGACTCTGAGACTCTGAGACACTGAGACACAGTAACACAGAGACACAGAGACAATGAGGCACAGAGATACAGAAACACTGAGGCACAGAGACACTGTGACACAGAGACACAGCGACAGTAAGACACTGAGAGACTGAGGCACATAGACACTGAAACACTGAGGTACTGAGACACAGATACACAGAGACACTGAGACTCTGAGACACTGAGGCACAGAGACACTGAGACACAGAGACACAGACTCACTGAAACTCTGAGACACAAAGACACTGGGACACAGAGACTCTGAGACAGAGAGACACAGAGACACTGAATCTCTGAGACACTGATACACTGAGACACAGAGACCCTGTGACACTGAGGCACAGAGACACTCAGACACAGAGACAAAGAGACACTGAGTCTCTGAGACACTGAAACACTGAGACACAGAGACACTGAGACTTTGAGACACAGAGACACTGAGGAACAGAGACGCTGAGACACAGAGACATAAAGACATGAAACTCTGAGACACTGAGACACTGAGACAGAGAGGCACAGAGACACTGAATCTCTCAGACACTGATGCACTGAGACACAGAGACACTGTGACTCTGAGACACTGAGACACTGAGACACTGAGAAACGGAGAGTCTGAGACACAGAGACACTGAGACACTGAGGCACCAAGACACAGAGACTCTGAGAGATTGAGACTCTGAGACACTGAGACACAGTAACACAGAGACACAGAGACAATGAGGCACAGAGATACAGAGACACTGTGGCACAGAGGCACAGAGGCACAGAGACACTGAGACACAGAGACACAGAGACTCTGAGACGCTGAGACTCTGATACACAGAGACACAGAGACTCTGAGACGCTGAGACACAGAGACACAGAGACACTGAAGCACTGAGACACAGAGACATAGAGACACTGAAACTCTGAGACGGTGAGACACAAAACTTTGAGACACAGAGACACTGAGACACAAAATTTTGAGACACTGAGACACAGAAACACTGAGACTCTGACTCACAGAGAAACTGAGACACTGAGATACTGAGACACAGAGACACTGAGACACTCAGACACTGAGACTCTGAGACACTGAGGCACAGAGACACTGAGACAGAGAGATACTGAGACACAGAGACACTGAGTCTCTGAGACACTGATACATTGAGACTCTGAGACACTCAGGCACAGAGACACTGAGACACAGAGACACTGAGATTCTGAGACACTGAGGGACAGAGACACTGAGACACAGAGGTACTGAGACACAGAGACACTGAGTCGCTGAGACACTTATACATTGAGACTATGAGATACTGAGGCACAGAGATAGAGAATCACTGAGACACTGAGACGGAGAGACACTGTGATACAGAGACACTGAGACATTGAGACTTTGAGATATTAAGACACAGAGACACTGAGACTCTGAGACACTGAGGCACAGAGACACAGAGATACTGAGACACAGGGACAGAGAGACACTGAAACTCTGAGACACTGAGACACAGAGACTATGAGACACAGAAACATAGAGACACAGACTCACTGAAACTCTGACACACTGAGACACTGGGACACCGAGACACTGAGACAGAGAGACACTGATAATCTGAGACACTGTGACATTGAGGCACAGAGACACTCAGACACAGAGAAACTGAGACACTGAGGCACCAAGACACAGAGACTCTGAGAGATTGAGACTCTGAGACTCTGAGACACTGAGACACAGTAACACAGAGACACAGAGGCAATGAGGCACAGAGATACAGAGACACTGAAGCACAGAGGCACAGAGACACTGAGACACAGAGTCACTGAGACTCTGAGACACTGATACATTGAGACTATGAGACACTGAGGCACAGAGATAGAGAATCACTGAGACACTGAGACAGAGAGACACTGTGACACAGATACACTGAGAATTTGAGATATTAAGACACTGAGGCACAGAGGCACAGAGACACAGAGACAATGAGACACAGAGACACTGAGACTCTGAGACACTGAGACACGGAGACACTGTGACACTGAGGCACAGAGACACTGAGACATAGAGACACTGAGACTCTGAGACTCTGAGACTCTGAGACACAGAGACACTGAGAGTCTGATACACTGAGGCACCAAGACACAGAGACTCTGAGAGATTGAGACTCTGAGACTCTGAGACTCTGAGACACTGAGACAATGAGAGTCTGATAGACTGAGGCACAGAGACACCGAGACACTGAGGCACCAAGACACAGAGACTCTGAGAGATTGAGACTCTGAGACTCTGAGACTCTGAGACACTGAGACACAGTAACACAGAGACACAGAGACAATGAGGCACAGAGATACAGAGACACTGAGGCACAGAGGCACAGAGACACTGAGACACAGAGTCACTGGGAAACAGAGACACTGAGACATAGAGACACAGAGACACTGGATCTCTGAGACACTGATACACTGAGACAGACAGAGACTGATAATCTGAGACACTGAGACACTGTGACATTGAGGCACAGAGACACTCAGACACAGAGAAACTGAGACACTGAGGCACCAATTCACAGAGAATCTGAGAGATTGAGACTCTGAGACTCTGAGACACAGTAACACAGAGACACAGAGATAATGAGGCACAGAGGCACAGAGACACTGAGACACTGAAACACAGAGACACTGAGACTCTGAAACGCTGAGACTCTGAGACACAGAGAGTCTGATACACTGAGACACAGAGACACTGAGACACTGAGACACAGAGACACAGAGACTTTGAGACACTGAGGCACAGAGACACTCAGACACAAGACAAAGGGTCACTGAGTCTCTGACACACTGATACACTGACACACAGAGACACTGTGACACTGAGGCACAGAGACACTCAGACACAGAGAAAAAGAGATACTGAATCTCTGACACACTGATACACAGAGACACAGAGACTCTGAGACGCTGAGACTCTGATACACAGAGACACAGAGACTCTGAGACGCTGAGACAATGAGGCACAGAGACACAGAGACACAGAGACACTGAAGCACTGAGACACAGAGACATAGAGACACTGAAACTCTGAGACACTGAGACACAAAACTTTGAGACACAGAGACACTGAGACACTGAGACTCTGAGACAGTGAGGCACAGAGACACTCAGACAGAGAGACACTGAGAAACTGAATCTCTGAGACACTGATAAACTGAGACATAGAGACACAGAGACAATGAGGCACAGAGACACTGAGACACTGAGACACTGCGACCCAGAGACACTGAGATACTGGGACACTGGGACACAGAGACACTGGGACACAGAGACACTGAGACACAGAGACACTGCGACACAGAGACACTGAGACACAGAGACACTGCGACTCTGAGACACTGATACATTGAGACAATGAGACACTGAGGCACAGAGATAGAGAATCACTGAGACACTGAGACAGAGAGACACTGTGACACAGAGACACTGAGAATTTGAGATATTAAGACACTGAGGCACAGAGACACTGAGACTCTGAGATACTAAGGCACAGAGACATAGAGATACTGAGACACAGAGACATAGAGACACTGAAACTCTGAGACACTGAGACACAGAGACTATGAGACACAGAAACATAAAGACATAGACTCACTGAAACTCTGAGACACTGAGACAGTGGGACACAGAGACACTGAGACACAGACTCACTGAAACTCTGAGACACTGAGACACTGGGACACAGAGACACTGAGACAGAGAGACACTGATAATCTGAGACACTGAAGCACTGAGACACAGAGACATAGAGACACTGAAACTCTGAGACACTGAGACACAAAACTTTGAGACACAGAGACACTGAGACTCTGAGACACTGAGGCACAGAGACACTCAGACAGAGAGACACTGAGAAACTGAGTCTCTGAGACACTGATAAACTGAGACACAGAGACATAGAGACAATGAGGCACAGAGACACTGTGACTCAGAGACACTGAGATACTGGGATACTGGGACACAGAGACACTGGGACACAGAGACACTGAGACACAAAGACACTGCGACACAGAGAAACTGTGACATTGAGACTCTGAGAAACTGAGACACAGTGATACTGAGACACAGATTCACTGAGACTCTAAGACACTGAGACACTGAAAATTTGAGACACTGAGACACTGTGACACTGAGGCACAGAGACAATCAGACAGAGAGACACTGAGTCTCTGAGACACTGATAAACTGAGACATAGAGACAGAGACACTGAGACTCTGAGACCTGAGACACTGAGACACAGAGACACTGGGACACAGAGACATTGAGACTCTGAGACACTGAGACACAAAGACACTGAGGCACAGAGACACTCAACACAGAGACGAAGTGACACTGAGTGTCTGAGACATAGATACACTGAGACACTGAGACTCTGAGACATTGAGACACTGAGGCACAGAAACACTGAGACACAGAGACACTGTGACACTGAGGCACAGAGACACTCAACACAGAGACGAAGTGACACTGAGTGTCTGAGACATTGATACACTGAAACACTGAGACTCTGAGACATTGAGACACTGAGGCACAGAGACACTGAGACACTGAGACACAGAGACACTGAGACACCGAGACACTGAGGCACTGAGGCACAGAGACACTGAGATACTGAGTCACTGGGACACAGAGACACTGAGACAGAGAGACACAGAGACACTGAATCTCTGAGACACTGATACACTGAGACAGAGAGACACTGATAATCTGAGACACTGAGACACTGTGACATTGAGCCACAGAGACACTCAGACACAGAGAAACTGAGACACTGAGGCACAGAGACACTGAGACACTGAGACACTGAGACACTGATACACTGAGACACAGAAATACTGAGACACAGAGACATTGAGACACAGAGACAATGAGACACAGAGACACTGGGACACAGAGACACTGAGACTCTGAGACGCTGAGATACAAAGACACTGAGGCACAGAGACACTGAGACACAGAGACACTGAGACACAGAGACACTGTGACGCTGAGGCACAGAGACACTCAACACAGAGACAACGTGACACTGAGTGTCTGAGACATTGATACACTGAGACACTGAGAAATTGAGACTCTGAGACACAGAGACACTGAGACACTGAGACTCTGAGACACAGAAAAACAGAGACACTGAGACTCAGAGACACTGAAACACTGAGACACAGAAAAACAGAGACACTGAGACTCAGAGACACTGAGGCACTGAGGCACAGAGACACTGAGTCACTGGGACACAGAGACACTGAGACAGAGAGACACAGGGACACTGAATCTCTGAGACACTGATACACTGAGACAGAGAGACACTGATAATCTGAGACACTGAGACACTGTGACATTGAGCCACAGAGACACTCAGACACAGAGAAACTGAGACACTGAGGCACCAAGACACAGAGACCCTTAGAGATTGAGACTCTGAGACCCTGAGACACTGAGACACAGTAACACAGAGACACAGAGACACTGTGACACAGAGACACAGCGACAGTAAGACACTGAGAGACTGAGGCACATAGACACTGAAACACTGAGGTACTGAGACACAGATACACAGAGACACTGAGACTCTGAGACACTGAGGCACAGAGACACTGAGACACAGAGACATAGAGACACTGAAACTCTGAGACACTGTGACACAGACTCACTGAAACTCTGAGACACAAAGACACTGGGACACAGAGACTCTGAGACAGAGAGACAAAGAGACACTGAATCTCTGAGACACTGATACACTGAGACACAGAGACCCTGTGACACTGAGGCACAGAGACACACAGACACAGAGACAAAGAGACACTGAGTCTCTGAGACACTGAAACACTGAGACACAGAGACACTGAGACTTTGAGACACAGAGACACTGAGGAACAGAGACACTGAGACACAGAGACATAAAGGCATGAAACTCTGAGACACTGAGACAGAGAGGCACAGAGACACTGAATCTCTGAGACACTGATGCACTGAGACACAGAGACACTGTAACTCTGAGTCACTGAGACACTGAGACACTGAGAAACGGAGACTCTGAGACACAGAGATACTGAGACACTGAGGCACCAAGACACAGAGACTCTGAGAGATTGAGACTCTGAGACTCTGAGACACTGAGACACAGAGACACAGAGACAATGAGGCACTGTGGCACAGAGGCACAGAGACACTGAGACACAGAGACACAGAGACTCAGAGACGCTGAGACTCTGATACACAGAGACACAGAGACTCTGAGACGCTGAGACACAGAGACACAGAGACACTGAAGCACTGAGACACAGAGACATAGAGACACTGAAACTCTGAGACGGTGAGACACAAAACTTTGAGACACAGAGACACTGAGACACAGAGACACTGAGACACTTAAACACAGAGAGACTCAGACACTGAGACTCTGAGACACTGAGACAATGGGACACGGAGACACTGAGACTCTGAGATACTGAGACACAGAGACACTGAGACACAAAATTTTGAGACACTGAGACACAGAAACACTGAGACTCTGAGTCACAGAGATACTGAGACACTGAGATACTGAGACACAGAGACACTGAGACACTCAGACACTGAGACTCTGAGACACTGAGGCACAGAGACACTGAGACACAGAGATACTGAGACACAGAGACACTGAGTCTCTGAGACACTGATACATTGAGACTCTGAGACACTGAGGCACAGAGACACTGAGACACAGAGACACTGAGATTCTGAGACACTGAGGCACATAGACATAGAGATACTGAGACACAGAGACATAGAGACACTGAAACTCTGAGACACTGAGACACAGAGACTATGAGACACAGAAACATAAAGACATAGACTCACTGAAACTCTGAGACACTGAGACAGTGGGACACAGAGACACTGAGACAGAGAGACACTGATAATCTGAGACACTGAAGCACTGAGACACAGAGACATAGAGACACTGAAACTCTGAGACACTGAGACACAAAACTTTGAGACACAGAGACACTGAGACTCTGAGACACTGAGGCACAGAGACACTCAGACAGAGAGACACTGAGAAACTGAGTCTCTGAGACACTGATAAACTGAGACACAGAGACATAGAGACAATGAGGCACAGAGACACTGTGACTCAGAGACACTGAGATACTGGGATACTGGGACAAAGAGATACTGGGACACAGAGACACTGAGACACTGGAAATTTGAGACACTGAGACACTGTGACACTGAGGCACAGAGACAATCAGACAGAGAGACACTGAGTCTCTGAGACACTGATAAACTGAGACATAGAGACAAGACACTGAGACTCTGAGACCTGAGACACTGAGACACAGAGACACTGGGACGCAGAGACACTGAGACTCTGAGACACTGACACACAAAGACACTGAGGCACAGAGACACTCAACACAGAGACGAAGTGACACTGAGTGTCTGAGACATTGATACACTGAAACACTGAGACTCTGAGACATTGAGACTCTGAGACACAGAGACACTGAGACACCGAGACACTGAGACACTGAGACACTGAGACACAGAGACACAGAGACACTGAGACACTGAGACACTGAGACTTTGAGATATTACACACTGAGGCACAGATACACTGAGTCTCAGAGACACAGAGACACTGAGACACTGAGACACTGATACACTGAGACACAGAAATACT
This sequence comes from Prionace glauca, assembly GCA_037974335.1. Taxonomy (NCBI): domain Eukaryota; kingdom Metazoa; phylum Chordata; class Chondrichthyes; order Carcharhiniformes; family Carcharhinidae; genus Prionace; species Prionace glauca. The sequence continues at coordinate 92,754 of JBBMRE010000154.1, read as the reverse complement.
GAGACGCAGAGACATTGAGACACAGAGACAATGAGACAGAGAGACACTGGGACACAGAGACACTGAGACTCAGAGACACTGAGATACAAAGACACTGAGGCACAGAGACACTGAGACACAGAGACACTGAGACACAGAGACACTGTAACACTGAGGCAGAGAGACACTCAACACAGAGACAAAGTGACACTGAGTGTCTGAGATATTGATACACTGAGACACTGAGAAATTGAGACTCTGAGACACAGAGACACTGAGACTCTGAGACACAGAAAAACAGAGACACTGAGACTCAGAGACACTGAGGCACAGAGACACTGAGACACTGAGTCACTGGGACACAGAGACACTGAGACAGAGAGACACAGAGACACTGAATCTCTGAGACACTGATACACTGAGACAGAGAGACACTGATAATCTGAGACACTGAGACACTGTGACATTGAGCCACAGAGACACTCAGACACAGAGAAACTGAGACACTGAGGCACCAAGACACAGAGACCCTTAGAGATTGAGACTCTGAGACTCTGAGACACTGAGACACAGTAACACAGAGACACAGAGACAATGAGGCACAGAGATACAGAAACACTGAGGCACAGAGACACTGTGACACAGAGACACAGCGACAGTAAGACACTGAGAGACTGAGGCACATAGACACTGAAACACTGAGGTACTGAGACACAGATACACAGAGACACTGAGACTCTGAGACACTGAGGCACAGAGACACTGAGACACAGAGACACAGACTCACTGAAACTCTGAGACACAAAGACACTGGGACACAGAGACTCTGAGACAGAGAGACACAGAGACACTGAATCTCTGAGACACTGATACACTGAGACACAGAGACCCTGTGACACTGAGGCACAGAGACACTCAGACACAGAGACAAAGAGACACTGAGTCTCTGAGACACTGAAACACTGAGACACAGAGACACTGAGACTTTGAGACACAGAGACACTGAGGAACAGAGACGCTGAGACACAGAGACATAAAGACATGAAACTCTGAGACACTGAGACACTGAGACAGAGAGGCACAGAGACACTGAATCTCTCAGACACTGATGCACTGAGACACAGAGACACTGTGACTCTGAGACACTGAGACACTGAGACACTGAGAAACGGAGAGTCTGAGACACAGAGACACTGAGACACTGAGGCACCAAGACACAGAGACTCTGAGAGATTGAGACTCTGAGACTCTGAGACACTGAGACACAGTAACACAGAGACACAGAGACAATGAGGCACAGAGATACAGAGACACTGTGGCACAGAGGCACAGAGGCACAGAGACACTGAGACACAGAGACACAGAGACTCTGAGACGCTGAGACTCTGATACACAGAGACACAGAGACTCTGAGACGCTGAGACACAGAGACACTGAAGCACTGAGACACAGAGACATAGAGACACTGAAACTCTGAGACGGTGAGACACAAAACTTTGAGACACAGAGACACTGAGACACAAAATTTTGAGACACTGAGACACAGAAACACTGAGACTCTGACTCACAGAGAAACTGAGACACTGAGATACTGAGACACAGAGACACTGAGACACTCAGACACTGAGACTCTGAGACACTGAGGCACAGAGACACTGAGACAGAGAGATACTGAGACACAGAGACACTGAGTCTCTGAGACACTGATACATTGAGACTCTGAGACACTCAGGCACAGAGACACTGAGACACAGAGACACTGAGATTCTGAGACACTGAGGGACAGAGACACTGAGACACAGAGGTACTGAGACACAGAGACACTGAGTCGCTGAGACACTTATACATTGAGACTATGAGATACTGAGGCACAGAGATAGAGAATCACTGAGACACTGAGACGGAGAGACACTGTGATACAGAGACACTGAGACATTGAGACTTTGAGATATTAAGACACAGAGACACTGAGACTCTGAGACACTGAGGCACAGAGACACAGAGATACTGAGACACAGGGACAGAGAGACACTGAAACTCTGAGACACTGAGACACAGAGACTATGAGACACAGAAACATAGAGACACAGACTCACTGAAACTCTGACACACTGAGACACTGGGACACCGAGACACTGAGACAGAGAGACACTGATAATCTGAGACACTGTGACATTGAGGCACAGAGACACTCAGACACAGAGAAACTGAGACACTGAGGCACCAAGACACAGAGACTCTGAGAGATTGAGACTCTGAGACTCTGAGACACTGAGACACAGTAACACAGAGACACAGAGGCAATGAGGCACAGAGATACAGAGACACTGAAGCACAGAGGCACAGAGACACTGAGACACAGAGTCACTGAGACTCTGAGACACTGATACATTGAGACTATGAGACACTGAGGCACAGAGATAGAGAATCACTGAGACACTGAGACAGAGAGACACTGTGACACAGATACACTGAGAATTTGAGATATTAAGACACTGAGGCACAGAGGCACAGAGACACAGAGACAATGAGACACAGAGACACTGAGACTCTGAGACACTGAGACACGGAGACACTGTGACACTGAGGCACAGAGACACTGAGACATAGAGACACTGAGACTCTGAGACTCTGAGACTCTGAGACACAGAGACACTGAGAGTCTGATACACTGAGGCACCAAGACACAGAGACTCTGAGAGATTGAGACTCTGAGACTCTGAGACTCTGAGACACTGAGACAATGAGAGTCTGATAGACTGAGGCACAGAGACACCGAGACACTGAGGCACCAAGACACAGAGACTCTGAGAGATTGAGACTCTGAGACTCTGAGACTCTGAGACACTGAGACACAGTAACACAGAGACACAGAGACAATGAGGCACAGAGATACAGAGACACTGAGGCACAGAGGCACAGAGACACTGAGACACAGAGTCACTGGGAAACAGAGACACTGAGACATAGAGACACAGAGACACTGGATCTCTGAGACACTGATACACTGAGACAGACAGAGACTGATAATCTGAGACACTGAGACACTGTGACATTGAGGCACAGAGACACTCAGACACAGAGAAACTGAGACACTGAGGCACCAATTCACAGAGAATCTGAGAGATTGAGACTCTGAGACTCTGAGACACAGTAACACAGAGACACAGAGATAATGAGGCACAGAGGCACAGAGACACTGAGACACTGAAACACAGAGACACTGAGACTCTGAAACGCTGAGACTCTGAGACACAGAGAGTCTGATACACTGAGACACAGAGACACTGAGACACTGAGACACAGAGACACAGAGACTTTGAGACACTGAGGCACAGAGACACTCAGACACAAGACAAAGGGTCACTGAGTCTCTGACACACTGATACACTGACACACAGAGACACTGTGACACTGAGGCACAGAGACACTCAGACACAGAGAAAAAGAGATACTGAATCTCTGACACACTGATACACAGAGACACAGAGACTCTGAGACGCTGAGACTCTGATACACAGAGACACAGAGACTCTGAGACGCTGAGACAATGAGGCACAGAGACACAGAGACACAGAGACACTGAAGCACTGAGACACAGAGACATAGAGACACTGAAACTCTGAGACACTGAGACACAAAACTTTGAGACACAGAGACACTGAGACACTGAGACTCTGAGACAGTGAGGCACAGAGACACTCAGACAGAGAGACACTGAGAAACTGAATCTCTGAGACACTGATAAACTGAGACATAGAGACACAGAGACAATGAGGCACAGAGACACTGAGACACTGAGACACTGCGACCCAGAGACACTGAGATACTGGGACACTGGGACACAGAGACACTGGGACACAGAGACACTGAGACACAGAGACACTGCGACACAGAGACACTGAGACACAGAGACACTGCGACTCTGAGACACTGATACATTGAGACAATGAGACACTGAGGCACAGAGATAGAGAATCACTGAGACACTGAGACAGAGAGACACTGTGACACAGAGACACTGAGAATTTGAGATATTAAGACACTGAGGCACAGAGACACTGAGACTCTGAGATACTAAGGCACAGAGACATAGAGATACTGAGACACAGAGACATAGAGACACTGAAACTCTGAGACACTGAGACACAGAGACTATGAGACACAGAAACATAAAGACATAGACTCACTGAAACTCTGAGACACTGAGACAGTGGGACACAGAGACACTGAGACACAGACTCACTGAAACTCTGAGACACTGAGACACTGGGACACAGAGACACTGAGACAGAGAGACACTGATAATCTGAGACACTGAAGCACTGAGACACAGAGACATAGAGACACTGAAACTCTGAGACACTGAGACACAAAACTTTGAGACACAGAGACACTGAGACTCTGAGACACTGAGGCACAGAGACACTCAGACAGAGAGACACTGAGAAACTGAGTCTCTGAGACACTGATAAACTGAGACACAGAGACATAGAGACAATGAGGCACAGAGACACTGTGACTCAGAGACACTGAGATACTGGGATACTGGGACACAGAGACACTGGGACACAGAGACACTGAGACACAAAGACACTGCGACACAGAGAAACTGTGACATTGAGACTCTGAGAAACTGAGACACAGTGATACTGAGACACAGATTCACTGAGACTCTAAGACACTGAGACACTGAAAATTTGAGACACTGAGACACTGTGACACTGAGGCACAGAGACAATCAGACAGAGAGACACTGAGTCTCTGAGACACTGATAAACTGAGACATAGAGACAGAGACACTGAGACTCTGAGACCTGAGACACTGAGACACAGAGACACTGGGACACAGAGACATTGAGACTCTGAGACACTGAGACACAAAGACACTGAGGCACAGAGACACTCAACACAGAGACGAAGTGACACTGAGTGTCTGAGACATAGATACACTGAGACACTGAGACTCTGAGACATTGAGACACTGAGGCACAGAAACACTGAGACACAGAGACACTGTGACACTGAGGCACAGAGACACTCAACACAGAGACGAAGTGACACTGAGTGTCTGAGACATTGATACACTGAAACACTGAGACTCTGAGACATTGAGACACTGAGGCACAGAAACACTGAGACACTGAGACACAGAGACACTGAGACACCGAGACACTGAGGCACTGAGGCACAGAGACACTGAGATACTGAGTCACTGGGACACAGAGACACTGAGACAGAGAGACACAGAGACACTGAATCTCTGAGACACTGATACACTGAGACAGAGAGACACTGATAATCTGAGACACTGAGACACTGTGACATTGAGCCACAGAGACACTCAGACACAGAGAAACTGAGACACTGAGGCACAAAGACACAGAGACCCTTAGAGATTGAGACTCTGAGACTCTGAGAAACTGAGACACAGTAACACAGAGACACAGAGACACTGTGACACAGAGACACAGCGACAGTAAGACACTGAGAGACTGAGGCACATAGACACTGAAACAGAGGTACTGAGACACAGATACACAGAGACACTGAGACTCTGAGACACTGAGGCACAGAGACACTGAGACACTGAGACACAGAGACACTGAATCTCTGAGACACTGATACACTGAGACACAGAGACCCAGTGACACTGAGGCACAGAGACACTCAGACACAGAGACAAAGAGACACTGAGTCTCTGAGACACTGAAACACTGAGACACAGAGACACTGAGACTTTGAGACACAGAGACACTGAGGAACAGTGACGCTGAGACACAGAGACATAAAGACATGAAACTCTGAGACACTGAGACACTGAGACAGAGAGGCACAGAGACACTGAATCTCTGAGACACTGATGCACTGAGACACAGAGACACTGCGACTCTGAGACACTGAGACACTGAGACACTGAGGCACCAAGACACAGAGACTCTGAGAGATTGAGACTCTGAGACTCTGAGACACTGAGACACAGTAACACAGAGACACAGAGACAATGAGGCACAGAGATACAGAGACACTGTGGCACAGAGGCACAGAGACACTGAGACACAGAGACACAGAGACTCTGAGACGCTGAGACTCTGATACACAGAGACACTGAAGCACTGAGACACAGAGACACTGAAACTCTGAGACGGTGAGACACAAAACTTTGAGACACAGAGACACTGAGACACAGAGACACTGAGACACTTAAACACAGAGAGACTCAGACACTGAGACTCTGAGACACTGAGACAATGGGACACGGAGACACTGAGACACTGAGATACTGAGACACAGAGACACTGAGACACAAAATTTTGAGACACTGAGACACAGAAACACTGAGACTCTGAGTCACAGAGATACTGAGACACTGAGATACTGAGACACAGAGACACTGAGACACTCAGACACTGAGACTCTGAGACACTGAGGCACAGAGACACTGAGACACAGAGATACTGAGACACAGAGACACTGAGTCTCTGAGACACTGATACATTGAGACTCTGAGACACTGAGGCACAGAGACACTGAGACACAGAGACACAGAGATTCTGAGACACTGAGGGACAGAGACACTGAGACACAGAGGTACTGAGACACAGAGACACTGAGTCGCTGAGACACTTATACATTGAGACTATGAGACACTGAGGCACAGAGATAGAGAATCACTGAGACACTGAGACAGAGAGACACTGTGACACAGAGACACTGAGACATTGAGACTTTGAGATATTAAGACACAGAGACACTGAGACTCTGAGACACTGAGGCACAGAGACACAGAGATACTGAGACACAGGGACAGAGAGACACTGAAACTCTGAGACACTGAGACACAGAGACTATGAGACACAGAAACATAGAGACACAGACTCACTGAAACTCTGACACACTGAGACACTGGGACACCGAGACACTGAGACAGAGAGACACTGATAATCTGAGACACTGTGACATTGAGGCACAGAGACACTCAGACACAGAGAAACTGAGACACTGAGGCACCAAGACACAGAGACTCTGAGGCAATGAGGCACAGAGATACAGAGACACTGAAGCACAGAGGCACAGAGACACTGAGACACTGAGACTCTGAGACACTGATACATTGAGACTATGAGACACTGAGGCACAGAGACAGAGAATCACTGAGACACTGAGACAGAGAGACACTGTGACACAGATACACTGAGAATTTGAGATATTAAGACACTGAGGCACAGAGACACTGAGACTCTGAGACACTGAGGCACAGAGACATAGAGATACTGAGACACAGAGACATAGAGACACTGAAACTCTGAGACACTGAGACACAGAGACTATGAGACACAGAAACATAAAGACATAGACTCACTGAAACTCTGAGACACTGAGACAGTGGGACACAGAGACACTGAGACAGAGAGACACTGATAATCTGAGACACTGAAGCACTGAGACACAGAGACATAGAGACACTGAAACTCTGAGACACTGAGACACAAAACTTTGAGACACTGAGACACTGAGACTCTGAGACACTGAGGCACAGAAACACTCAGACAGAGAGACACTGAGAAACTGAGTCTCTGAGACACTGATAAACTGAGACACTGAGACATAGAGACAATGAGGCACAGAGACACTGAGACATTGAGACTCTGAGAAACTAGACACTGAGACACAGTGATACTGAGACACAGATTCACTGAGACTCTAAGACACTGAGACACTGAAAATTTGAGACACTGAGACACTGTGACACTGAGGCACAGAGACACTCAGACAGAGAGACACTGAGTCTCTGAGACACCGATAAACTGAGACATAGAGACAGAGACACTGAGACTCTGAGACCTGAGACACTGAGACACAGAGACACTGAGACTCTGAGACACTGAGACACAAAGACACTGAGGCACAGAGACACTCAACACAGAGACGAAGTGACACTGAGTGTCTGAGACATTGATACACTGAGGCACAGAGACAATGAGACACCGAGACACTGAGACACTGAGACACTGAGACACAGAGACACAGAGACACTGAGACACTGAGACACTGGGACTTTGAGATATTAGACACTGAGGCACAGATACACTGAGTCTCAGAGACACTGAGACACTGAGACACAGAGACACAGAGACACTGAGGCACAGAGACACTGAGACACTGTGACTCAGAGACACTTAGACACAGAGACACTGAGACACTTAAACACAGAGAGATTGAGACTCTGAGACTCTGAGACACTGAGACACAGTAACACAGAGACAATGAGGCACAGAGATACAGAGACACTGAGGCACAGAGACACTGAGACGCTGAGTCTCTGATACACAGAGACACAGAGACTCTGAGATGCTGTGACTCTGAGACAGTGAGACACAAAACTTTGAGACACAGAGACACTGAGACTTTGAGACACTGAGGCACAGAGACATTCAGATAGAGAGACACTGAGAAACTGAGTCTCTGAGACACTGATAAACTGAGACACAGAGACACAGAGACAATGAGGCACAGAGACACTGAGACACAGTGACTCAGAGACACTGAGATACTGCGACACTGGGACTCAGAGACACTGGGACACAGAGACACTGAGACACAGAGACACTGCGACACAGAGACAGTGAGACATTGAGACTCTGAGAAACTGAGGCACAGTGATACTGAGACACAGATTCACTGAGACTCTAAGACACTGAGACACTGAAAATTTGAGACACTGAGACACTGTGACACTGAGGCACAGAGACACTCAGACAGAGAGACTCTGAGTTTCTGAGACACTGATAAATTGAGACACAGAAACAGAGACACTGAGACTCTGAGACCTGAGACACAGAGACACTGGGACACAGAGACACTTAGACTCTGAGACACTGAGACACAAAGACACTGAGGCACAGAGACACTGAGACACTGTGACACTGAGGCACAGAGACACTCAACACAGAGACAAAGTGACACTGAGTGTCTGAGACATTGATACACTGAGACACTGAGACATTGAGACACTGAGGCACAAAGACACTGAGACACTGAGTGACAGAGACACTGAGATACTGAGACACAGAGACACCGAGACACTGAGACTTTGAGATATTAAGACACTGAGGCACAGAGACACTGAGGCACAGATACACTGAGTCTCAGAGACACTGAGACACTGAGACACAGAGACACAGAGACACTGAGAGTCTGATAGACTGAGGCACAGAGACACCGAGACAATGAGGCACCAAGACACAGAGACTCTGAGAGATTGAAACTCTGAGACTCTGAGACTCTGAGACACTGAGACACAGTAACACAGAGACACAGAGACAATGAGGCAAAGAGATACTGAGGCACAGAGGCACAGAGACACTGAGACACAGAGTCACTGGGAAACAGAGACACTGAGACATAGAAACACAGAGACACTGAATCTCTGAGACACTGATACACTGAGACAGAGAGACACTGATAATCTGAGACACTGTGACATTGAGGCACAGAGACACTCAGACACAGAGAAACTGAAACACTGAGGCACCAAAACACAGAGAATCTGAGAGATTGAGACTCTGAGACACTGAGACACAGAGACATTGAGACACTGAGACTCTGAGACTCTGAGACACTGAGACACTGAGACTCTGAGACTCTGAGACACAGAGAAACTGAGACACAGAGACACTGAGACACTGAGACTCTGAGACTCTGAGACACTGAGGCACAGAGATAGAGAAACACTGATACACTGAGACACAGAGACAATGAGACACAGAGACACTGAGACTCTGAGACACTGAGACACGGAGACACTGTTACACTGAGGCACAGAGACACTGAGACATAGAGACACTGAGACTCTGAGACTCTGAGACACTTAGACACTGTGACACAGATACACTGAGACACAGAGACACAGGGACACTGAGGCTCTGAGACACTGATACACTGAGACACAGAGACACTGAGGCACAGAGACATTGTGATACTGAGACTCTGAGACACAAAGACACAGAGACACTAAGGCACAGAGACACAGAGAGACTGAGACACAGAGACGCAGAGACACTGAGACACTGAGACACAAAGAATTGAGACCCTGAGACACAGAGACAATGAAAGAGACACAAAGACTCTGAGACACTGAGACAAAGAGACTGTGAGACACTGAGACCCAGAGATACTGGGACAGAGAGACACTGACAGTCTGAGACACTGAGACACAGAGACACTGAGACACTGAGACACAAAGACACTGAAATACTGATACACTGAGACTCTGAGACACTGAGACACAGAGACACTGAGACACTGAGACTCTGAGAATCTGAGACACTGAGACACTGAAACACTGAGACCCTGAGACACTGAGACTCTGAGACTCTGAGACACTGAGACACTGAGACCCTGAGACACGGAGACACGGAGACACAGAGACACTGAGACACTGTGACACAGAGGCACAGAGACTCTCAGACACAGAGACAATGAGACACTGAGTCTCTGAGACAAAGAGACACTGAGACATTGAGACACTGAGACACAGAGACACTGAGATTCTGAGTCTCTGAGACACTAATGCACAGAGACTCTGAGAGACAGAGGCACAAAGACACTGAGACACAGAGATACTATGACACTGAGACACTGAGACACAGAGACACTGAGACACAGAGGCACAGAGAAACTGAGACACTGAGACTTTGAGACACTGAGACACAGAGACACTGAGACACAGAGACACTTAGACACAGAGATACTATGACACTGAGACACTGAGACTCTGAGACTCTGAGACACAGAGGCACAGAGACACTGAGACACAGAGTCACAGAGATACTGAGACACTGAGACACAGAGACACTTAGACACTGAGGCAATGAGACACTGAGGCACTGATAATCTGAGACACTGTGACACTGAGGCACAGACACACTCAGACACACAGACACTGAGACACTGAGACTCTGAGACACTGAGACTCTGAGACTCTGAGATACTGAGACACAGAGACACTGAGACACTGAGACACAGAGACACTGAGACTCTGAGACACTGAGACACAGAGACACTGAGATAAGGAGGCACAGGGACACTGACACTCTGAGAAACTGAGACACTGAGGCACAGAGAAACTGAGACACAGAGGCACAGAGAAACTGAGACACAGAGGCACAGAGACACTGAGACACTGAGGCACAGAGACACTGCAACACAGAGACACTGTGACATTGAGACTCTGAGACGCTGAGACACTGAGGCACAGTGATACTGAGACACAGATTCACTGAGACTCTAAGACACTGAAAATCGCTGAGACTCTACGACACTGAGACACAGAGACTCAGAGACTCTGAGACTCTGAGACACTGAGACACAGAGACAATGAGGCACAGAGACACTGAGACTCTGAGACACTGAGACACGGAGACACTGTGACACTGAGGCACAGAGACACTGAGACATAGAGACACTGAGACTCTGAGACTCTGAGACACAGAGACACTGAGAGTCTGATACACTGAGGCACCAAGACACAGAGACTCTGAGAGATTGAGACTCTGAGACACTGAGACACAGTAACACAGAGACACAGAGACAATGAGGCACAGAGATACAGAGACACTGAGGCACAGAGGCACAGAGACACTGAGACACAGAGTCACTGGGAAACAGAGACACTGAGACATAGAGACACAGAGACACTGAATCTCTGAGACACTGATACACTGAGACAGACAGAGACTGATAATCTGAGACACTGAGACACTGTGACATTGAGGCACAGAGACACTCAGACACAGAGGCACCAAAACACAGAGAATCTGAGAGATTGAGACTCTGAGACTCTGAGACACCGTAACACAGAGACACAGAGATAATGAGACACAGAGGCACAGAGACACTGAGACACTGAAACACAGAGACACTGAGACTCTGAAACGCTGAGACTCTGAGACACAGAGAGTCTGATACACTGAGACACAGAGACACTGAGACACTGAGACACAGAGACACAGAGACTTTGAGACACTGAGACTCTGATTCATTGTGACACTGAGGCACAGAGACACTCAGACACAGAGAAAAAGAGATACTGAATCTCTGACACACTGATACACAGAGACACAGAGACTCTGAGACGCTGAGACTCTGATACACAGAGACACAGAGACTCTGAGACGCTGAGACACTGAGGCACAGAGACACTGAGGCACAGAGACACAGAGACACTGAAGCACTGAGACACAGAGACATAGAGACACTGAAACTCTGAGACACTGAGACACAAAACTTTGAGACACAGAGACAGAGACTCTGAGACAGTGAGGCACAGAGACACTCAGACAGAGAGACACTGAGAAACTGAATCTCTGAGACACTGATAAACTGAGACACAGAGACACAGAGACAATGAGGCACAGAGACACTGAGACACTGAGACACTGCGACCCAGAGACACTGAGATACTGGGACACTGGGACACAGAGACACTGGGACACAGAGACACTGAGACACAGAGACACTGCGACACAGAGACACTGAGACACAGAGACACTGCGACACAGAGACACTGTGACATTGAGACTCTGAGAAACTGAGACACTGAGGCACAGTGATACTGAGACACAGATTCACTGAGACTCTAAGACACTGAGACACTGAAAATTTGAGACACTGAGACACTGTGGCACTGAGGCACAGAGACACTCAGACAGAGAGACACTGAATCTCTGAGACACTGATAAACTGAGACACAGAGACAGAGACACTGAGACTCTGAGACCTGAGACACTGAGACACAGAGACACTGGGACACAGAGACACTGAGACTCTGAGACACTGAGACACAAAGACACTGAGGCACAGAGACACTGAGACACAGAGACACAGAGACACTGAGACACTGTGACACTGAGGCACAGAGACAATCAACACAGTGACAAAGTGACACTGAGTGTCTGAGACATTGATACACTGAGACACTGAGACTCTGAGACATTGAGACACTGAGACACAGTGACACTGAGACACTGAAACACAGAGACACTGGGACACTGAGACAATGAGACACTGAGACACAGAGACACTGAGACACTGAGACTTTGAGATATTAGACATTGAGGCACAGAGACACTGAGGCACAGATACACTGAGTCTCAGAGACACTGAGACACTGAGACACAGAGACACAGAGACACTGAGGCACAGAGACACTGAGACACTGTGACTCAGAGACACTTAGACACAGAGACACTGAGACACTTAAACACAGAGAGACTCAGATACTGAGACTCTGAGACACTGAGAGAATGGGACACGGAGACGCTGAGACTCTGAGATACTGAGACACAGAGACACTGAGACACAAAATTTTGAGACACTGAGACACAGAAACACTGAGACTCTGAGACACAGAGATACTGAGACACTGAAATACTGAGACACAGAGACACTGAGACACTGAGACTCTGAGACACTGAGGCACAGAGACACTGAGACACAGAGATACTGAGACACAGAGACACTGAGTCGCTGAGACACTGATACATTGAGACTATGAGACACTGAGGCACAGAGATAGAGAATCACTGATACACTGAGACAGAGAGACACTGATAATCTGAGACACTGTGACATTGAGGCACAGAGACACTCAGACACAGAGAAACTGCGACACTGAGGCACCAAAACACAGAGACTCTGAGAGATTGAGACTCTGAGACTCTGTGACACTGAGACACAGTAACACAGAGACACAGAGACAATGAGGCACAGAGATACAGAGACACTGAGGCACAGAGACACTGAGACACTGAGACACAGAGACACTGAGACTCTGAGACGCTGAGACTCTGAGACACAGAGAGTCTGAGACACTGAGACACAGAGACGCAGAGATTCTGAGACACAGAGACACTTGGACACAGAGTCACAGAGTCTGAACCACTGAGACAATGAGAGTCAAAGACTTTGAGACACTGAGACACAGAGACACTCAGACACAAGACAAAGGGACACTGAGTCCCTGACACACTGATACACTGACACACAGAGACACTGAGACACTGAGGAACTGAGACTCTGAGACACAGAGACACTGAGACACTGAGACAGAGAAAAACAGAGACACTGAGACTCAGAGACATTGAGACACTGAAACACAGAGACACTGAGACACTGAGACACAGAAAAACAGAGACACTGAGACTCAGAGACATTGAGACACAGAGACACTGAGACTCTGAGACACTGAGGCACAGAGACACTCAGACAGAGAGACACTGTGAAACTGAATCTCTGAGACACTTATAAACTGAGACACAGAGACACAGAGACAATGAGGCAAAGAGCCATTGAGACACTGCGACTCAGAGACACTGAAATACCGGGACACAGAGACACTGGGAGACAGAGACACTGAGACACAGAGAAAATGAGGCAAAGAGACACTGTGACATGAGGACACTGTGACACAGAGACACTGTGACATTGAGACTCTGAGAAACTGAGACACTGAGGCACAGTGATACTGAGACACATATTCACTGAGACTATAAGACACTGAGATACTGCAAATCTGAGATTCTGAGACACTGAGACACTCAGACAGAGAGACACTGAGATACTGAGTCTCTGAGACACTGATAAACAGAGACACTGTGACTCTGAGACACTGAGACACAGAGACACTGAGATTCTGAGACACAAAGACACTGAGACAAAGAGACACTGGGACACTGAGGCACAGAGGCACTCAACACAGAGACAAAGTGACACTGAGTGTCTGAGACATTGATACACTGAGAAACTGAGTCTCTGAGATATTGAGACACTGAGGCACAGAAACACTGAGACACAGAAAGACAGAGAACCTGAGACTCTGAGACACTGTGACACAGAGACACTGAGACTTTGAGATATTAAGACACTGAGGCACAGAGGCACAGAGATACTGTGACACAGAGACATAGAGACACTGAAACTCTGAGACACTGAGACACAGAGACTATGAGACACAGAAACATAGAGACACAGACTACACTGAAACTCTGAGAAACTGAGACACTGAGTCACTGGGACACAGAGACACTGAGACAGAGAGACACAGAGACACTGAATCTCTGAGACACTGATACACTGAGACACAGAGACACTAGACTCTGAGACACAGAGAGACTGAGACCCTGTGACACTGCGGCACAGAGACACTCAGACAGAGAGACACCGAGGCACTGATTCTCTGAGACACTAAGACACATAGACACTGAGACACAGAGACAAAGAGACTGTGAGACACAGAGACACTGAGACACAAAGAATTGAGACCCTGAGACACAGATACACAGAGATTCTGAGACACTGAGACATTGAGACGCTGAGTCACTGAGACACTGAGACATTGAGACACTGAGACACTGTGACACTGAGACGCTGAACACTAAGACTCAGAGACACTGAGACACCGAGACACTGAGACGCTGAGACTCTGAGACACTGAGACACAGAGACAGAGACACTGAGACACTGTGACACTGAGGCACAGAGACATTGAGACTCTGAGACACTGAGACACAGAGACACTGAGACACTGAGACATTGAGACACTGAGACACTGTGACACTGAGGCACAGAGACACTTAGACACAGAGACAAAGAGACATTGAGTCAATGAGACACTGATACACTGATACACTGAGACACTGAGACACAGAGACACAGAGACACTGAGACTTTGAGACACTGAGACTCTGAGACACAAACGCACAGAGACTCTGAGACTCTGACACACAGAGGCAAAAATACACTGCGACACAGAGACACTGTGACACTGAGTCACAGAGACACTGAGACTCTGAGACACAGAGGCACAGAGACACTGAGACACAGAGACACGGAGACACTGAGACACTGTGACTCTGAGACACTGAGGCACAGAGACACTTAGAGACTGAGACACAAAACTTTGAGACACAGAGACACTGAGACTCTGAGACACTGAGACACTGAGACACAAAGACACTGAGACTCTGAGACACTGAGACAAAAGGACACAGAGACACTGATACACTAAGACTCTGAGATACTGAGACTCTGAGATACTGAGACTCAGAGACACTGAGACACTGAGAGA
Organism: Prionace glauca; assembly: GCA_037974335.1. NCBI lineage: Eukaryota > Metazoa > Chordata > Chondrichthyes > Carcharhiniformes > Carcharhinidae > Prionace > Prionace glauca. The sequence continues at coordinate 76,646 of JBBMRE010000154.1, read as the reverse complement.
CTGAGAGACTGAGAGACTGAGAGACTGAGACCCAGAGAGCCAGAGACCCAGAGACCCTGAGAGACTGAGGGCCTGAGAGACTAAGGCTCTGAGACACTGAGACCCTGAGACACTGAGACCCTGAGACACTGAGACCCTGAGAGACTGAGACACTGAGACACGGAGAGACTGAGAGACTGAGAGAATGATACACTGAGAGACAGAGAGACCGAGAGACTGAGCGACTGAGAGACTGAGACACTGAGACTCTGAGTCACTGAGACCTGAGACACTGAGACAGTGAGACACTGAGGCCCTGAGACCCTGAGACACTGAGAGACTGAGACACTGAGACACTGAGAACCTGAGAGACTGAGACACTGAGACCCTGAGAGACTGAGAGACTGAGAGACTGAGACCCTGAGACCCTGAGACCCTGAGACCCTGAGACCCTGAAACCCTGATACACTGAGACCCTGAGACACTGAGACCCTGAGACCCTGAGACACTGAGACACTGAGAGACTGAGACCCAGAGACCCTGAGACCCTGAGACCCTGAGACTCTGAGACACTGAGACCCTGAGACCCGGTGACCCTGAGACACTGAGACGCTGAGTCAATGAGACACTGAGACACTGAGACCCTGAGATCCTGAGACACTGAGACACTGAGACGCTGAGACACTGAGACACTGAGACACGGAGAGACTAAGAGACTGAGACCCAGAGACCCAGAGACCAAGAGACCCAGAGACCCAGAGACCCAGAGAGACTGAGAGACTGAGGGCATGAGAGACTAAGGCCCTGAGACCCTAAGACCCTGAGACCCTGAGACACTGAGACCCTGAGACACTGAGAACCTGAGACACTGAGAGACTGATACACTGAGAGACTGAGAGTCTGAGAGACTGATACAATGAGAGACTGAGAGACTGAGAGATTGAGAGACTGAGAGACTGAGACCCTGAGACACTGAGACCCTGAGATACTGAGACAGTGAGACACTGAGACACTGAGACACTGAGACACTGAGAAACTGAGAGACAGAGAGAATGAGAGACTGAGACCCAGAGACCCAGAGACACTGAGACCCTGAGACACTGAGATCCTGAGACCCTGACACCCAGAGACCCAGAGGCCCTGAGACACGAGACACTGAGACACTGGGAAACTGAGAGACAGAGAGAATGAGAGACTGAGACCCAGAGACCCAGAGATACTGAGACCCTGGACACTGAGACACTGAGACCCTGAGACACTGAGACCATGAGACCCTGAGACACTGAGACACTGAGACACTGAGACCCAGAGACCCAGAGATACAGAGATACTGAGAGACTGAGGGCTGAGAGACTAATGCCCTGAGATCCTGAGACACTGAGACACTGAGACCCTGAGACACTGAGAACCTGAGACACTGAGACACTGAGAGACTGAGAGACTGAGAGTATTAGCGAATGAGAGACTGAGAGACTGAGAGACTGAGACCCTGAGACACTGAGAGATTGAGAGACTGAGAGACTGAGTGACTGAGAGACTAAGACCCTGAGACCCTGACACACTGAGACCCTGAGACATTGAGACACTGAGATCCTGACATCCTGAGATCCTGAGACACTGAGACCCTGAGACACTGAGACACTGAGACACTGATTCACTGAGACACTGAGAAACTGAGACCCAGAGACACAGAGAAACGGAGAGACTGAGGGCTGAGAGACTAAGACCATGAGACCCTGAGACCCTGAGACACTGAGACACTGAGATCCTGAGATCCTGAGAACCTGAGATCCTGAGACACTGAGACCGTGAGACACTGAGGCACTGAGACACTGAGAGACTGAGAGGCTGAGAGACTGAGAGACTGAGACCCAGAGACCCTGAGACCCTGAGACACGAGACACTGAGATACTGAGACACTGAGACACTGAGAAACTGAGAGAAAGAGAGTATGAGAGACTGAGACCCAGAGACCCAGAGACACTGAGACCCTGAGACACTGACACACTGAGACCCTGAGACACTGAGACCCAGAGACCCAAAGGCCCTGAGACACTGAGACACTGAGACACTGAGAAGCTGAGAGACTGAGAGACTTCGACACTGAGACCCAGGGACCCTGAGACTATGGGACCCTGAGACTCTGAGACACTGACACACTGACACACTGAGACCCAGAGACCCAGAGACCCAGAGGCCCTGAGACACTGAGACACTGAGACACTGAGACACTGAGAACCTGAGACACTGAGTCACTGAGAGACTGAGAGACTGAGAGAATGAGAGAATGAGAGACTGAGAGACTGAGAGACAGAGACACTGAGACCCTGAGTCACTGAGACACTGAGACACTGAGAGACTGAGAGACTGAGACCCAGAGAGCCTGAGACACTGAGACACTGCGAGACTGAGAGACTGAGAGACTGAGTGACTGAGAGACTAACACCCTGAGACCCTGAGACCCTGAGACACCGAGACCCTGAGACATTGAGATCCTGAGATCCTGAGACACTGAGACCCTGAAACACTGAGACACTGAGAGACTGAGAGACTGAGAGACTGAGACCCAGAGACCCAGAGACCCTGAGAGACTGAGGGCCTGAGAGAATAAGGCTCTGAGACACTGAGACCCTGAGACACTGAGACCCTGAGACACTGAGACCCTGAGAGACTGAGAGACTGAGACACGGAGAGACTGAGAGACTGAGAGAATGATACACTGAGAGACAGAGAGACTGAGAGACTGAGAGACTGAGACTCTGAGTCACTGAGACCTGAGACACTGAGACAGTGAGACACTGAGGCCCTGAGACCGTGAGACACTGAGCGACTGAGGCACTGAGAGACTGAGACCCTGAGAAACTGAGACACTGAGACCCTGAGAGACTGAGAGACTGAGACCCTGAGACCCTGAGAATCTGAGACCCTGAAACCCTGATACACTGAGACCCTGAGACACTGAGACCCTGAGACCCTGAGACACTGAGACATTGAGAGACTGAGACCCAGAGACCCTGAGACCCTGAGAACCTGAGATACTGAGACCCTGAGACCCGGTGACCCTGAGACACTGAGACCCTGAGTCAATGAGACAATGAGACACTGAGACCCTGAGACCCTGAGATCCTGAGACACTGAGACACTGAGACGCTGAGACACTAAGGCCCTGAGACCCTGAGACCCAGTGACCCAGAGAACCTGAGACACTGAGAAACTGAGAGACTGAGAGACTTCGACACTGAGACCCAGAGACCCTTAGAACCTGGGACCTGAGACTCTGAGACACTGACACACCGAGACCCAGAGACCCAGAAGCCCTGAGACACTGAGACCCTGAGACACTGAGACACTGAGAGACTTAGACACTGAGACACTGAGACCCTGAGACACTGAGATACTGAGAGACTGAGAATGAGACCCAGAGACACTGAGACCATGAGACACTGAGACACTGAGACCCTGAGACACTGAGAGACTGAGAGACTGAGAGACTGATACACTCAGAGACTGAGAGACTGAGCGACTGAGTGACTGAGAGACTGAGAGACTGAGACATTGAGGCACTGAGACCCTGAGACACGAAGACACTGAGACCCTGAGACACTGAGAGACTGAGACTGAGAGACTGAGAGACTGAGCGACTGAGAGACTGAGAAATGGAGAGACTGAGATACTGAGACCCTGAGACCCAGAGACACTGAAAACTGAGACCCTGAGCACCTGATATACTGGGACATGAGACACTGAGACCCTGAGACCTGGGGAACCTGAGACCCTGAGACACTGAGACACTGAGACTCTGAGACTCTGAGAATCTGCGACACTGAGACCCTGAGAGTCTGAGAGACTGAGAGACTGAGAGAGTGAGAGACTGAGCGACTCAGAGACTGAGAGACTGAGACTCTGAGACCCTGAGAGACTGTGAGACTGAGAGACTGAGACACTGAGAGACTGAGACCCTGAGACACTGAGAGACTGAGAGACTGAGACCTTGAGACACTGAGACCCTGAGAGACTGAGTCACTGAGACCAGAGACCCTGAGTCATGGAGACACTGAGACGCTGGGACCCTGAGACACTGAGACACTGAGACCCTGAGACACTGAGACCCTGAAACACTGAGTCTCTGAGACCCTGCGACACTGCGACACAGAGACCCTGAGACACTGAGACCCTGAGACACTGAGACACTGAGTGACTGAGACTATGAGACCCTGAGAGACTGTGAGACTGAGAGACTGAGACCCAGAGAGCCAGAGACCCAGAGACCCTGAGAGTCTGAGGGCCTGAGAGACTAAGGCTCTGAGACACTGAGACCCTGAGACACTGAGACCCTGAGACACTGAGACCCAGAGACCCAGAGACACAGAGAGACTGAGAGACTGAGGGCTGAGAGACTAAGGCCCTGAGATCCTGAGACACTGAGAACCTGAGACCCTGAGACACTGAGACACTGAGACCCTGAGACACTGAGAACCTGAGACACTGAGACACGGAGAGACTGACAGTATTAGAGAATGAGAGACTGAGAGTCTGAGAGACTGAGACCCTGAGACCCTGAGACACTGAGACACTGAGAGACTGAGAGACTGAGACCCAGAGACCCAGACAGCCTGAGACATTGAGACACTGTGAGACTGAGAGACTGAGAGTCTGAGTGACTGAGAGACTAAGACCCTGAGACCCTGAGACACAGAGACCCTGAGACACTGAGATCCTGAGATGCTGAGACACTGAGACCCTGAAACACTGAGACACTGAGAGACTGAGAGAATGAGAGACTGAGAGACTGAGACCCAGAGAGCCAGAGACCCAGAGACCCTGAGAGACTGAGGGCCTGAGAGACTAAGGCTCTGAGGCCCTGAGATCCTGAGACACTGAGAACCTGAGACCCTGAGACACTGAGACACTGAGACCCTGAGACACTGAGAACCTGAGACACTGAGACACGGAGAGACTGAGAGTATTAGAGAATGAGAGACTGAGAGACTGAGAGACTGAGACCCTGAGACCCTGAGACACTGAGACACTGAGAGACTGAGAAACTGAGACCCAGAGACCCAGAGAGCCTGAGACATTGAGACACTGTGAGACTGAGAGACTGAGAGTCTGAGTGACTGAGAGAATGATACACTGAGAGACAGAGAGACTGAGAGACTGAGAGACTGAGCGACTGAGCGACTGAGAGACTGAGTCACTGAGACTCTGAGTCACTGAGACCTGAGACACTGAGACAGTGAGACACTGAGGCCCTGAGACCCTGAAACACTGAGACACTGAGAGACTGAGACACTGAGACCCTGAGACACTGAGACACTGAGACACTGAGACACTGAGAAACTGAGAGACTTCGACACTGAGACCCAGGGACCGTGAGACCATGGGATCCTGAGACTCTGAGACACTGACACACTGAGACCCAGAGACCCACAGGGCCTTAGACACTGAGACCCTGAAACACTGAGACCCAGAGACCCAGAGACCCAGAGACCCAGAGACCCAGAGAGACTGAAAGACTGAGGGCATGAGAGACTAAGGCCCTGAGACCCTGAGACCCTGAGACACAGAGACACTGAGACACTGAGAACCTGAGAGACAGAGAGAATGAGAGACTGAGACCCAGAGACCCAGAGACACTGAGACCCTGAAACACTGAGACCCTGAGACCCTGAGACCCAGAGACCCAGAGGCCCTGATACACGAGACACTGAGACACTGAGAAACTGAGAGACAGAGAGAATGAGAGACTGAGACCCAGAGACCCAGAGACACTGAGACCCTGAGACAGTGAAACACTGAGACCCTGAGACGCAGAGACCCAGAGGCCCTGAGACACTGAGACACTGAGAAACTAAGAGACTTCGACACTGAGACCCAGGGACCGTGAGACCATGGGATCCTGAGACTCTGAGACACTGACACACTGAGACCCAGAGACCCACAGGGCCTTAGACACTGAGACCCTGAAACACTGAGACCCAGAGACCCAGAGGCCCTGAGACACTGAGACACTGAGACCCTGAGACACTGAGTCACTGAGAGACTGAGAGACTGAGAGAATGAGAGAATGAGAGACTGAGAGACTGAGAGACTGAGACATTGAGACCCTGAGACCCTGAGACACTGAGACACTGAGTGACTGAGAGACTGAGAAACTGAGTGACTGAGAGACTAAGACCCTGAGACCCTTAGACACCGAGACCCTGAGACACTGAGATCCTGAGATCCTGAGACACTGAGACCCTGAAACACTGAGACACTGAGAGACTGAGAGACTAAGGCTCTGAGACACTGAGACCCTGAGACACTGAGACACTGAGACCCTGAGACCCTGAGACCCTGAGACCCAGAGACCCAGAGGCCCTGAGACACAGAGACACTGAGAAACTGAGAGACTGAGAGACTTCGACACTGAGACCCAGTGACCCTGAGACCATGGGACCCTGAGACTCTGAGACCCAGAGACCCTGAGAGACTGAGGGCCTGAGAGACTAAGGCTCTGAGACACTGAGACCCTGAGACACTGAGACCCTGAGACACTGAGACCCTGAGACCCTGAGACCCAGAGACCCAGAGGCCCTGAGACACAGAGACACTGAGAAACTGAGAGACTGAGAGACTTCGACACTGAGACCCAGTGACCCTGAGACCATGGGACCCTGAGACTCTGAGACACTGACACACTGAGACCCAGAGACCCAGAGACCCAGAGGCCCTGAGACACTGAGACACTGAGAAACTGAGAGACTGAGAGACTTCGACACTGAGACCCAGTGACCCTGAGACCATGGGACCCTGAGACTCTGAGACACTGACACACTGAGACCCAGAGACCCAGCGACCCAGAGGCCCTGAGACACTGAGAACCTGAGACACTGAGACACTGAGAGACTGAGAGACTGAGAGAATGAGAGAATGAGAGACTGAGAGACTGAGAGACTGAGACACTGAGACCCTGAGACCCTGAGACACTGAGACACTGAGAGACTAAGTGACTGAGACCCAGAGACCCAGAGAGTCTGAGACACTGAGAGACTGAGAGACTGAGAGACTGAGTGACTGAGAGACTAAGACCCTGAGACCCTGAGACACTGAGACCCTGAGACACTGAGACACTGAGATCCTGACATCATGAGATCCTGAGACACTGAGACCCTGAGACACTGAGACACTGATTCACTAAGACACAGAGACCCAGAGACACAGAGAAACTGAGAGACTGAGGGCTGAGAGACTAAGACCCTGAGACCCTGAGACACTGAGATCCTGAGATCCTGAGACACTGAGACACTGAGATCCTGACATCCTGAGATCCTGAGACACTGAGACCCTGAGACACTGAGACACTGAGAGACTGAGAGGCTGAGAGACTGAGAGACTGAGACCCAGAGAGCCAGAGACCCAGAGACCCTGAGAGACTGAGAGACTGAGGGCCTGAGAGAATAAGGCACTGAGACTCTGAGACCCTGAGACACTGAGACCCTGAGAGACTGAGACACTGAGACCCTGAGAGATTGAGACACTGAGACCCTGAGACACTGAGACCCAGAGACCCACAGGCCCTGAGACACTGAGACACTGAGTCACTGAGAAACTGAGAGACTGAGAGACTTCGACACTGAGACCCAGGGACCCTGAGACCATGGGACCCTGAGACTCTGAGACACTGACACACTGAGACCCAGAGAACCAGAGACCCAGAGGCCCTGAGACACTGAGACACTGAGACACTGAGAACCTGAGACACTGAGAGACTGAGAGACTGAGAGAATGAGAATGAGAGACTGAGATACTGAGAGACAGAGACACTGAGACCCTGAGACCCTGAGACACTTAGACACTGAGACACTGAGAGACTGAAAGACTGAGACCCAGAGAGCCTGAGACACTGAGACACTGCGAGACTGAGAGACTGAGAGACTGAGAGACTGATTCACTGAGAGACTGAGACCCTGAGACCCTGAAACCCTGATACACTGAGAGACAGAGAGACTGAGAGACTGAGCGACTGAGAGACTGAGACACTGAGACTCTGTGTCACTGAGACCTGAGACACTGAGACAGTGACACACTGAGGCCCTGAGACCCTGAGACACTGAGACACTGAGAGACTGAGACACTGAGACACTGAGACCCTGAGAGACTGAGACACTGAGACCCTGAGAGACTGAGAGACTGAGAGACTGATTCACTGAGAGACTGAGACCCTGAGACCCTGAAACCCTGATACACTGAGACCCTCAGACACTTAGACCCTGAGACACTGAGACACTGAGAGACTGAGACCCAGAGACCCTGAGACCCTGAGACCCTGAGACCCGGTGACCCTGAGACACTGAGACCCTGAGTCAATGAGACACTGAGACACTGAGACCCTGAGACCCTGAGACCCTGAGATCCTGAGACACTGAGACACTGAGACGCTGAGACACTGAGACACTGAGACACGGAGAGACTGAGAGACTGAGACCCAGAGACCCAGAGACCAAGAGACCCAGAGACCCAGAGAGACTGAGAGACTGAGGGCATGAGAGACTATGGCCCTGAGACCCTGAGAAACAGAGACACTGAGACCCTGGGACACTGAGAACCTGAGACACTGAGAGACTGATACACTGAGAGACTGAGAGTCTGAGAGACTGATACAATGAGAGACTGAGAGACTGAGAGATTGAGAGACTGAGAGACTGAGACCCTGAGACACTGAGACCCTGAGATACTGAGATAATGAGACACTGAGACCCTGAGACACTGAGACACTGAGAAACTGAGAGACAGAGAGAATGAGAGACTGAGACCCAGAGAGCCAGAGACCCAGAGACCCTGAGAGACTGAGAGACTGAGGGCCTGAGAGAATAAGGCACTGAGACTCTGAGACCCTGAGACACTGAGACCCTGAGAGACTGAGACACTGAGACCCTGAGAGATTGAGACACTGAGACCCTGAGACACTGAGACCCAGAGACCCACAGGCCCTGAGACACTGAGACACTGAGTCACTGAGAAACTGAGAGACTGAGAGACTTCGACACTGAGACCCAGGGACCCTGAGACCATGGGACCCTGAGACTCTGAGACACTGACACACTGAGACCCAGAGAACCAGAGACCCAGAGGCCCTGAGACACTGAGACACTGAGACACTGAGAACCTGAGACACTGAGAGACTGAGAGACTGAGAGAATGAGAATGAGAGACTGAGAGACTGAGAGACAGAGACACTGAGACCCTGAGACCCTGAGGCACTTAGACACTGAGACACTGAGAGACTGAAAGACTGAGACCCAGAGAGCCTGAGACACTGAGACACTGCGAGACTGAGAGACTGAGAGACTGATTCACTGAGAGACTGAGACCCTGAGACCCTGAAACCCTGATACACTGAGAGACAGAGAGACTGAGAGACTGAGCGACTGAGAGACTGAGACACTGAGACTCTGTGTCACTGAGACCTGAGACACTGAGACAGTGACACACTGAGGCCCTGAGACCCTGAGACACTGAGACACTGAGAGACTGAGACACGGTGACCCTGAGACACTGAGACCCTGAGTCAATGAGACACTGAGACCCTGAGACCCTGAGACCCTGAGATCCTGAGACACTGAGACACTGAGACGCTGAGACACTGAGACACTGAGACTCGGAGAGACTGAGAGACTGAGACCCAGAGACCCAGAGACCAAGAGACCCAGAGACCCAGAGAGACTGAGAGACTGAGGGCATGAGAGACTAAGGCCCTGAGACCCTGAGAAACAGAGACACTGAGACCCTGGGACACTGAGAACCTGAGACACTGAGAGACTGATACACTGAGAGACTGAGAGTCTGAGAGACTGATACAATGAGAGACTGAGAGACTGAGAGATTGAGAGACTGAGAGACTGAGACCCTGAGACACTGAGACCCTGAGATACTGAGATAGTGAGACACTGAGACCCTGAGACACTGAGAAACTGAGAGACAGAGAGAATGAGAGACTGAGACCCAGAGACACTGAGACCCTGAGACACTGAGACACTGAGACCCTGTGACCCTGAGACCCAGAGACCCAGAGACACTGAGACCCTGAGACACTGAGACACTGAGACCCTGAGACCCTGAGACCCTGAGACCCAGAGACCCAGAGGCCCTGATACACGAGACACTGAGACACTGAAAAACTGAGAGACAGAGAGAATGAGAGACTGAGACCCAGAGACCCAGAGACACTGAGACCCTGAGACGCAGAGACCCAGAGGCCCTGAAACACTGCGAGACTGAGAGACTGAGTGACTGAGAGACTAAGACCCTGAGACCCTGAGACACCGAGACCCTGAGACACTGAGATCCTGAGACACTGAGACCCAGAGACCCAGAGACCCTGAGAGACTGAGGGCCTGAGAGACTAAGGCTCTGAGACACTGAGACGCTGAGACACTGAGATAATGAGACCCTGAGACACTGAGACCCTGAGAGACAGAGACACTGAGACTCGGAGAGACTGAGAGACTGAGAGAATGATACACTGAGAGACAGAGAGACTGAGAGACTGAGCGACTGAGAGACTGAGACACTGAGACTCTGTGTCACTGAGACCTGAGACACTGAGACAGTGAGACACTGAGGCCCTGAGACCCTGAGACACTGAGACACTGAGAGACTGAGACACTGAGACACTGAGACCCTGAGAGACTGAGACACTGAGACCCTGAGAGACTGAGAGACTGAGTCACTGAGAGACTGAGACCCTGAGACCCTGAGACCCTGAGACCCTGAAACCCTGATACACTGAGACCCTGAGACACTTAGACCCTGAGACCCTGAGACACTGAGACACTGAGAGACTGAGACCCACAGACCCTGAGACCCTGAGACCCTGAGATCCTGAGACACTGAGTCACTGAGACGCTGAGACACTGAGACACTGAGACACGGAGAGACTGAGAGACTGAGACCCAGAGTCCCAGAGACCAAGAGACCCAGAGAGACTGAGAGACTGAGGGCATGAGAGACTAAGGCCCTGAGACCCTGAGACCCTGAGACACAGAGACACTGAGACCCTGAGACACTGAGAACCTGAGTCACTGAGACACTGAGAACCTGAGACACTGAGAGACTGAGAGATTGAGAGACTGATACAATGAGAGACTGAGAGACTGAGAGATTGAGAGACTGAGAGACTGAGACCCTGAGACACTGAGACCCTGAGATACTGAGACAGTGAGACACTGAGACCCTGAGACACTGAGACACTGCGACACTGTGAAACTGAGAGACAGAGAGAATGAGAGACAGAGACCCAGAGACCCAGAAACACTGAGACCCTGAGACACTGAGACACTGAGACCCTGAGACCCTGAGACCCAGAGACCCAGAGGCCCTGAGACACAGAGACACTGAGAAACTGAGAGACTGAGACACTTCGACACTGAGACCCAGTGACCCTGAGACCATGGGACCCTGAGACTCTGAGACACTGACACACTGAGACCCAGAGACCCAGCGACCCAGAGGCCCTGAGACACTGAGACACTGAGACCCTGAGACACTGAGAACCTGAGACACTGAGACACTGAGAGACTGAGAGACTGAGAGAATGAGAGAATGAGAGACTGAGAGACTGAGAGACTGAGACACTGAGACACTGAGACCCTGAGACCCTGAGACACTGAGGCACTGAGTGACTAAGAGACTGAGACCCAGAGACCCAGAGAGCCTAGACACTGAGAGACGAGAGACTGAGAGACTGAGTGACTGAGAGACTAAGACCCTGAGACCCTGAGACATTGAGACCCTGAGACACTGAGACACTGAGGTCCTGACATCCTGAGATCCTGAGACACTGAGAACCTGAGACACTGAGACACTGATTCACTAAGACACAGAGACCCAGAGACACAGAGAAACTGAGAGACTGAGGGCTGAGAGACTAAGACTCTGAGACCCTGAGACAGTGAGACACTGAGATCCTGAGATACTGAGACACTGAGACCCTGAGACACTGAGAGACTGAGAGACTGGGAGACTGAGACCCAGAGAGACAGAGAGCCAGAGACCCTGAGAGACTGAGAGACTGAGGGCCTGAGAGAATAAGGCACTGAGACTCTGAGACCCTGAGACACTGAGACCCTGAGAGACTGAGACACTGAGACCCTGAGAGATTGAGACACTGAGACACTGAGACCCAGAGACCCAGAGGCCCTGAGACACTGAGACACTGAGTCACTGAGAGACTGAGAGACTTCGACACTGAGACCCAGGGACCCTGAGACCATGGGACACTGAGACTCTGAGATACTGACACACTGAGACCCAGAGAACCAGAGACCCAGAGGCCCTGAGACACTGAGACACTGAGACCCTGAGACACTGAAAACCTGAGACACTGAGAGACTGAGAGACTGAGAGAATGAGAATGAGAGACTGAGAGACTGAGAGACAGAGACACTGAGACCCTGAGACCCTGAGACACTTCGACACTGAGACACTGAGAGACTGAGACCCAGAGAGCCTGAGACACTGAGTCACTGCGAGACTGAGAGACTGAGTGACTGAGAGACTAAGACCCTGAGACCCTGAGACACCGAGACCCTGAGACACTGAGATCCTGAGACACTGAGACCCTGAAACACTGAGACACTGTGAGACTGAGAGACTGAGAGACTGAGACCCAGAGACCAAGAGACCCTGAGAGACTGAGGGCCTGAGAGACTAAGGCTCTGAGACACTGAGACCCTGAGTCACTGAGATACTGAGACCCTGAGACACTGAGACCCTGAGAGACTGAGACACTGAGACTCGGAGAGACCGAGAGACTGAGAGAATGATACACTGAGAGACAGAGAGACTGAGAGACTGAGCGACTGAGAGACTGAGACACTGAGACTCTGTGTCACTGAGACCTGAGACACTGAGACAGTGAGACACTGAGGCCCTGAGACCCTGAGACACTGAGACACTGAGAGATTGAGACACTGAGACACTGAGACACTGAGAGACTGAGACACTGAGACCCTGAGAGACTGAGAGACTGAGAGACTGAGTCACTGAGAGACTGAGACCCTGAGACCTTGAAACCCTGATACACTGAGACCCTGAGACACTTAGACCCTGAGACCCTGAGACCCTGAGACACTGAGAGACTGAGACCCAGAGACCCAGAGACCCTGAGACCCTGAGACCCGGTGACCCTGAGACACTGAGACCCTGAGTCAATGAGACACTGAGACACTGAGACCCTGAGACCCTGAGATCCTGAGACACTGAGACACTGAGACGCTGAGACACTGAGACACTGAGACACTGAGACACTGAGACACGGAGAGACTGAGAGACTGAGACCCAGAGACCCAGAGACCAAGAGACCCAGAGACCCAGAGAGACTGAGAGACTGAGGGCATGGGAGACTAAGGCCCTGAGACCCTGAGACACAGAGACACTGAGACCCTGGGACACTGAGAACCTGACACACTGAGAGACTGATACTCTGAGAGACTGATACAATGAGAGACTGAGAGACTGAGAGATTGAGAGACTGAGAGACTGAGACCCTGAGACACTGAGACCCTGAGATACTGAGACAGTGAGACACTGAGACCCTGAGACACTGAGACACTGAGAAACTGAGAGACAGAGAGAATGAGAGACTGAGACCCAGAGACCCAGAGACACTGAGACCCTGAGACACTGACACACTGAGACCCTGAGACACTGAGACCCAGAGACCCTGGGACACTGAGACCCTGAGACCCAGAGACACTGAGACCCTGAGACACTGAGACCCTGAGACCCTGAGACCCTGAGACCCAGAGACCCAGAGGCCCTGATACACGAGACACTGAGACACTGAGACACTGAAAAACTGATAGACAGAGAGAATGAGAGACTGAGACCCAGAGACCCAGAGACACTGAGACCCTGAGACACTGAAACACTGAGACCCTGAGACGCAGAGACCCAGAGGCCCTGAGACACTGCGAGACTGAGAGACTGAGTGACTGAGAGACTAAGACCCTGAGACCCTGAGTCACCGAGACCCTGAGACACTGAGATCCTGAGACACTGAGACCCTGAAACACTGAGACACTGTGAGACTGAGAGACTGAGAGACTGAGACCCAGAGACCCAGAGACCCTGAGAGACTGAGGGCCTGAGACACTGAGACCCTGAGAGACAGAGACACTGAGACTCGGAGAGACTGAGAGACTGAGAGAATGATACACTGAAAGACAGAGAGACTGAGAGACTGAGCGACTGAGAGACTGAGACACTGAGACTCTGTGTCACTGAGACCTGAGACACTGAGACAGTGAGACACTGAGGCCCTGAGACCCTGAGACACTGAGACACTGAGAGACTGAGACACTGAGACACTGAGACCCTGAGAGACTGAGACACTGAGACCCTGAGAGACTGAGAGACTGAGTCACTGAGAGACTGAGTCCCTGAGACCCTGAGACCCTGAAAGCCTGATACACTGAGACCCTGAGACACTTAGACCCTGAGACCCTGAGACACTGAGACACTGAGAGACTGAGACCCACAGACCCTGAGACCCTGAGACCCTGAGACCCGGTGACCCTGAGACACTGAGACCCTGAGTCAATGAGACACTGAGACACTGAGACCCTGAGATCCTGAGACACTGAGACACTGAGACGCTGAGACACTGAGACACTGAGACCCTGAGACACGGAGAGACTGAGAGACTGAGACCCAGAGACCCAGAGACCAAGAGACCCAGAGACCCAGAGAGACTGAGAGACTGAGGGCATGAGAGACTAAGGCCCTGAGACCCTGAGACACAGAGACACTGAGACCCTGGGACACTGAGAACCTGAGACACTGAGAGACTGATACACTGAGAGACTGAGAGTCTGAGAGACTGATACAATGAGAGACTGAGAGACTGAGACCCTGAGACACTGAGACCCTGAGATACTGAGATAGTGAGACACTGAGACCCTGAGACACTGAGACACTGACAAACTGAGAGACAGAGAGAATGAGAGACTGAGACACAGAGACCCAGAGACACTGAGACCCTGAGACACTGAGACACAGAGACCCTGAGACCCTGAGACCCAGAGACCCAGAGACACTGAGACCCTGAGACACTGAGACACTGAGACCCTGAGACACTGTGACTCTGAGACCCAGAGACCCAGAGGCCCTGATACACGAGACACTGAGACACTGAAAAACTGAGAGACAGAGAGAATGAGAGACTGAGACCCAGAGACCCAGAGACACTGAGACCCTGAGACACTGAAACACTGAGACCCTGAGACGCAGAGACCCAGAGGCCCTGAGACACTGAGACACTGAGAAACTGAGAGACTGAGAGACTTCGACACTGAGACCCAGGGACCGTGAGACCAGAGACCCAGAGACACTGAGACCCTGAGACCCTGAGACCCAGTGACCCAGAGACACTGAGACCCTGAGACACTGAGACACTGAGACCCTGAGACCCTGAGACCCAGAGACACAGAGGCCCTGATACACGAGACACTGAAACACTGAGACCATGAGACACAGAGACCCAGAGGCTCTGAGACACTGAGACACTGAGACACTGAGAAACTGAGAGACTGAGAGACTTCGACACTGAGACCCAGGGACCGTGAGACCATGGGACCCTGAGACTCTGAGACACTGACACACTGAGACCCAGAGACCCAGAGACCCAGAGGCCCTGAGACACTGAGACCCTGAGACACTGAGAACCTGAGACACTGAGTCACTGAGAGACTGAGAGAATGAGAGAATGAGAGAATGAGAGACTGAGAGACTGAGAGACTGAGACATTGAGACCCTGAGACCCTGAGACATTGAGACACTGAGAGACTGAGAGACTGAGAAACTGAGTGACTGAGAGACTAAGACCCTGAGACCCTGAGACACTGAGATCCTGAGATCCTGAGACACTGAGACCCTGAAACACTGAGACACTGAGACACTGAGAGACTGAGAGACTGAGAGACTGAGAGACTGAGACCCAAAGAGCCAGAGACCCAGAGACCCTGAGAGACTGAGGGCCTGAGAGACTAAGGCTCTGAGACACTGAGACCCTGAGACACTGAGACCATGAGACACTGAGACCCTGAGTGACTGAGACACTGAGAGAATGACACACTGAGAGACAGAGAGACAGAGAGACTGAGAGACTGAGCGACTGAGAGTCTGAGAGACTGAGAGACTGAGACACTGAGACTCTGAGTCACTGAGACCTGAGACACTGAGACACAGAGACACTGAGACCCTGAGACACTGAGAACCTGAGACACTGAGAGACTGATACACTGAGAGACTGAGAGACTGATACAATGAGAGACTGAGAGACTGAGAGATTGAGAGACTGAGAGACTGAGACCCTGAGACACTGAGACCCTGAGATACTGAGACAGTGAGACACTGAGACCCTGAGACACTGAGACACTGAGACACTGAGACACTGAGAAACTGAGAGACAGAGAGAATGAGAGACCGAGACCCAGAGACCCAGAGATACTGAGACCCTGAAACACTGAGACACTGAGACCCTGAGACCCTGAGACCCTGAGACACTGAGACACAGAGACACTGAGACACTGAGAAACTGAGAGACAGAGAGAATGAGAGACTGAGTCCCAGAGACACTGAGACGCTGAGACACTGAGACCCTGAGACCCAGAGACCCAGAGACCCAGAGGCCCTGAGACACTGAGACACAGAGACACTGAGAAACTGAGAGACTGAGAGACTTCGACACTGAGACCCAGTGACCCTGAGACCATGGGACCCTGAGACTCTTAGACACTGACACACTGAGACCCAGAGACCCAGAGACCCAGAGGCCAAGAGACACTGAGAGACTGAGAGACTGATACACTGAGAGACTGAGAGACTGAGAGAATGAGAGAATGAGAGACTGAGAGACTGAGAGACTGAGAGACTGAGACACTGAGACACTGAGACCCTGAGACCCTGAGACACTGAGACACTGAGAGACTGAGAGACTGAGACCCAGAGACCCAGAGAGCCTGAGACACTGAGAGACTGAGTGACTGAGAGACTAAGACCCTGAGACACTGAGACCCTGAGGCACTGAGAACCTAAGACACTGAGACACTGAGACACTGAGAACCTAAGACACTGAGACACTGAGAGACTGAGAGACTGAGAGAATGAGAGAATGAGAGACTGAGAGACTGAGAGACTGAGACACTGAGACACTGAGACCCTGAGACCCTGAGACACTGAGACACTGAGAGACTGAGAGACTGAGACCCAGAGACCCAGAGAGCCTGAGACACTGAGAGACTGAGTGACTGAGAGACTAAGACCCTGAGACACTGAGACCCTGAGGCACTGAGACACTGAGATCCTGTCATCCTGAGATCCTGAGACACTGAGTCCCTGAGACACTGAGACACTGAGAAACTGAGAGACTGAGAGTCTTCGACACTGAGACCCAGGGACCCTGAGTCCATGGGACCCTGAGACTCTGAGACACTGACACACTGAGACCCAGAGACCCAGAGACCCAGAGGCCCTGAGAAACTGAGACACTGAGACACTGAGATCCTGAGACACTGAGAACCTGAGACACTGAGAGACTGAGAGACTGAGAGACAGAGACACTGAGACCCTGAGACCCTGAGACACTGAGACACTGAGAGACTGAGAGACTGAGACCCAGAGACCCAGAGAGCCTGAGACACTGAGAGACTGAGAGACTGAGAGACTGAGTGACTGAGAGACTAAGAACCTGAGTCCCTGAGACACCGAGACCCTGAGACACTGAGATCCTGAGATCCTGAGACACTGAGACCCTGAAACACTGAGACACTGTGAGACTGAGAGACTGAGAGACTGAGAGACTGAGACCCAGAGACCCAGAGACCCTGAGAGACTGAGGGCCTGAGAGACTAAGGCTCTGAGACACTGAGACCCTGAGACACTGAGACACTGAGACCCTGAGACACTGAGACCCTGAGAGACTGAGACACTGAGACACGGAGAGAATGAGAGACTGAGAGAATGATACACTGAGAGATAGAGAGAGACTGAGAGACTGAGCGACTGAGAGACTGAGACACTGAGACTCTGTGTCACTGAGACCTGAGACACTGAGACAGTGAAACACTGAGGCCCTGAGACCCTGTGACACTGAGACACTGAGACACTGAGAGACTGAGACACTGAGACACTGAGACCCTGAGAGACTGAGACACTGAGACCCTGAGAGACTGAGAGACTGAGACACTGAGAGACTGAGACCCTGATACCCTGAGACCCTGAGACCCTGATAAACTGAGACTCTGAGACACTTAGACCCTGAGACCCTGAGACACTGAGACACTGAGAGACTGAGACCCAGAGACCCTGAGACCCTGAGACACAGAGACCCGGTGACCCTGAGACACTGAGACCCTGAGTCAATGAGACACTGAGACACTGACACCCTGAGACCCTGAGATCCTGAGACACTGAGACACTGAGACGCTGAGACACTGAGACACTGAGACACTGAGACACTGAGACACTGAGAGACTGAGTTACTGAGACCCAGAGACCCAGAGACCCAGACACCCAGAGAGACTGAGAGACTGAGGGCATGAGAGACTAAGGCCCTGAGACCCTGAGACCCTGAGACACAGAGACACTGAGACCCTGAGACACTGAGAACCTGAGATACTGAGATAGTGAGACCCTGAGACACTGAGACACTGAGAGACTGAGACCCAGAGACCCTGAGACCCTGGGACACTGAGACCCTGAGACCCGGTGACCCTGAGACACTGAGACCCTGAGTCAATGAGACACTGAGACACTGAAACCCTGAGATCCTGAGACACTGAGACACTGAGACGCTGAGACACTGAGACACTGAGACACTGAGACACTGAGACACTGAGACACTGAGACACTGAGACACTGAGAGACTGAGAGACTGAGTCCCAGAGAAGCAGAGACCAAGAGACCCAGAGAGTCTGAGAGACTGAGGGCATGAGAGACTAAGGCCCTGAGACCCTGAGACCCTGAGATACGAGACACTGAGACCCTGAGACACTGAGAACCTGAGACACTGAGAGACTGAGAGACTGATACACTGAGAGTCTGAGATACTGAGAGACTGAGAAACTTAGTGACTGAGAGACTAAGACCCTGAGACCCTGAGACACCGAGACCCTGAGACACTGAGATCCTGAGATCCTAAGACACTGAGACCCTGAAACACTGAGACACTGAGAGACTGAGAGACTGAGAGACTGAGTCCCAGAGAGCCAGAGACCCAGAGACCCTGAGAGACTGAGGGCCTGAGAGACTAAGGCTCTGAGACACTGAGACCCTGAGACACTGAGACCCTGAGACACTGAGACCCTGAGACCCTGAGAGACTGAGACACTGAGAGAATGACACACTGAGAGACAGAGAGACAGAGAGACTGAGAGACTGAGCGACTGAGAGTCTGTGAGACTGAGACACTGAGACTCTGAGTCACTGAGACCTGAGACACTGAGGCCCTGAGACCCTGAGACTGAGACACTGAGAGACTGAGACACTGAGACCCTGAGAGACTGAGAGACTGAGACACTGAGAGACTGAGACACTGAGACCCAGAGACACTGAGAGACTGAGAGACTGAGAGACTGAGACACTGAGATACTGAGACCCTGAGACCCTGAGACACTGAGACCCTGAGACCCAGAGACACTGAGACCCTGAGAGACTGAGACACTGAGACCCTGAGAGACTGAGAGACTGAGAGACTGAGACACTGAGAGACTGAGACCCTGAGACCCTGAGACCCTGAGACCCTGAGACACTGAGACACTGAGAGACTGAGACCCAGAGACCCTGAGACACTGAGACCCTGAGAGACTGAGACACTGAGACCCTGAGAGACTGAGAGACTGAGAGACTGAGACACTGAGAGACTGAGACCCAGAGACCCAGAGACCCAGAGACCCTGAGACCCTGGGACACTGAGACCCTGAGACCCGGTGACCCTTAGACACTGAGACCCTGAGTCAATGAGACACTGAGACACTGAGACCCTGAGATCCTGAGACACTGAGACACTGAGACGCTGAGACACTGAGACACTGAGACACTGAGACACTGAGACACTGAGACACTGAGAGACTGAGAGACTGAGTCCCAGAGAAGCAGAGACCAAGAGACCCAGAGAGTCTGAGAGACTGAGGGCATGAGAGACTAAGGCCCTGAGACCCTGAGACCCTGAGATACGAGACACTGAGACCCTGAGACACTGAGAGACTGAGAGACTGATACACTGAGAGACTGAGAGACTGATACAATGAGAGACTGAGAGACTGAGAGACTGAGAGATTGAGAGACTGAGAGACTGAGACCCTGAGACACTGAGACCCTGAGATACTGAGACAGTGAGACACTGAGACCCTGAGACACTGAGACACTGAGACACTGAGAAACTGAGAGACAGAGAGAATGAGAGACCGAGACCCAGAGACCCAGAGATACTGAGACCCTGAAACACTGAGACACTGAGACCCTGAGACCCTGAGACCCAGACACCCAGAGGCCCTGAGACACGAGACATTGAGACACTGAGACACTGAGAAACTGAGAGACAGAGAGAATGAGAGACTGAGACCCAGAGACACTGAGACGCTGAGACACTGAGACCCTGAGACCCAGAGACCCAGAGGCCCTGAGACACTGAGACACAGAGACACTGAGAAACTGAGAGACTGAGAGACTTCGACACTGAGACCCAGTGACCCTGAGACCATGGGACCCTGAGACTCTTAGACACTGACACACTGAGACCCAGAGACCCAGAGACCCAGAGGCCCTGAGACACTGAGAACCTAAGACACTGAGACACTGAGAGACTGAGAGACTGAGAGAATGAGAGAATGAGAGACTGAGAGACTGAGACCCAGAGACCCAGAGAGCCTGAGACCCTGAGACCCTGAGAGACTGAGAGACTGAGTGACTGAGAGACAAAGACCCTGAGTCCCTGAGACACCGAGACCCTGAGACACTGAGATCCTGAGATCCTGAGACACTGAGACCCTGAAACACTGAGACACTGTGAGACTGAGAGACTGAGAGACTGAGAGACTGAGACCCAGAGACCCAGAGACCCTGAGAGACTGAGGGCCTGAGAGACTAAGGCTCTGAGACACTGAGACCCTGAGACACTGAGACACTGAGACCCTGAGACACTGAGACCCTGAGAGACTGAGACACTGAGACACGGAGAGAATGAGAGACTGAGAGAATGATACACTGAGAGATAGAAAGAGACTGAGAGACTGAGCGACTGAGAGACTGAGACACTGAGACAGTGAGACACTGAGGCCCTGAGACCCTGTGACACTGAGACACTGAGACACTGAGAGACTGAGACACTGAGACACTGAGACACTGAGAGACTGAACCCTGATACCCTGAGACCCTGAGGCCCTGAGACCCTGATAAACTGAGACACTGAGAGACTGAGACCCAGAGACCCTGAGACCCTGAGACACAGAGACCCGGTGACCCTGAGACACTGAGACCCTGAGTCAATGAGACACTGAGACACTGACACCCTGAGACCCTGAGATCCTGAGACACTGAGACACTGAGACGCTGAGACACTGAGACACTGAGACACTGAGACACTGAGACACTGAGACACTGAGACACTGAGACACTGCGACACTGTGAAACTGAGAGACAGAGAGAATGAGAGACAGAGACCCAGAGACCCAGAAACACTGAGACCCTGAGACACTGAGACACTGAGACCCTGAGACCCTGAGACCCAGAGACCCAGAGGCCCTGAGACACAGAGACACTGAGAAACTGAGAGACTGAGACACTTCGACACTGAGACCCAGTGACCCTGAGACCATGGGACCCTGAGACTCTGAGACACTGACACACTGAGACCCATAGACCCAGCGACCCAGAGGCCCTGAGACACTGAGACACTGAGACCCTGAGACACTGAGAACCTGAGACACTGAGACACTGAGAGACTGAGAGACTGAGAGAATGAGAGACTGAGAGACTGAGAGACTGAGACACTGAGACACTGAGACCCTGAGACCCTGAGACACTGAGGCACTGAGTGACTAAGAGACTGAGACCCAGAGACCCAGAGAGCCTAGACACTGAGAGACGAGAGACTGAGAGACTGAGTGACTGAGAGACTAAGACCCTGAGACCCTGAGACATTGAGACCCTGAGACACTGAGACACTGAGGTCCTGACATCCTGAGATCCTGAGACACTGAGAACCTGAGACACTGA
This sequence comes from Prionace glauca, assembly GCA_037974335.1. Classification (NCBI taxonomy): domain Eukaryota; kingdom Metazoa; phylum Chordata; class Chondrichthyes; order Carcharhiniformes; family Carcharhinidae; genus Prionace; species Prionace glauca. The sequence goes on along the minus strand of JBBMRE010000154.1, from coordinate 54,407 downwards.
GACACTGATTCACTAAGACACAGAGACCCAGAGACACAGAGAAACTGAGAGACTGAGGGCTGAGAGACTAAGACTCTGAGACCCTGAGACAGTGAGACACTGAGATCCTGAGATACTGAGACACTGAGACCCTGAGACACTGAGAGACTGAGAGACTGGGAGACTGAGACCCAGAGAGACAGAGAGCCAGAGACCCTGAGAGACTGAGAGACTGAGGGCCTGAGAGAATAAGGCACTGAGACTCTGAGACCCTGAGACACTGAGACCCTGAGACACTGACACACTGAGACCCTGAGACACTGAGACCCAGAGACCCTGGGACACTGAGACAATGAGACACTGAGACCCTGAGACCCAGAGACCCAGAGACACTGAGACCCTGAGACACTGAGACCCTGAGACCCTGAGACCCTGAGACCCAGAGACCCAGAGGCCCTGATACACGAGACACTGAGACACTGAGACACTGAAAAACTGAGAGACAGAGAGAATGAGAGACTGAGACCCAGAGACCCAGAGACACTGAGACCCTGAGACACTGAAACACTGAGACCCTGAGACGCAGAGACCCAGAGGCCCTGAGACACTGCGAGACTGAGAGACTGAGTGACTGAGAGACTAAGACCCTGAGACCCTGAGTCACCGAGACCCTGAGACACTGAGATCCTGAGACACTGAGACCCTGAAACACTGAGACACTGTGAGACTGAGAGACTGAGAGACTGAGAGACTGAGACCCAGAGACCCAGAGACCCTGAGAGACTGAGGGCCTGAGACACTGAGACCCTGAGAGACAGAGACACTGAGACTCGGAGAGACTGAGAGACTGAGAGAATGATACACTGAAAGACAGAGAGACTGAGAGACTGAGCGACTGAGAGACTGAGACACTGAGACTCTGTGTCACTGAGACCTGAGACACTGAGACAGTGAGACACTGAGGCCCTGAGACCCTGAGACACTGAGACACTGAGAGACTGAGACACTGAGACACTGAGACCCTGAGAGACTGAGACACTGAGACCCTGAGAGACAGAGAGACTGAGTCACTGAGAGACTGAGTCCCTGAGACCCTGAGACCCTGAAAGCCTGATACACTGAGACCCTGAGACACTTAGACCCTGAGACCCTGAGACACTGAGACACTGAGAGACTGAGACCCACAGACCCTGAGACCCTGAGACCCTGAGACCCGGTGACCCTGAGACACTGAGACCCTGAGTCAATGAGACACTGAGACACTGAGACCCTGAGATCCTGAGACACTGAGACACTGAGACGCTGAGACACTGAGACACTGAGACACTGAGACACGGAGAGACTGAGAGACTGAGACCCAGAGACCCAGAGACCAAGAGACCCAGAGACCCAGAGAGACTGAGAGACTGAGGGCATGAGAGACTAAGGCCCTGAGACCCTGAGACACAGAGACACTGAGACCCTGGGACACTGAGAACCTGAGACACTGAGAGACTGATACACTGAGAGACTGAGAGTCTGAGAGACTGATACAATGAGAGACTGAGAGACTGAGACCCTGAGACACTGAGACCCTGAGATACTGAGATAGTGAGACACTGAGACCCTGAGACACTGAGACACTGACAAACTGAGAGACAGAGAGAATGAGAGACTGAGACACAGAGACCCAGAGACACTGAGACCCTGAGACACTGAGACACTGAGACCCTGAGACCCTGAGACCCAGAGACCCAGAGACACTGAGACCCTGAGACACTGAGACACTGAGACCCTGAGACACTGTGACTCTGAGACCCAGAGACCCAGAGGCCCTGATACACGAGACACTGAGACACTGAGACACTGAAAAACTGAGAGACAGAGAGAATGAGAGACTGAGACCCAGAGACCCAGAGACACTGAGACCCTGAGACACTGAAACACTGAGACCCTGAGACGCAGAGACCCAGAGGCCCTGAGACACTGAGACACTGAGAAACTGAGAGACTGAGAGACTTCGACACTGAGACCCAGGGACCGTGAGACCAGAGACCCAGAGACACTGAGACCCTGAGACACTGAGACACTGAGACCCTGAGACCCTGAGACCCAGTGACCCAGAGACACTGAGACCCTGAGACACTGAGACACTGAGACCCTGAGACCCTGAGACCCAGAGACACAGAGGCCCTGATACACGAGACACTGAAACACTGAGACCATGAGACGCAGAGACCCAGAGGCCCTGAGACACTGAGACACTGAGACACTGAGAAACTGAGAGACTGAGAGACTTCGACACTGAGACCCAGGGACCGTGAGACCATGGGACCCTGAGACTCTGAGACACTGACACACTGAGACCCAGAGACCCAGAGACCCAGAGGCCCTGAGACACTGAGACCCTGAGACACTGAGAACCTGAGACACTGAGTCACTGAGAGACTGAGAGAATGAGAGAATGAGAGACTGAGAGACTGAGAGACTGAGACATTGAGACCCTGAGACCCTGAGACATTGAGACACTGAGAGACTGAGAGACTGAGAAAATGAGTGACTGAGAGACTAAGACCCTGAGACCCTGAGACACTGAGATCCTGAGATCCTGAGACACTGAGACCCTGAAACACTGAGACACTGAGACACTGAGAGACTGAGAGACTGAGAGACTGAGAGACTGAGACCCAAAGAGCCAGAGACCCAGAGACCCTGAGAGACTGAGGGCCTGAGAGACTAAGGCTCTGAGACACTGAGACCCTGAGACACTGAGACCATGAGACACTGAGACCCTGAGTGACTGAGACACTGAGAGAATGACACACTGAGAGACAGAGAGACAGAGAGACTGAGAGACTGAGCGACTGAGAGTCTGAGAGACTGAGAGACTGAGACACTGAGACTCTGAGTCACTGAGACCTGAGACACTGAGACACTGAGACACTGAGACCCTGAGACCCTGAGATACAGAGACACTGAGACCCTGAGACACTGAGAACCTGAGACACTGAGAGACTGATACACTGAGAGACTGAGAGACTGATACAATGAGAGACTGAGAGACTGAGAGATTGAGAGACTGAGAGACTGAGACCCTGAGACACTGAGACCCTGAGATACTGAGACAGTGAGACACTGAGACCCTGAGACACTGAGACACTGAGACACTGAGACACTGAGACACTGAGAAACTGAGAGACAGAGAGAATGAGAGACCGAGACCCAGAGACCCAGAGATACTGAGACCCTGAAACACTGAGACACTGAGACCCTGAGACCCTGAGACCCTGAGACACTGAGACACAGAGACACTGAGACACTGAGAAACTGAGAGACAGAGAGAATGAGAGACTGAGTCCCAGAGACACTGAGACGCTGAGACACTGAGACCCTGAGACCCAGAGACCCAGAGACCCAGAGGCCCTGAGACACTGAGACACAGAGACACTGAGAAACTGAGAGACTGAGAGACTTCGACACTGAGACCCAGTGACCCTGAGACCATGGGACCCTGAGACTCTTAGACACTGACACACTGAGACCCAGAGACCCAGAGACCCAGAGGCCCTGAGACACTGAGAACCTAAGACACTGAGACACTGAGAGACTGAGAGACTGAGAGAATGAGAGAATGAGAGACTGAGAGACTGAGAGACTGAGACACTGAGACACTGAGACCCTGAGACCCTGAGACACTGAGACACTGAGAGACTGAGAGACTGAGACCCAGAGACCCAGAGAGCCTGAGACACTGAGAGACTGAGTGACTGAGAGACTAAGACCCTGAGACACTGAGACCCTGAGGCACTGAGACACTGAGATCCTGACATCCTGAGATCCTGAGACACTGAGTCCCTGAGACACTGAGACACTGAGAGACTGAGGGATGAGAGACTAAGAGACTGAGACCCAGAGAGCCAGAGACCCAGAGACCCTGAGAGACTGAGAGACTGAGGGCCTGAGAGATTGAGACACTGAGACCCTGAGACACTGAGACCCAGAGACCCAGAGGCCCTGAGACACTGAGACACTGAGAAACTGAGAGACTGAGAGTCTTCGACACTGAGACCCAGGGACCCTGAGTCCATGGGACCCTGAGACTCTGAGACACTGACACACTGAGACCCAGAGACCCAGAGACCCAGAGGCCCTGAGAAACTGAGACACTGAGACACTGAGATCCTGAGACACTGAGAACCTGAGACACTGAGAGACCGAGAGACTGAGAGACAGAGACACTGAGACCCTGAGACACTGAGACACTGAGAGACTGAGAGACTGAGACCCAGAGACCCAGAGAGCCTGAGACACTGAGAGACTGAGAGACTGAGAGACTGAGTGACTGAGAGACTAAGAACCTGAGTCCCTGAGACACCGAGACCCTGAGACACTGAGATCCTGAGATCCTGAGACACTGAGACCCTGAAACACTGAGACACTGTGAGACTGAGAGACTGAGAGACTGAGAGACTGAGACCCAGAGACCCAGAGACCCTGAGAGACTGAGGGCCTGAGAGACTAAGGCTCTGAGACACTGAGATCCTGAGACACTGAGACACTGAGACCCTGAGACACTGAGACCCTGAGAGACTGAGACACTGAGACACGGAGAGAATGAGAGACTGAGAGAATGATACACTGAGAGATAGAGAGAGACTGAGAGACTGAGCGACTGAGAGACTGAGACACTGAGACTCTGTGTCACTGAGACCTGAGACACTGAGACAGTGAAACACTGAGGCCCTGAGACCCTGTGACACTGAGACACTGAGACACTGAGAGACTGAGACACTGAGACACTGAGACCCTGAGAGACTGAGACACTGAGACCCTGAGACCCTGATAAACTGAGACTCTGAGACACTTAGACCCTGAGACCCTGAGACACTGAGACACTGAGAGACTGAGACCCAGAGACCCTGAGACCCTGAGACACAGAGACCCGGTGACCCTGAGACACTGAGACCCTGAGTCAATGAGACACTGAGACACTGACACCCTGAGACCCTGAGATCCTGAGACACTGAAACACTGAGACGCTTAGACACTGAGACACTGAGACACTGAGACACTGAGAGACTGAGTTACTGAGACCCAGAGACCCAGAGACCCAGACACCCAGAGAGACTGAGAGACTGAGGGCATGAGAGACTAAGGCCCTGAGACCCTGAGACCCTGAGACACAGAGACACTGAGACCCTGAGACACTGAGAACCTGAGATACTGAGATAGTGAGACCCTGAGACACTGAGACACTGAGAGACTGAGACCCAGAGACCCTGAGACCCTGGGACACTGAGACCCTGAGACCCGGTGACCCTGAGACACTGAGACCCTGAGTCAATGAGACACTGAGACACTGAAACCCTGAGATCCTGAGACACTGAGACACTGAGACGCTGAGACACTGAGACACTGAGACACTGAGACACTGAGACACTGAGACACTGAGACACTGAGAGACTGAGAGACTGAGTCCCAGAGAAGCAGAGACCAAGAGACCCAGAGAGTCTGAGAGACTGAGGGCATGAGAGACTAAGGCCCTGAGACCCTGAGACCCTGAGATACGAGACACTGAGACCCTGAGACACTGAGAACCTGAGAAACTGAGAGACTGAGAGACTGATACACTGAGAGTCTGAGATACTGAGAGACTGAGAAACTTAGTGACTGAGAGACTAAGACCCTGAGACCCTGAGACACCGAGACCCTGAGACACTGAGATCCTGAGATCCTAAGACACTGAGACCCTGAAACACTGAGACACTGAGAGACTGAGAGACTGAGAGACTGAGTCCCAGAGAGCCAGAGACCCAGAGACCCTGAGAGACTGAGGGCCTGAGAGACTAAGGCTCTGAGACACTGAGACCCTGAGACACTGAGACCCTGAGATACTGAGACCCTGAGACCCTGAGAGACTGAGACACTGAGAGAATGACACACTGAGAGACAGAGAGACAGAGAGACTGAGAGACTGAGCGACTGAGAGTCTGTGAGACTGAGACACTGAGACTCTGAGTCACTGAGACCTGAGACACTGAGGCCCTGAGACCCTGAGACTGAGACACTGAGAGACTGAGACACTGAGACCCTGAGAGACTGAGAGACTGAGACACTGAGAGACTGAGACCCTGAGACCCTGAGACCCTGAAACCGTGATACACTGAGACACTGAGAGACTGAGAGACTGAGAGACTGAGACACTGAGATACTGAGACCCTGAGACCCTGAGACACTGAGACCCTGAGACCCAGAGACACTGAGACCCTGAGAGACTGAGACACTGAGACCCTGAGAGACTGAGAGACTGAGACACTGAGAGACTGAGACCCTGAGACCCTGAGACCCTGAGACCCTGAGACCCTGAGACACTGAGACACTGAGAGACTGAGACCCAGAGACCCTGAGACACTGAGACCCTGAGAGACTGAGACACTGAGACCCTGAGAGACTGAGAGACTGAGAGACTGAGACACTGAGAGACTGAGACCCAGAGACCCAGAGACCCAGAGACCCTGAGACACTGGGACACTGAGACCCTGAGACCCGGTGACCCTTAGACACTGAGACCCTGAGTCAATGAGACACTGAGACACTGAGACCCTGAGATCCTGAGACACTGAGACACTGAGACGCTGAGACACTGAGACACTGAGACACTGAGACACTGAGACACTGAGACACTGAGAGACTGAGAGACTGAGTCCCAGAGAAGCAGAGACCAATAGACCCAGAGAGTCTGAGAGACTGAGGGCATGAGAGACTAAGGCCCTGAGACCCTGAGACCCTGAGATACGAGACACTGAGACCCTGAGACACTGAGAGACTGAGAGACTGATACACTGAGAGACTGAGAGACTGATACAATGAGAGACTGAGAGACTGAGAGACTGAGAGATTGAGAGACTGAGAGACTGAGACCCTGAGACACTGAGACCCTGAGATACTGAGACAGTGAGACACTGAGACCCTGAGACACTGAGACACTGAGACCCTGAGACCCAGACACCCAGAGGCCCTGAGACACGAGACATTGAGACACTGAGACACTGAGAAACTGAGAGACAGAGAGAATGAGAGACTGAGACCCAGAGACACTGAGACGCTGAGACACTGAGACCCTGAGACCCAGAGACCCAGAGGCCCTGAGACACTGAGACACAGAGACACTGAGAAACTGAGAGACTGAGAGACTTCGACACTGAGACCCAGTGACCCTGAGACCATGGGACCCTGAGACTCTTAGACACTGACACACTGAGACCCAGAGACCCAGAGACCCAGAGGCCCTGAGACACTGAGAACCTAAGACACTGAGACACTGAGAGACTGAGAGACTGAGAGAATGAGAGAATGAGAGACTGAGAGACTGAGAGACTGAGACACTGAGACACTGAGACCCTGAGACCCTGAGACACTGAGACACTGAGAGACTGAGAGACTGAGACCCAGAGACCCAGAGAGCCTGAGACACTGAGAGACTGAGAGACTGAGAGACTGAGTGACTGAGAGACAAAGACCCTGAGTCCCTGAGACACCGAGACCCTGAGACACTGAGATCCTGAGATCCTGAGACACTGAGACCCTGAAACACTGAGACACTGTGAGACTGAGAGACTGAGAGACTGAGAGACTGAGACCCAGAGACCCAGAGACCCTGAGAGACTGAGGGCCTGAGAGACTAAGGCTCTGAGACACTGAGACCCTGAGACACTGAGACACTGAGACCCTGAGACACTGAGACCCTGAGAGACTGAGACACTGAGACACGGAGAGAATGAGAGACTGAGAGAATGATACACTGAGAGATAGAAAGAGACTGAGAGACTGAGCGACTGAGAGACTGAGACACTGAGACAGTGAGACACTGAGGCCCTGAGACCCTGTGACACTGAGACACTGAGACACTGAGAGACTGAGACACTGAGACACTGAGACACTGAGAGACTGAACCCTGATACCCTGAGACCCTGAGGCCCTGAGACCCTGATAAACTGAGACACTGAGAGACTGAGACCCAGAGACCCTGAGACCCTGAGACACAGAGACCCGGTGACCCTGAGACACTGAGACCCTGAGTCAATGAGACACTGAGACACTGACACCCTGAGACACTGAGATCCTGATACACTGAGACACTGAGACGCTGAGACACTGAGACACTGAGACACTGAGACACTGAGACACTGCGACACTGTGAAACTGAGAGACAGAGAGAATGAGAGACAGAGACCCAGAGACCCAGAAACACTGAGACCCTGAGACACTGAGACACTGAGACCCTGAGACCCTGAGACCCAGAGACCCAGAGGCCCTGAGACACAGAGACACTGAGAAACTGAGAGACTGAGACACTTCGACACTGAGACCCAGTGACCCTGAGACCATGGGACCCTGAGACTCTGAGACACTGACACACTGAGACCCAGAGACCCAGCGACCCAGAGGCCCTGAGACACTGAGACACTGAGACCCTGAGACACTGAGAACCTGAGACACTGAGACACTGAGAGACTGAGAGACTGAGAGAATGAGAGAATGAGAGACTGAGAGACTGAGAGACTGAGACACTGAGACACTGAGACCCTGAGACCCTGAGACACTGAGGCACTGAGTGACTAAGAGACTGAGACCCAGAGACCCAGAGAGCCTAGACACTGAGAGACGAGAGACTGAGAGACTGAGTGACTGAGAGACTAAGACCCTGAGACCCTGAGACATTGAGACCCTGAGACACTGAGACACTGAGGTCCTGACATCCTGAGATCCTGAGACACTGAGAACCTGAGACACTGAGACACTGATTCACTAAGACACAGAGACCCAGAGACACAGAGAAACTGAGAGACTGAGGGCTGAGAGACTAAGACTCTGAGACCCTGAGACAGTGAGACACTGAGATCCTGAGATACTGAGACACTGAGACCCTGAGACACTGAGAGACTGAGAGACTGGGAGACTGAGACCCAGAGAGACAGAGAGCCAGAGACCCTGAGAGACTGAGAGACTGAGGGCCTGAGAGAATAAGGCACTGAGACTCTGAGACCCTGAGACACTGAGACCCTGAGAGACTGAGACACTGAGACCCTGAGAGATTGAGACACTGAGACACTGAGACCCAGAGACCCAGAGGCCCTGAGACACTGAGACACTGAGTCACTGAGAAACTGAGAGACTGAGAGACTTCGACACTGAGACCCAGGGACCCTGAGACCATGGGACACTGAGACTCTGAGATACTGACACACTGAGACCCAGAGAACCAGAGACCCAGAGGCCCTGAGACACTGAGACACTGAGACCCTGAGACACTGAAAACCTGAGACACTGAGAGACTGAGAGACTGAGAGAATGAGAATGAGAGACTGAGAGACTGAGAGACAGAGACACTGAGACCCTGAGACCCTGAGACACTTCGACACTGAGACACTGAGAGACTGAGACCCAGAGAGCCTGAGACACTGAGTCACTGCGAGACTGAGAGACTGAGTGACTGAGAGACTAAGACCCTGAGACCCTGAGACACCGAGACCCTGAGACACTGAGATCCTGAGACACTGAGACCCTGAAACACTGAGACACTGTGAGACTGAGAGACTGAGAGACTGAGACCCAGAGACCAAGAGACCCTGAGAGACTGAGGGCCTGAGAGACTAAGGCTCTGAGACACTGAGACCCTGAGTCACTGAGATACTGAGACCCTGAGACACTGAGACCCTGAGAGACTGAGACACTGAGACTCGGAGAGACCGAGAGACTGAGAGAATGATACACTGAGAGACAGAGAGACTGAGAGACTGAGCGACTGAGAGACTGAGACACTGAGACTCTGTGTCACTGAGACCTGAGACACTGAGACAGTGAGACACTGAGGCCCTGAGACCCTGAGACACTGAGACACTGAGAGATTGAGACACTGAGACACTGAGACACTGAGAGACGGAGACACTGAGACCCTGAGAGACTGAGAGACTGAGAGACTGAGTCACTGAGAGACTGAGACCCTGAGACCTTGAAACCCTGATACACTGAGACCCTGAGACACTTAGACCCTGAGACCCTGAGACCCTGAGACACTGAGAGACTGAGACCCAGAGACCCAGAGACCCTGAGACCCTGAGACCCGGTGACCCTGAGACACTGAGACCCTGAGTCAATGAGACACTGAGACACTGAGACCCTGAGACCCTGAGATCCTGAGACACTGAGACACTGAGACGCTGAGACACTGAGACACTGATTCACTAAGACACAGAGACCCAGAGACACAGAGAAACTGAGAGACTGAGGGCTGAGAGACTAAGACTCTGAGACCCTGAGACAGTGAGACACTGAGATCCTGAGATACTGAGACACTGAGACCTGAGACACTGAGAGACTGAGAGACTGGGAGACTGAGACCCAGAGAGACAGAGAGCCAGAGACCCTGAGAGACTGAGAGACTGAGGGCCTGAGAGAATAAGGCACTGAGACTCTGAGACCCTGAGACACTGAGACCCTGAGACACTGAGACACTGAGTCACTGAGAAACTGAGAGACTGAGAGACTTCGACACTGAGACCCAGGGACCCTGAGACCATGGGACACTGAGACTCTGAGATACTGACACACTGAGACCCAGAGAACCAGAGACCCAGAGGCCCTGAGACACTGAGACACTGAGACCCTGAGACACTGAAAACCTGAGACACTGAGAGACTGAGAGACTGAGAGAATGAGAATGAGAGACTGAGAGACTGAGAGACAGAGACACTGAGACCCTGAGACCCTGAGACACTTCGACACTGAGACACTGAGAGACTGAGACCCAGAGAGCCTGAGACACTGAGTCACTGCGAGACTGAGAGACTGAGTGACTGAGAGACTAAGACCCTGAGACCCTGAGACACCGAGACCCTGAGACACTGAGATCCTGAGACACTGAGACCCTGAAACACTGAGACACTGTGAGACTGAGAGACTGAGAGACTGAGACCCAGAGACCAAGAGACCCTGAGAGACTGAGGGCCTGAGAGACTAAGGCTCTGAGACACTGAGACCCTGAGTCACTGAGATACTGAGACCCTGAGACACTGAGACCCTGAGAGACTGAGACACTGAGACTCGGAGAGACCGAGAGACTGAGAGAATGATACACTGAGAGACAGAGAGACTGAGAGACTGAGCGACTGAGAGACTGAGACACTGAGACTCTGTGTCACTGAGACCTGAGACACTGAGACAGTGAGACACTGAGGCCCTGAGACCCTGGGACACTGAGACACTGAGAGATTGAGACACTGAGACCCTGAGAGACTGAGAGACTGAGAGACTGAGTCACTGAGAGACTGAGACCCTGAGACCTTGAAACCCTGATACACTGAGACCCTGAGACACTTAGACCCTGAGACCCTGAGACCCTGAGACACTGAGAGACTGAGACCCAGAGACCCAGAGACCCTGAGACCCTGAGACCCGGTGACCCTGAGACACTGAGACCCTGAGTCAATGAGACACTGAGACACTGAGACCCTGAGACCCTGAGATCCTGAGACACTGAGACACTGAGACGCTGAGACACTGAGACACTGAGACACTGAGACACTGAGACACGGAGAGACTGAGAGACTGAGACCCAGAGACCCAGAGACCAAGAGACCCAGAGACCCAGAGAGACTGAGAGACTGAGGGCATGGGAGACTAAGGCCCTGAGACCCTGAGACACAGAGACACTGAGACCCTGGGACACTGAGAACCTGAGACACTGAGAGACTGATACTCTGAGAGACTGATACAATGAGAGACTGAGAGACTGAGAGATTGAGAGACTGAGAGACTGAGACCCTGAGACACTGAGACCCTGAGATACTGAGACAGTGAGACACTGAGACCCTGAGACACTGAGACACTGAGAAACTGAGAGACAGAGAGAATGAGAGACTGAGACCCAGAGACCCAGAGACACTGAGACCCTGAGACACTGACACACTGAGACACTGAGACCCTGAGACCCAGAGACCCAGAGACACTGAGACCCTGAGACACTGAGACCCTGAGACCCTGAGACCCTGAGACCCAGAGACCCAGAGGCCCTGATACACGAGACACTGAGACACTGAAAAACTGAGAGACAGAGAGAATGAGAGACTGAGACCCAGAGACCCAGAGACACTGAGACCCTGAGACACTGAAACACTGAGACCCTGAGACGCAGAGACCCAGAGGCCCTGAGACACTGCGAGACTGAGAGACTGAGTGACTGAGAGACTAAGACCCTGAGACCCTGAGTCACCGAGACCCTGAGACACTGAGATCCTGAGACACTGAGACCCTGAAACACTGAGACACTGTGAGACTGAGAGACTGAGAGACTGAGACCCAGAGACCCTGAGAGACTGAGGGCCTGAGACACTGAGACCCTGAGAGACAGAGACACTGAGACTCGGAGAGACTGAGAGACTGAGAGAATGATACACTGAAAGACAGAGAGACTGAGAGACTGAGCGACTGAGAGACTGAGACACTGAGACTCTGTGTCACTGAGACCTGAGACACTGAGACAGTGAGACACTGAGGCCCTGAGACCCTGAGACACTGAGAGACTGAGACACTGAGACACTGAGACCCTGAGAGACTGAGACACTGAGACCCTGAGAGACTGAGAGACTGAGTCACTGAGAGACTGAGTCCCTGAGACCCTGAGACCCTGAAAGCCTGATACACTGAGACCCTGAGACACTTAGACCCTGAGACCCTGAGACACTGAGACACTGAGAGACTGAGACCCACAGACCCTGAGACCCTGAGACCCTGAGACCCGGTGACCCTGAGACACTGAGACCCTGAGTCAATGAGACACTGAGACACTGAGACCCTGAGATCCTGAGACACTGAGACACTGAGACGCTGAGACACTGAGACACTGAGACACGGAGAGACTGAGAGACTGAGACCCAGAGACCCAGAGACCAAGAGACCCAGAGACCCAGAGAGACTGAGAGACTGAGGGCATGAGAGACTAAGGCCCTGAGACCCTGAGACACAGAGACACTGAGACCCTGGGACACTGAGAACCTGAGACACTGAGAGACTGATACACTGAGAGACTGAGAGTCTGAGAGACTGATACAATGAGAGACTGAGAGACTGAGACCCTGAGACACTGAGACCCTGAGATACTGAGATAGTGAGACACTGAGACCCTGAGACACTGAGACACTGACAAACTGAGAGACAGAGAGAATGAGAGACTGAGACACAGAGACCCAGAGACACTGAGACCCTGAGACACTGAGACACTGAGACCCTGAGACCCTGAGACCCAGAGACCCAGAGACACTGAGACCCTGAGACACTGAGACACTGAGACCCTGAGACACTGTGACTCTGAGACCCAGAGACCCAGAGGCCCTGATACACGAGACACTGAGACACTGAGACACTGAAAAACTGAGAGACAGAGAGAATGAGAGACTGAGACCCAGAGACCCAGAGACACTGAGACCCTGAGACACTGAAACACTGAGACCCTGAGACGCAGAGACCCAGAGGCCCTGAGACACTGAGACACTGAGAAACTGAGAGACTGAGAGACTTCGACACTGAGACCCAGGGACCGTGAGACCAGAGACCCAGAGACACTGAGACCCTGAGACACTGAGACACTGAGACCCTGAGACCCAGTGACCCAGAGACACTGAGACCCTGAGACACTGAGACACTGAGACCCTGAGACCCTGAGACCCAGAGACACAGAGGCCCTGATACACGAGACACTGAAACACTGAGACCATGAGACGCAGAGACCCAGAGGCCCTGAGACACTGAGACACTGAGAAACTGAGAGACTGAGAGACTTCGACACTGAGACCCAGGGACCGTGAGACCATGGGACCCTGAGACTCTGAGACACTGACACACTGAGACCCAGAGACCCAGAGACCCAGAGGCCCTGAGACACTGAGACCCTGAGACACTGAGAACCTGAGACACTGAGTCACTGAGAGACTGAGAGAATGAGAGAATGAGAGAATGAGAGACTGAGAGACTGAGACATTGAGACCCTGAGACCCTGAGACATTGAGACACTGAGAGACTGAGAGACTGAGAAACTGAGTGACTGAGAGACTAAGACCCTGAGACCCTGAGACACTGAGATCCTGAGATCCTGAGACACTGAGACCCTGAAACACTGAGACACTGAGAGACTGAGAGACTGAGAGACTGAGAGACTGAGACCCAAAGAGCCAGAGACCCAGAGACCCTGAGAGACTGAGGGCCTGAGAGACTAAGGCTCTGAGACACTGAGACCCTGAGACACTGAGACCATGAGACACTGAGACCCTGAGTGACTGAGACACTGAGAGAATGACACACTGAGAGACAGAGAGACAGAGAGACTGAGAGACTGAGCGACTGAGAGTCTGAGAGACTGAGAGACTGAGACACTGAGACTCTGAGTCACTGAGACCTGAGACACTGAGACACTGAGACACTGAGACCCTGAGACCCTGAGATACAGAGACACTGAGACCCTGAGACACTGAGAACCTGAGACACTGAGAGACTGATACACTGAGAGACTGAGAGACTGATACAATGAGAGACTGAGAGACTGAGAGATTGAGAGACTGAGAGACTGAGACCCTGAGACACTGAGACCCTGAGATACTGAGACAGTGAGACACTGAGACCCTGAGACACTGAGACACTGAGACACTGAGACACTGAGAAACTGAGAGACAGAGAGAATGAGAGACCGAGACCCAGAGACCCAGAGATACTGAGACCCTGAAACACTGAGACACTGAGACCCTGAGACCCTGAGACCCAGACACCCAGAGGCCCTGAGACACGAGACATTGAGACACTGAGACACTGAGAGACTGAGAGACTGAGAGACTGAGAGACTGAGACCCAGAGAGCCAGAGACCCAGAGACCCTGAGAGACTGAGGGCCTGAGAGACTAAGGCTCTGAGACACTGAGACCCTGAGACACTGAGACCATGAGACACTGAGACCCTGAGTGACTGAGACACTGAGAGAATGACACACTGAGAGACAGAGAGACAGAGAGACTGAGAGACTGAGCGACTGAGAGTCTGAGAGACTGAGAGACTGAGACACTGAGACTCTGAGTCACTGAGACCTGAGACACTGAGACACTGAGACACTGAGACCCTGAGACCCTGAGATACAGAGACACTGAGACCCTGAGACACTGAGAACCTGAGACACTGAGAGACTGATACACTGAGAGACTGAGAGACTGATACAATGAGAGACTGAGAGACTGAGAGATTGAGAGACTGAGAGACTGAGACCCTGAGACACTGAGACCCTGAGATACTGAGACAGTGAGACACTGAGACCCTGAGACACTGAGACACTGAGACACTGAGACACTGAGAAACTGAGAGACAAAGAGAATGAGAGACCGAGACCCAGAGACCCAGAGATACTGAGACCCTGAAACACTGAGACACTGAGACCCTGAGACCCTGAGACCCTGAGACCCTGAGACACTGAGACACAGAGACACTGAGACACTGATAAACTGAGAGACAGAGAGAATGAGAGACTGAGTCCCAGAGACACTGAGACGCTGAGACACTGAGACCCTGAGACCCAGAGACCCAGAGACCCAGAGGCCCTGAGACACTGAGACACAGAGACACTGAGAAACTGAGAGACTGAGAGACTTCGACACTGAGACCCAGTGACCCTGAGACCATGGGACCCTGAGACTCTTAGACACTGACACACTGAGAACCAGAGACCCAGAGACCCAGAGGCCCTGAGACACTGAGAACCTAAGACACTGAGACACTGAGAGACTGAGAGACTGAGAGAATGAGAGAATGAGAGACTGAGAGACTGAGAGACTGAGACACTGAGACACTGAGACCCTGAGACCCTGAGACACTGAGACACTGAGAGACTGAGAGACTGAGACCCAGAGACCCAGAGAGCCTGAGACACTGAGAGACTGAGTGACTGAGAGACTAAGACCCTGAGACCCTGAGACACTGAGACACTGAGATCCTGACATCCTGAGATCCTGAGACACTGAGTCCCTGAGACACTGAGACACTGAGAGACTGAGAGATGAGAGACTAAGAGACTGAGACCCAGAGAGCCAGAGACCCAGAGACCCTGAGAGACTGAGAGACTGAGGGCCTGAGAGATTGAGACACTGAGACCCTGAGACACTGAGACCCAGA
This sequence comes from Prionace glauca, assembly GCA_037974335.1. NCBI lineage: Eukaryota > Metazoa > Chordata > Chondrichthyes > Carcharhiniformes > Carcharhinidae > Prionace > Prionace glauca. The sequence continues at coordinate 38,247 of JBBMRE010000154.1, read as the reverse complement.
GACCCAGAGGCCCTGAGACACTGAGAAACTGAGAGACTGAGAGTCTTCGACACTGAGACCCAGGGACCCTGAGTCCATGGGACCCTGAGACTCTGAGACACTGACACACTGAGACCCAGAGACCCAGAGACCCAGAGGCCCTGAGAAACTGAGACACTGAGACACTGAGATCCTGAGACACTGAGAACCTGAGACACTGAGAGACTGAGAGACTGAGAGACAGAGACACTGAGACCCTGAGACCCTGAGACACTGAGACACTGAGAGACTGAGAGACTGAGACCCAGAGACCCAGAGAGCCTGAGACACTGAGAGACTGAGAGACTGAGTGACTGAGAGACTAAGAACCTGAGTCCCTGAGACACCGAGACCCTGAGACACTGAGATCCTGAGATCCTGAGACACTGAGACCCTGAAACACTGAGACACTGTGAGACTGAGAGACTGAGAGACTGAGAGACTGAGACCCAGAGACCCAGAGACCCTGAGAGACTGAGGGCCTGAGAGACTAAGGCTCTGAGACACTGAGACCCTGAGACACTGAGACACTGAGACCTTGAGACACTGAGACCCTGAGAGACTGAGACACTGAGACACGGAGAGAATGAGAGACTGAGAGAATGATACACTGAGAGATAGAGAGAGACTGAGAGACTGAGCGACTGAGAGACTGAGACACTGAGACTCTGTGTCACTCAGACCTGAGACACTGAGACAGTGAAACACTGAGGCCCTGAGACCCTGTGACACTGAGACACTGAGAGACTGAGACACTGAGACACTGAGACCCTGAGAGACTGAGACACTGAGAGACTGAGAGACTGAGACACTGAGAGACTGAGACCCTGATACCCTGAGACCCTGAGACCCTGATAAACTGAGACTCTGAGATACTTAGACCCTGAGACCCTGAGACACTGAGACACTGAGAGACTGAGACCCAGAGACCCTGAGACCCTGAGACACAGAGACCCGGTGACCCTGAGACACTGAGACCCTGAGTCAATGAGACACTGAGACACTGACACCCTGAGACCCTGAGATCCTGAGACACTGAGACACTGAGACGCTGAGACACTGAGACACTGAGACACTGAGACACTGAGACACTGAGAGACTGAGTTACTGAGACCCAGAGACCCAGAGACCCAGACACCCAGAGAGACTGAGAGACTGAGGGCATGAGAGACTAAGGCCCTGAGACCCTGAGACCCTGAGACACAGAGACACTGAGACCCTGAGACACTGAGAACCTGAGATACTGAGATAGTGAGACCCTGAGACACTGAGACACTGAGAGACTGAGACCCAGAGACCCTGAGACCCTGGGACACTGAGACCCTGAGACCCGGTGACCCTGAGACACTGAGACCCTGAGTCAATGAGACACTGAGACACTGAAACCCTGAGATCCTGAGACACTGAGACACTGAGACGCTGAGACACTGAGACACTGAGACACTGAGACACTGAGACACTGAGACACTGAGACACTGAGAGACTGAGTCCCAGAGAAGCAGAGACCAAGAGACCCAGAGAGTCTGAGAGACTGAGGGCATGAGAGACTAAGGCCCTGAGACCCTGAGACCCTGAGATACGAGACACTGAGACCCTGAGACACTGAGAACCTGAGACACTGAGAGACTGAGAGACTGATACACTGAGAGTCTGAGATACTGAGAGACTGAGAAACTTAGTGACTGAGAGACTAAGACCCTGAGACCCTGAGACACCGAGACCCTGAGAGACTGAGAGACTGAGAGACTGAGTCCCAGAGAGCCAGAGACCCAGAGACCCTGAGAGACTGAGGGCCTGAGAGACTAAGGCTCTGAGACACTGAGACCCTGAGACACTGAGACCCTGAGACACTGAGACCCTGAGACCCGGAGAGACTGAGACACTGAGAGAATGACACACTGAGAGACAGAGAGACAGAGAGACTGAGAGACTGAGCGACTGAGAGTCTGTGAGACTGAGACACTGAGACTCTGAGTCACTGAGACCTGAGACACTGAGGCCCTGAGACCCTGAGACTGAGACACTGAGAGACTGAGACACTGAGACCCTGAGAGACTGAGAGACTGAGACACTGAGATACTGAGACCCTGAGACCCTGAGACACTGAGACCCTGAGACCCAGAGACACTGAGACCCTGAGAGACTGAGACACTGAGACCCTGAGAGACTGAGAGACTGAGAGACTGAGACACTGAGAGACTGAGACCCTGAGACCCTGAGACCCTGAGACCCTGAGACACTGAGACACTGAGAGACTGAGACCCAGAGACCCTGAGACCCTGGGACACTGAGACCCTGAGACCCGGTGACCCTTAGACACTGAGACCCTGAGTCAATGAGACACTGAGACACTGAGACCCTGAGATCCTGAGACACTGAGACACTGAGACACTGAGACACTGAGACACTGAGACACTGAGAGACTGAGAGACTGAGTCCCAGAGAAGCAGAGACCAAGAGACCCAGAGAGTCTGAGAGACTGAGGGCATGAGAGACTAAGGCCCTGAGACCCTGAGACCCTGAGATACGAGACACTGAGACCCTGAGACACTGAGAGACTGAGAGACTGATACACTGAGAGACTGAGAGACTGATACAATGAGAGACTGAGAGACTGAGAGACTGAGAGATTGAGACCCTGAGATACTGAGACAGTGAGACACTGAGACCCTGAGACACTGAGACACTGAGACACTGAGAAACTGAGAGACAGAGAGAATGAGAGACCGAGACCCAGAGACCCAGAGATACTGAGACCCTGAAACACTGAGACACTGAGACCCTGAGACCCTGAGACCCAGACACCCAGAGGCCCTGAGACACGAGACATTGAGACACTGAGACACTGAGAAACTGAGAGACAGAGAGAATGAGAGACTGAGACCCAGAGACACTGAGACGCTGAGACACTGAGACCCTGAGACCCAGAGACCCAGAGGCCCTGAGACACTGAGACACAGAGACACTGAGAAACTGAGAGACTGAGAGACTTCGACACTGAGACCCAGTGACCCAGAGACCATGGGACCCTGAGACTCTTAGACACTGACACACTGAGACCCAGAGACCCAGAGACCCAGAGGCCCTGAGACACTGAGAACCTAAGACACTGAGACACTGAGAGACTGAGAGACTGAGAGAATGAGAGAATGAGAGACTGAGAGACTGAGAGACTGAGACACTGAGACACTGAGACCCTGAGACCCTGAGACACTGAGACACTGAGAGACTGAGAGACTGAGACCCAGAGACCCAGAGAGCCTGAGACACTGAGAGACTGAGAGACTGAGAGACTGAGTGACTGAGAGACAAAGACCCTGAGTCCCTGAGACACCGAGACCCTGAGACACTGAGATCCTGAGATCCTGAGACACTGAGACCCTGAAACACTGAGACACTGTGAGACTGAGAGACTGAGAGACTGAGAGACTGAGACCCAGAGACCCAGAGACCCTGAGAGACTGAGGGCCTGAGAGACTAAGGCTCTGAGACACTGAGACCCTGAGACACTGAGACACTGAGACCCTGAGACACTGAGACCCTGAGAGACTGAGACACTGAGACACGGAGAGAATGAGAGACTGAGAGAATGATACACTGAGAGATAGAAAGAGACTGAGAGACTGAGCGACTGAGAGACTGAGACACTGAGACAGTGAGACACTGAGGCCCTGAGACCCTGTGACACTGAGACACTGAGACACTGAGAGACTGAGACACTGAGACACTGAGACACTGAGAGACTGAACCCTGATACCCTGAGACCCTGAGGCCCTGAGACACTGATAAACTGAGACACTGAGAGACTGAGACCCAGAGACCCTGAGACCCTGAGACACAGAGACCCGGTGACCCTGAGACACTGAGACCCTGAGTCAATGAGACACTGAGACACTGACACCCTGAGACCCTGAGATCCTGAGACACTGAGACACTGAGACGCTGAGACACTGAGACACTGAGACACTGAGACACTGAGACACTGAGAGACTGAGTTACTGAGACCCAGAGACCCAGACACCCAGAGAGACTGAGAGACTGAGGGCATGAGAGACTAAGGCCCTGAGACCCTGAGACCCTGAGACACAGAGACACTGAGACCCTGAGTCACTGAGAACCTGAGATACTGAGATAGTGAGACCCTGAGACACTGAGACACTGAGACCCAGAGACCCTGAGACCCTGGGACACTGAGACCCTGAGACCCGGTGACCCTGAGACACTGAGACCCTGAGTCAATGAGACACTGAGACACTGAAACCCTGAGATCCTGAGACACTGAGACACTGAGACACTGAGACACTGAGACGCTGAGACACTGAGACACTGAGACACTGAGACACTGAGACACTGAGACACTGAGACACTGAGAGACTGAGAGACTGAGTCCCAGAGAAGCAGAGACCAAGAGACCCAGAGAGTCTGAGAGACTGAGGGCATGAGAGACTAAGGCCCTGAGAACCTGAGACCCTGAAATACGAGACACTGAGACCCTGAGACACTGAGAACCTGAGACACTGAGAGACTGAGAGACTGAGAAACTTAGTGACTGAGAGACTAAGACCCTGAGACCCTGAGACACCGAGACCCTGAGACACTGAGATCCTGAGATCCTGAGACACTGAGACCCTGAAACACTGAGACACTGAGAGACTGAGAGACTGAGAGACTGAGTCCCAGAGAGCCAGAGACCCAGAGACCCTGAGAGACTGAGGGCCTGAGAGACTAAGGCTCTGAGACACTGAGACCCTGTGACACTGAGACCCTGAGACACTGAGACCCTGAGACCCTGAGAGACTGAGACACTGAGAGAATGACACACTGAGAGACAGAGAGACAGAGAGACTGAGAGACTGAGCGACTGAGAGTCTGAGAGACTGAGACACTGAGACTCTGAGTCACTGAGACCTGAGACACTGAGACAGTGAGACACTGAGGCCCTGAGACCCTGAGACTGAGACACTGAGAGACTGAGACCCTGAGACCCTGAGACCCTGAAACCGTGATACACTGAGACCCTGAGACACTGAGACCCTGAGAGACTGAGACACTGAGACCCTGAGAGACTGAGAGAGTGAGAGACTGAGAGACTGAGAGACTGAGACCCTGAGACCCTGAGACCCTGAGACCCTGAGACCCTGAGACACTGAGACACTGAGAGACTGAGACCCAGAGACCCTGAGACCCTGGGACACTGAGACCCTGAGACCCGGTGACCCTTAGACACTGAGACCCTGAGATCCTGAGACACTGAGACACTGAGACGCTGAGACACTGAGACACTGAGACACTGAGACACTGAGACACTGAGACACTGAGAGACTGAGAGACTGAGTCCCAGAGAAGCAGAGACCAAGAGACCCAGAGAGTCTGAGAGACTGAGGGCATGAGAGACTAAGGCCCTGAGACCCTGAGACACTGAGATACGAGACACTGAGACCCTGAGACACTGAGAGACTGAGAGACTGATACACTGAGAGACTGAGAGACTGATACAATGAGAGACTGAGAGACTGAGAGACTGAGAGATTGAGAGACTGAGAGACTGAGACCCTGAGACACTGAGACCCTGAGATACTGAGACACTGAGACACTGAGAAACTGAGAGACAGAGAGAATGAGAGACCGAGACCCAGAGACCCAGAGATACTGAGACCCTGAAACACTGAGACACTGAGACCCTGAGACCCTGAGACCCTGAGACCCAGACACCCAGAGGCCCTGAGACACGAGACATTGAGACACTGAGACACTGAGAAACTGAGAGACAGAGAGAATGAGAGACTGAGACCCAGAGACACTGAGACGCTGAGACACTGAGACCCTGAGACCCTGAGACCAAGAGACCCAGAGGCCCTGAGACACTGAGACACAGAGACACTGAGAAACTGAGAGACTGAGAGACTTCGACACTGAGACCCAGTGACCCTGAGACCATGGGACCCTGAGACTCTTAGACACTGACACACTGAGACCCAGAGACCCAGAGACCCAGAGGCCCTGAGACACTGAGAACCTAAGACACTGAGACACTGAGAGACTGAGAGACTGAGAGAATGAGAGAATGAGAGACTGAGAGACTGAGAGACTGAGACACTGAGACACTGAGACCCTGAGACACTGAGACACTGAGAGACTGAGAGACTGAGACCCAGAGACCCAGAGAGCCTGAGACACTGAGATCCTGACATCCTGAGATCCTGAGACACTGAGTCCCTGAGACACTGAGACACTGATTCACTGATTCACTGAGACACTGAGACCCAGAGACACAGAGAAACTGAGAGACCGAGGGATGAGAGACTAAGAGACTGAGACCCAGAGAGCCAGAGACCCAGAGACCCTGAGAGACTGAGAGACTGAGGGCCTGAGAGATTGAGACACTGAGACCCTGAGACACTGAGACCCAGAGACCCAGAGGCCCTGAGACACTGAGACACTGAGAAACTGAGAGACTGAGAGTCTTCGACACTGAGACCCAGGGACCCTGAGACCATGGGACCCTGAGACTCTGAGACACTGACACACTGAGACCCAGAGACCCAGAGACCCAGAGACCCAGAGGCCCTGAGAAACTGAGACACTGAGACACTGAGACCCTGAGACACTGAGAACCTGAGACACTGAGAGACTGAGAGACTGAGAGACAGAGACACTGAGACCCTGAGACCCTGAGACACTGAGACACTGAGACACAGAGACACTGAGAGACTGAGAGACTGAGACCCAGAGACCCAGAGAGCCTGAGACACTGAGAGACTGAGAGACTGAGAGACTGAGTGACTGAGAGACTAAGACCCTGAGTCCCTGAGACACTGAGACCCTGAGACACTGAGATCCTGAGATCCTGAGACACTGAGACCCTGAAACACTGAGACACTGTGAGACTGAGAGACTGAGAGACTGAGAGACTGAGACCCAGAGACCCAGAGACCCTGAGAGACTGAGGGCCTGAGAGACTAAGGCTCTGAGACACTGAGACCCTGAGACACTGAGACCCTGAGAGACTGAGACACTGAGACACGGAGAGAATGAGAGACTGAGAGAATGATACACTGAGAGATAGAGAGAGACTGAGAGACTGAGCGACTGAGAGACTGAGACACTGAGACAGTGAGACACTGAGGCCCTGAGACCCTGTGACACTGAGACACTGAGACACTGAGACACTGAGACACTGAGACCCTGAGAGACTGAGACACTGAGACCCTGAGAGACTGAGAGACTGAGACACTGAGAGACTGAGACCCTGATACCCTGAGACCCTGAGGCCCTGAGACCCTGATAAACTGAGACTCTGAGACACTTAGACCCTGAGACCCTGAGACACTGAGACACTGAGAGACTGAGACCCAGAGACCCTGAGACCCTGAGACACAGAGACCCGGTGACCCTGAGACACTGAGACCCTGAGTCAATGAGACACTGAGACACTGACACCCTGAGACCCTGAGATCCTGAGACACTGAGACACTGAGACGCTGAGACACTGAGACACTGAGACACTGAGAGACTGAGTTACTGAGACCCAGAGACCCAGAGACCCAGACACCCAGAGAGACTGAGAGACTGAGGGCATGAGAGACTAAGGCCCTGAGACCCTGAGACCCTGAGACACAGAGACACTGAGACCCTGAGACACTGAGAACCTGAGATACTGAGATAGTGAGACCCTGAGACACTGAGACACTGAGAGACTGAGACCCAGAGACCCTGAGACCCTGGGACACTGAGACCCTGAGACCCGGTGACCCTGAGACACTGAGACCCTGAGTCAATGAGACACTGAGACACTGAAACCCTGAGATCCTGAGACACTGAGACGCTGAGACACTGAGACACTGAGACACTGAGACACTGAGACACTGAGACACTGAGACACTGAGAGACTGAGTCCCAGAGAAGCAGAGACCAAGAGACCCAGAGAGTCTGAGAGACTGAGGGCATGAGAGACTAAGGCCCTGAGGCCCTGAGACCCTGAGATACGAGACACTGAGACCCTGAGACACTGAGAACCTGAGACACTGAGAGACTGATACACTGAGAGACTGAGAGACTGAGAGACTGAGAAACTTAGTGACTGAGAGACTAAGACCCTGAGACCCTGAGACACCGAGACCCTGAGACACTGAGATCCTGAGATCCTAAGACACTGAGACCCTGAAACACTGAGACACTGAGAGACTGAGAGACTGAGTCCCAGAGAGCCAGAGACACAGAGACCCTGAGAGACTGAGGGCCTGAGAGACTAAGGCTCTGAGACACTGAGACCCTGAGACACTGAGACCCTGAGACACTGAGACCCTGAGACCCTGAGAGACTGAGACACTGAGAGAATGACACACTGAGAGACAGAGAGACAGAGAGACTGAGAGACTGAGCGACTGAGAGTCTGAGAGACTGAGACACTGAGACTCTGAGTCACTGAGACCTGAGACACTGAGACAGTGAGACACTGAGGCCCTGAGACCCTGAGACTGAGACACTGAGAGACTGAGACACTGAGACCCTGAGAGACTGAGAGACTGAGACACTGAGAGACTGAGACCCTGAGACCCTGAGAGACTGAGAGACTGAGACACTGAGAGACTGAGACCCAGAGACCCAGAGACCCAGAGACCCTGAGACCCTGGGACACTGAGACCCTGAGACCCGGTGACCCTTAGACACTGAGACCCTGAGTCAATGAGACACTGAGACACTGAGACCCTGAGATCCTGAGACACTGAGACACTGAGACGCTGAGACACTGAGACACTGAGACACTGAGACACTGAGACACTGAGAGACTGAGAGACTGAGTCCCAGAGAAGCAGAGACCAAGAGACCCAGAGAGTCTGAGAGACTGAGGGCATGAGAGACTAAGGCCCTGAGACCCTGAGACCCTGAGATACGAGACACTGAGACCCTGAGACACTGAGAGACTGAGAGACTGGTACACTGAGAGACTGATACAATGAGAGACTGAGAGACTGAGAGACTGAGAGATTGAGAGACTGAGAGACTGAGACACTGAGACACTGAGACCCTGAGATACTGAGACAGTGAGACACTGAGACCCTGAGACACTGAGACACTGAGACACTGAGACACTGAGACACTGAGAAACTGAGAGACAGAGAGAATGAGAGACCGAGACCCAGAGACCCAGAGATACTGAGACCCTGAAACACTGAGACACTGAGACCCTGAGACCGTGAGACCGTGAGACCCAGAGACCCAGAGACCCAGAGGCCCTGAGACACTGAGACACAGAGACACTGAGAAACTAAGAGACTGAGAGACAGAGAGAATGAGAGACTGAGAGACTTCGACACTGAGACCCAGTGACCCTGAGACCATGGGACCCTGAGACTCTTAGACACTGACACACTGAGACCCAGAGACCCAGAGACCCAGAGGCCCTGAGACACTGAGAACCTAAGACACTGAGACACTGAGAGACTGAGAGACTGAGAGAATGAGAGAATGAGAGACTGAGAGACTGAGAGACTGAGACACTGAGACCCTGAGACCCTGAGACACTGAGACACTGAGACACTGAGAGACTGAGAGACTGAGACCCAGAGACCCAGAGAGCCTGAGACACTGAGAGACTGAGAGACTGAGTGACTGAGAGACTAAGACCCTGAGACACTGAGACCCTGAGACACTGAGACACTGAGATCCTGACATCCTGAGATCCTGAGACACTGAGACCCAGAGACACAGAGAAACTGAGAGACTGAGGGATGAGAGACTAAGAGACTGAGACCCAGAGAGCCAGAGACCCAGAGACCCTGAGAGACTGAGAGACTGAGGGCCTGAGAGATTGAGACACTGAGACCCTGAGACACTGAGACCCAGAGACCCAGAGGCCCTGAGACACTGAGAAACTGAGAGACTGAGAGTCTTCGACACTGAGACCCAGGGACCCTGAGTCCATGGGACCCTGAGACTCTGAGACACTGACACACTGAGACCCAGAGACCCAGAGACCCAGAGGCCCTGAGACACTGAGACACTGAGACCCTGAGACACTGAGAGACTGAGAGACTGAGAGACAGAGACACTGAAACCCTGAGACACCGAGTCCCTGAGACACTGAGACACTGAAACACTGAGACACTGTGAGACTGAGAGACTGAGAGACTGAGACCCAGAGACCCAGAGACCCTGACAGACTGAGGGCCTGAGAGACTAAGGCTCTGAGACACTGAGACCCTGAGACACTGAGACACTGAGACCTTGAGACACTGAGACCCTGAGAGACTGAGACACTGAGACCCTGAGACACAGAGACCCGGTGACCCTGAGACACTGAGACCCTGAGTCAATGAGACACTGAGACACTGACACCCTGAGACCCTTAGATCCTGAGACACTGAGAGACTGAGAGACTGAGCGACTGAGAGACTGAGACACTGAACACTGACACCCTGAGACCCTTAGATCCTGAGACACTGAGAGACTGAGAGACTGAGCGACTGAGAGACTGAGACACTGAGACTCTGTGTCACTGAGACCTGAGACACTGAGACAGTGAGACACTGAGGCCCTGAAACCCTGAGAAACTGAGACACTGAGACACTGAGAGACTGAGACACTGAGACACTGAGACACTGAGACCCTGAGAGACTGAGACACTGAGACCCTGAGAGATTGAGAGACTGAGACACTGAGAGACTGAGACCCTGAGACCCTGAGACCCTGAGACCCTGATAAACTGAGACCCTGAGACACTTAGACCCTGAGACCCTGAGACACTGAGACACTGAGAGACTGAGACCCAGAGACCCTGAGACACAGAGACCCGGTGACCCTGAGACACTGAGACCCTGAGTCAATGAGACACTGAGACACTGACACCCTGAGACCCTTAGATCCTGAGACACTGAGACACTGAGACCCAGAGATCCAGAGACCCAGACACCCAGAGAGACTGAGAGACTGAGGGCATGAGAGACTAAGGCCCTGAGACCCTGACACCCTGAGACCCTGAGACACTGAGAACCTGAGACACTGAGAGACTGATACACTGAGAGACTGAGAGTCTGAGAGACTGATACAATGAGAGACTGAGAGATTGAGAGACTGAGAGACTGAGATCCTGAGACACTGAGACCCTGAGATACTGAGATAGTGAGACCCTGAGACACTGAGACACTGAGATACTGAGACCCAGAGACCCTGAGATCCTGGGACACTGAGACCCTGAGACCCGGTGACCCTGAGACACTGAGACCCTGAGTCAATGAGACACTGAGACCCTGAGATCCTGAGACACTGAGACACTGAGACGCTGAGACTCTGAGACACTGAGACACTGAGACACTGAGAGACTGAGAGACTGAGTCCCAGAGAAGCAGAGACCAAGAGACCCAGAGAGACTGAGAGACTGAGGGCATGAGAGACTAAGGCCCTGAGACTCTGAGACCCTGAGACACAGAGACACTGAGTCCCTGAGACACTGAGAACCTGAGACACTGAGAGACAGAGATACCGATACACTGAGAGACTGAGAGTTTGAGAGACTGATACAATGAGAGACTGAGAGACTGAGAGATTGAGAGACTGAGAGACTGAGACCCTGAGACACTGAGACCCTGAGACACTGAGACACTGAGACACTGAGAAACTGAGAGACAGAGAGAATGAGAGACAGAGACCCAGAGACACAGAGACACTGAGACCCTGAGACACTGAGACACTGAGACCCTGAGACCCTGAGACCCAGACACCCAGAGGACCTGAGACACGAGACATTGAGACACTGAGACACTGAGACACTGAGACACTGAGAAACTGAGAGACAGAGAGAATGAGAGACTGAGACCCAGAGACCCAGAGACACTGAGACCCTGAGACACTGAGACCCTGAGACCCTGAGACCCAGAGACCCACAGGCCCTGAGACACTGAGAAACTGAGAAACTGAGAGACTTCGACACTGAGACCCAGTGACCCTGAGACCATGGGATCCTGAGACTCTGAGACACTGACACACTGAGACCCAGAGACCCAGAGACCCAAAGGCCCTGAGACACTAAGACACTGAGACCCTGAGACACTGAGAACCTGAGACACTGAGACACTGAGAGACTGAGAGACTGAGAGAATGAGAGAATGAGAGACTGAGAGACTGAGACACTGAGACCCTGAGACCCTGAGACACTGAGAGACTGAGAGACTGATACCCAGAGACCCAGAGAGCCTGAGACACTGAGAGACTGAGAGACTGAGAGACTGAGTGACTGAGAGACTAAGACCCTGAGACCCTGAGACACTGAGACCCTGAGACACTGAGATCCTGACATCCTGAGATCCTGAGACACTGAGACCCTGAGACACTGAGACACTGATTCAATAAGACACAGAGACCCAGAGACACAGAGAAACTGAGAGACTGAGGGCTGAGAGACTAAGACCCTGAGACCCTGAGACAGTGAGACACTGAGATCCTGAGATCCTGAGACCCTGAGACACTGAGAACCTGAGACACTGAGAGACTGAGAGACTGAGAGAATGAGAATGAGAGACTGAGAGACAGAGACACTGAGACCCTGAGACCCTGAGACACTTAGACACTGAGACACTGAGAGACTGAGAGACTGAGACCCAGAGAGCCTGAGACACTGAGTCACTGCGAGACTGAGAGACTGAGTGACTGAGAGACTAAGACCCTGAGACCCTGAGACACCGAGACCCTGAGACACTGAGATCCTGAGACACTGAGACCCTGAAACACTGAGACACTGTGAGACTGAGAGACTGAGAGACTGAGACCCAGAGACCCAGAGACCCTAAGAGACTGAGGGCCTGAGAGACTAAGGCTCTGAGACACTGAGACCCTGAGTCACTGAGATACTGAGACCCTGAGACACTGAGACCCTGAGAGACTGAGACACTGAGACTCGGAGAGACCGAGAGACTGAGAGAATGATACACTGAGAGACAGAGAGACTGAGAGACTGAGCGACTGAGAGACTGAGACACTGAGACTCTGTGTCACTGAGACCTGAGACACTGAGACAGTGAGACACTGAGGCCCTGAGACCCTGAGACACTGAGACACTGAGAGACTGAGACACTGAGACACTGAGACCCTGAGAGACTGAGACACTGAGACCCTGAGAGACTGAGAGACTGAGAGACTGAGTCACTGAGAGACTGAGACCCTGAGACCCTGAGACCCTGAAACCCTGATACATTGAGACCCTGAGACACTTAGACCCTGAGACCCTGAGACACTGAGAGACTGAGACCCAGAGACCCTGAGACCCTGAGACCCTGAGACCCGGTGACCCTGAGACACTGAGACCCTGAGTCAATGAGACACTGAGACACTGAGACCCTGAGACCCTGAGACCATGAGATCCTGAGACACTGAGACACTGAGACGCTGAGACACTGAGACACTGAGACACTGAGACACTGAGACACGGAGAGACTGAGAGACTGAGACCCAGAGACCCAGAGACCAAGAGACCCAGAGACCCAGAGAGACTGAGAGACTGAGGGCATGGGAGACTAAGGCCCTGAGACCCTGAGACTCAGAGACACTGAGACCCTGGGACACTGAGAACCTGAGACACTGAGAGACTGATACAATGAGAGACAGAGAGACTGAGAGATTGAGAGACTGAGAGACTGAGAGATTGAGAGACTGAGAGACTGAGACCCTGAGACACTGAGACCCTGAGATACTGAGATAGTGAGACACTGAGACCCTGAGACACTGAGAAACTGAGAGACAGAGAGAATGAGAGACTGAGACCCAGAGACCCAGAGACACTGAGACCCTGAGACACTGAGACACTGAGACACTGAGACCCTGGGACCCTGAGACCCAGAGACCCAGAGGCCCTGATACACGAGACACTGAGACACTGAGACACTGAAAAACAGAGAGACAGAGAGAATGAGAGACTGAGACCCAGAGACCCAGAGACACTGAGACCCTGAGACACTGAAACACTGAGACCCTGAGACGCAGAGACCCAGAGGCCCTGACACACTGCGAGACTGAGAGACTGAGTGACTGAGAGACTAAGACCCTGAGACCCTGAGACACCGAGACCCTGAGACACTGAGATCCTGAGACACTGAGACCCTGAAACACTGAGACACTGTTTGACTGAAAGACTGAGATACTGAGAGACTGAGACCCAGAGACCCAGAGACCCTGAGAGACTGAGGGCCTGAGAGACTAAGGCTCTGAGACACTGAGACCCTGAGACACTGAGATACTGAGACCCTGAGACACTGAGACCCTGAGAGACAGAGACACTGAGACTCGGAGAGACTGTGAGACTGAGAGAATGATACACTGAGAGACAGAGAGACTGAGAGACTGAGCGACTGAGAGACTGAGACACTGAGACTCTGTGTCACTGAGACCTGAGACACTGAGACAGTGAGACACTGAGGCCCTGAGACCCTGAGACACTGAGACACTGAGAGACTGAGACACTGATACACTGAGACCCTGAGAGACTGAGACACTGAGACCCTGAGAGACTGAGAGACTGAGTCACTGAGAGACTGAGTCCCTGAGACCCTGAGACCCTGAAACCCTGATACACTGAGACCCTGAGACACTTAGACCCTGAGACCCTGAGACACTGAGACACTGAGAGACTGAGACCCACAGACCCTGAGACCCTGAGACCCTGAGACCCGGTGACCCTGAGACACTGAGACCCTGAGTCAATGAGACACTGAGACACTGACACCCTGAGACCCTGAGATACTGAGACACTGAGACACTGAGACGCTGAGACACTGAGACACTGAAACACTGAGACACTGAGAGACTGAGAGACTGAGAGACTGAGGGTATGAGAGACTAAGGCCCTGAGACCCTGAGACACAGAGACACTGAGACCCTGGGACACTGAGAACCTGAGACACTGAGAGACTGATACACTGAGAGACTGAGAGTCTGAGAGACTGATACAATGAGAGACTGAGAGACTGAGAGATTGAGAGACTGAGAGACTGAGACCCTGAGACACTGAGACCCTGAGATACTGAGATAGTGAGACACTGAGACCCTGAGACACTGAGACACTGAGAAACTGAGAGACAGAGAGAATGAGAGACTGAGACACAGAGACCCAGAGACACTGAGACACTGAGACACAGAGACACTGAGACCCTGAGACCCTGAGACACAGAGACCCAGAGACACTGAGACCCTGAGACACTGAGACACTGAGACCCTGAGACCCTGAGACCCTGAGACCCAGAGACCCAGAGGCCCTGATACACGAGACACTGAGACAGTGTGACACTGAGACACTGAGAAACTGAGAGACTGAGAGACTTCGACACTGAGACCCAGGGACCGTGAGACCATGGGACCCTGAGACTCTGAGACACTGACACACTGAGACCCAGAGACCCAGAGACCCAGAGGCCCTGAGACACTGAGACCCTGAGACACTGAGAACCTGAGGCACTGAGTCACTGAGAGACTGAGAGACTGAGAGAATGAGAGAATGACAGACTGAGAGACTGAGAGACTGAGACATTGAGACCCTGAGACCCTGAGACACTGAGACACTGAGACACTGAGAAACTGAGTGACTGAGAGACTAAGACCCTGAGACCCTGAGACACCGAGACCCTGAGACACTGAGATCCTGAGATCCTGAGACACTGAGACCCTGAAACACTGAGACCCTGAGACACTGAGACCCTGAGAGACTGAGACACTGAGAGACTGAGAGACTGAGAGACTGAGAGACTGAGCGACTGAGAGTCTGAGAGACTGAGACTCTGAGACAGTGAGACACTGAGGCCCTGAGACCCTGAGACTGAGACACTGAGAGACTGAGACACTGAGACCCTGAGAGACTGAGACCATGAGAGACTGAGACACAGAGACCCTGAGACACTGAGACCCTGAGACCCAGAGACACTGAGACCCTGAGAGACTGAGACACTGAGACCCTGAGACACTGAGAGACTGAGAGACTGAGACACTGAGAGACTGAGACCCTGAGACCCTGACACCCTGAGACCCTGAGACCCTGAGACCCTGAGACCCTGAGACACTGAGACACTGAGAGACTGAGACCCAGAGACCCTGAGACCCTGGGACACTGAGACCCTGAGACCCGGTGACCCTGAGACACTGAGACCCTGAGTCAATGAGACACTGAGACACTGAGACACTGAGACACTGAGACACTGAGACACTGAGACACTGAGACGCTGAGACACTGAGACACTGAGACACTGAGACACTGAGAGACTGAGTTACTGAGACCCAGAGACCCAGACACCCAGAGAGACTGAGAGACTGAGGGCATGAGAGACTAAGGCCCTGAGACCCTGAGACCCTGAGACACAGAGACACTGAGACCCTGAGACACTGAGAACCTGAGACACTGGGAGACTGATACACTGAGAGACTGAGAGTCTGAGAGACTGATACAATGAGAGACTGAGAGATTGAGAGACTGAGAGACTGAGACCCTGAGACACTGAGACCCTGAGATACTGAGATAGTGAGACCCTGAGACACTGAGACACTGAGAGACTGAGACCCAGAGACCCTGAGATCCTGGGACACTGAGACCCTGAGACCCGGTGACCCTGAGACACTGAGACCCTGAGTCAATGAGACACTGAGACACTGAGACCCTGAGATCCTGAGACTCTGAGACACTGAGACGCTGAGACACTGAGACACTGAGACACTGAGACACAGAGAGACTGAGAGACTGAGTCCCAGAGAAGCAGAGACCAAGAGACTCAGAGAGACTGAGAGACTGAGGGCATGAGAGACTAAGGCCCTGAGACCCTGAGACCCTGAGACACAGAGACACTGAGACCCTGAGACACTGAGAACCTGAGACACTGAGAGACAGAGAGACTGATACACTGAGAGACTGAGAGTTTGAGAGACTGATACAATGAGAGACTGAGAGACTGAGAGATTAAGAGACTGAGAGACTGAGACCCTGAGACACTGAGACCCTGAGATACTGAGACAGTGAGACACTGAGACCCTGAGACACTGAGACACTGAGACACTGAGAAACTGAGAGACAGAGAGAATGAGAGACAGAGACCCAGAGACCCAGAGACACTGAGACCCTGAGACACTGAGACACTGAGACCCTGAGACCCTGAGACCCAGACACCCAGAGGCCCTGAGACACGAGACATTGAGACACTGAGACACTGAGACACTGAGACACTGAGAAACTGAGAGACAGAGAGAATGAGAGACTGAGACCCAGAGACCCAGAGACACTGAGACCCTGAGACACTGAGACCCTGAGACCCTGAGACCCAGAGACCCAGAGGCCCTGAGACACTGAGACACAGAGACACTGAGAAACTGAGAGACTTCGACACTGAGACCCAGTGACCCTGAGACCATGGGACCCTGAGACTCTGAGACACTGACACACTGAGACCCAGAGACCCAGAGGCCCTGAGACACTGAGACCCTGAGACACTGAGAACCTGAGACACTGAGAGACTGAGAGACTGAGAGACTGAGAGAATGAGAGAATGAGAGACTGAGAGACTGAGACACTGAGACCCTGAGACCCTGAGACACTGAGAGACTGAGAGACTGAGACCCAGAGACCCAGAGAGCCTGAGACACTGAGAGACTGAGAGACTGAGTGACTGAGAGACTAAGACCCTGAGACCCTGAAACACTGAGACCCTGAGACACTGAGATCCTGACATCCTGAGACACTGAGACACTGAGACCCTGAGATCCTGAGACACTGAGACGCTGAGACACTGAGACACTGAGACACTGAGACACTGAGAGACTGAGAGACTGAGTCCCAGAGAAGCAGAGACCAAGAGACTCAGAGAGACTGAGAGACTGAGGGCATGAGAGACTAAGGCCCTGAGACCCTGAGACCCTGAGACACAGAGACACTGAGACCCTGAGACACTGAGAACCTGAGACACTGAGAGACAGAGAGACTGATACACTGAGAGACTGAGAGTTTGAGAGACTGATACAATGAGAGACTGAGAGACTGAGAGATTAAGAGACTGAGAGACTGAGACCCTGAGACACTGAGACCCTGAGATACTGAGACAGTGAGACACTGAGACCCTGAGACACTGAGACACTGAGAGACTGAGACCCAGAGACCCAGAGAGCCTGAGACACTGAGAGACTGAGAGACTGAGTGACTGAGAGACTAAGACCCTGAGACCCTGAAACACTGAGACCCTGAGACACTGAGATCCTGACATCCTGAGATCCTGAGACACTGAGACCCTGAGACACTGAGACACTGATTCACTAAGACACAGAGACCCAGAGACACAGAGAAACTGAGAGACTGAGGGCTGAGAGACTAAGACCATGAGACCCTGAGACAGTGAGACACTGAGATACTGAGATCCTGAGATCCTGAGACACTGAGACCCTGAGACACTGAGAGACTGAGTGGCTGAGAGACTGAGAGACTGAGACACAGAGAGCCAGAGACCCAGAGACCCTGAGAGACTGAGAGACTGAGGGCCTGAGAGAATAAGGCACTGAGACTCTGAGACCCTGAGACACTGAGACCCTGAGAGACTGAGACACTGAGACCCTGAGAGATTGAGACACTGAGACCCTGAGACACTGAGTCCCAGAGACCCAGAATCCCTGAGACACTGAGACACTGAGTCACTGAGAAACTGAGAGACTGAGAGACTTCGACACTGAGACCCAGGGACCCTGAGAACATGGGACCCTGAGACTCTGAGACACTGACACGCTGAGACCCAGAGACCCAGAGTCCCAGAGGCCCTGAGACACTGAGACACTGAGACCCTGAGACACTGAGAACCTGAGAGACTGAGAGACTGAGAGACTGAGAGAATGAGAATGAGAGACTGAGAGACTGAGAGACAGAGACACTGAGACCCTGAGACCCTGAGACACTTAGACACTGAGACACTGAGAGACTGAGAGACTGAGACCCAGAGAGCCTGAGACACTGAGACACTGCGAGACTGAGGGACTGAGTGACTGAGAGACTAAGACCCTGAGACCCTGAGACACCGAGACCCTGAGACACTGAGATCCTGAGATCCTGAGACACTGAGACCCTGAAACACTGAGACACTGTGAGACTGAGAGACTGAGAGACTGAGAGACTGAGAGACTGAGACCCAGAGACCCTGAGAGACTGAGGGCCTGAGAGACTAAGGATCTGAGACACTGAGACCCTGAGACACTGAGACCCTGAGACACTGAGACCCTGGGAGACTGAGACACTGAGACTCGGAGAGACTGAGAGACTGAGAGAATGATACACTGAGAGACAGAGAGACTGAGAGACTGAGCGACTGAGAGACTGAGACACTGAGACTCTGTGTCACTGAGACCTGAGACACTGAGACAGTGAGTCACTGAGGCCCTGAAACCCTGAGACACTGAGACACTGAGAGACTGAGACACTGAGACCCTGAGAGACTGAGACACTGAGACCCTGAGAGACTGAGAGACTGAGAGACTGAGTCACTGAGAGACTGAGACCCTGAGACCCTGAGACCCTGAGACCCTGAGACCCGGTGACCCGGTGACCCTGAGCCACTGAGACCCTGAGTCAATGAGACACTGAGACACTGAGACGCTGAGACCCTGAGATCATGAGACACTGAGACACTGAGACGCTGAGACACTGAGACACTGAGACACTGAGACACGGAGAGACTGAGAGACTGAGACCCAGAGACCCAGAGACCAAGAGACCCAGAGACCCAGAGACCCAGAGAGACTGAGAGACTGAGGGCATGAGAGACTAAGGCCCTGAGACCCTGAGACCCTGAGACACAGAGACACTGAGTCCCTGAGACACTGAGAACCTGAGACACTGAGAGACTGATACACTGAGAGACTGAGAGTCTGAGAGATTGAGAGACTGAGAGACTGAGACCCTGAGACACTGAGACCCAGAGATACTGAGATAGTGAGACACTGAGACCCTGAGACACTGAGACACTGAGACCCTGAGATCCTGAGACCCAGAGACCCAGAGGCCCTGAGACACGAGACACTGGCACACTGAGACCCAGAGACCCAGAGACCCAGAGGCCCTGAGACACTGAGACACTGAGACCCTGAGACACTGAGAACCTGAGACACTGAAACCCTGAGACCCTGAGACCCTGAGACACTGAGAACCTGAGACACTGAGTCACTGATAGACTGAGAGACTGAGAGAAGGAGAGAATGAGAGACTGAGACCCAGAGACCCAGAGACACTGAGACCCTGAGACACTGAGTCACTGAGACCCTGAGACACAGAGACCCAGAGACACTGAGACCCTGAGACACTGAGACACTGAGACCCTGAGACCCTGAGACCCAGAGACCCAGAGGCCCTGATACACGAGACACTGAGACACTGAGACACTGAGACACTGAGACCCTGAGACACTGAGACCCTGAGAGACTGAGACACTGAGACACGGAGAGAATGAGAGACTGAGAGAATGATACACTGAGAGATAGAGAGAGACTGAGAGACTGAGCGACTGAGAGACTGAGACACTGAGACTCTGTGTCACTGAGACCTGAGACACTGAGACAGTGAGACACTGAGGCCCTGAGACCCTGAGACACTGAGACACTGAGACACTGAGACACTGAGAGACTGAGACACTGAGACACTGAGACCCTGAGAGACGGAGACACTGAGACCCTGAGAGACTGAGAGACTGAGACACTGAGAGACTGAGACCCTGATACCCTGAGACCCTGAGACCCTGAGACCCTGATAAACTGAGACTCTGAGACACTTAGACCCTGAGACCCTGAGACACTGAGACACTGAGAGACTGAGACCCAGAGACCCTGAGACCCTGAGACACAGAGACCCGGTGACCCTGAGAAACTGAGACCCTGAGTCAATGAGACACTGAGACACTGACACCCTGAGACCCTGAGATCCTGAGACACTGAGACACTGAGACGCTGAGACACTGAGACACTGAGACACTGAGAGACTGAGTTACTGAGACCCAGAGACCCAGAGACCCAGACACCCAGAGAGACTGAGAGACTGAGGGCATGAGAGACTAAGGCCCTGAGACCCTGAGACCCTGAGACACAGAGACACTGAGACCCTGAGACACTGAGAACCTGAGACACTGGGAGACTGATACACTGAGAGACTGAGAGTCTGAGAGACTGATACAATGAGAGACTGAGAGATTGAGAGACTGAGACCCTGAGACACTGAGACCCTGAGATACTGAGATAGTGAGACCCTGAGACACTGAGACACTGAGAGACTGAGACCCAGAGACCCTGAGATCCTGGGACACTGAGACCCTGAGACCCGGTGACCCTGAGACACTGAGACCCTGAGTCAATGAGACACTGAGATCCTGAGACACTGAGACACTGAGATGCTGAGACACTGAGACACTGAGACACTGAGACACTGAGAGACTGAGAGACTGAGTCCCAGAGAAGCAGAGACCAAGAGACTCAGAGAGACTGAGAGACTGAGGGCATGAGAGACTAAGGCCCTGAGACCCTGAGACCCTGAGACACAGAGACACTGAGACCCTGAGACACTGAGAACCTGAGACACTGAGAGACAGAGAGACTGATACACTGAGAGACTGAGAGTTTGAGAGACTGATACAATGAGAGACTGAGAGACTGAGAGATTAAGAGACTGAGAGACTGAGACCCTGAGACACTGAGACCCTGAGATACTGAGACAGTGAGACACTGAGACCCTGAGACACTGAGACACTGAGACACTGAGAAACTGAGAGACAGAGAGAATGAGAGACAGAGACCCAGAGACCCAGAGACACTGAGACCCTGAGACACTGAGACACTGAGACCCTGAGACCCTGAGACCCAGACACCCAGAGGCCCTGAGACACGAGACATTGAGACACTGAGACACTGAGACACTGAGACACTGAGAAACTGAGAGACAGAGAGAATGAGAGACTGAGACCCAGAGACCCAGAGACACTGAGACCCTGAGACACTGAGACCCTGAGACCCTGAGACCCAGAGACCCAGAGGCCCTGAGACACTGAGACACAGAGACACTGAGAAACTGAGAGACTTCGACACTGAGACCCAGTGACCCTGAGACCATGGGACCCTGAGACTCTGAGACACTGACACACTGAGACCCAGAGACCCAGAGACCCAGAGGCCCTGAGACACTGAGACACTGAGACCCTGAGACACTGAGAACCTGAGACACTGAGAGACTGAGAGACTGAGAGACTGAGAGAATGAGAGAATGAGAGACTGAGAGACTGAGACACTGAGACCCTGAGACCCTGAGACACTGAGAGACTGAGAGACTGAGACCCAGAGACCCAGAGAGCCTGAGACACTGAGAGACTGAGAGACTGAGTGACTGAGAGACTAAGACCCTGAGACCCTGAAACACTGAGACCCTGAGACACTGAGATCCTGACATCCTGAGACACTGAGACACTGAGACCCTGAGATCCTGAGACACTGAGACACTGAGACGCTGAGACACTGAGACACTGAGACACTGAGACACTGAGAGACTGAGAGACTGAGTCCCAGAGAAGCAGAGACCAAGAGACTCAGAGAGACTGAGAGACTGAGGGCATGAGAGACTAAGGCCCTGAGACCCTGAGACCCTGAGACACAGAGACACTGAGACCCTGAGACACTGAGAACCTGAGACACTGAGAGACAGAGAGACTGATACACTGAGAGACTGAGAGTTTGAGAGACTGATACAATGAGAGACTGAGAGACTGAGAGATTAAGAGACTGAGAGACTGAGACCCTGAGACACTGAGACCCTGAGATACTGAGACACTGAGACACTGAGACACTGAGAAACTGAGAGACAGAGAGAATGAGAGACAGAGACCCAGAGACCCAGAGACACTGAGACCCTGAGACACTGAGACACTGAGACCCTGAGACCCTGAGACCCAGACACCCAGAGGCCCTGAGACACGAGACATTGAGACACTGAGACACTGAGACACTGAGAAACTGAGAGACAGAGAGAATGAGAGACTGAGACCCAGAGACCCAGAGACACTGAGACCCTGAGACACTGAGACCCTGAGACCCTGAGACCCAGAGACCCAGAGGCCCTGAGACACTGAGACACAGAGACACTGAGAAACTGAGAGACTTCGACACTGAGACCCAGTGACCCTGAGACCATGGGACCCTGAGACTCTGAGACACTGACACACTGAGACCCAGAGACCCAGAGACCCAGAGGCCCTGAGACACTGAGACACTGAGACCCTGAGACACTGAGAACCTGAGACACTGAGAGACTGAGAGACTGAGAGAATGAGAGAATGAGAGACTGAGAGACTGAGAGACTGAGACACTGAGACCCTGAGACCCTGAGACACTGAGAGACTGAGAGACTGAGACCCAGAGACCCAGAGAGCCTGAGACACTGAGAGACTGAGAGACTGAGTGACTGAGAGACTAAGACCCTGAGACCCTGAAACACTGAGACCCTGAGACACTGAGATCCTGACATCCTGAGATCCTGAGACACTGAGACCCTGAGACACTGAGACACTGATTCACTAAGACACAGAGACCCAGAGACACAGAGAAACTGAGAGACTGAGGGCTGAGAGACTAAGACCCTGAGACCCTGAGACAGTGAGACACTGAGATACTGAGATCCTGAGATCCTGAGACAATGAGACCCTGAGACACTGAGAGACTGAGTGGCTGAGAGACTGAGAGACTGAGACACAGAGAGCCAGAGACCCAGAGACCCTGAGAGACTGAGAGACTGAGGGCCTGAGAGAATAAGGCACTGAGACTCTGAGACCCTGAGACACTGAGACCCTGAGAGACTGAGACACTGAGACCCTGAGAGATTGAGACACTGAGACCCTGAGACACTGAGTCCCAGAGACCCAGAATCCCTGAGACACTGAGACACTGAGTCACTGAGAAACTGAGAGACTGAGAGACTTCAACACTGAGACCCAGGGACCCTGAGAACATGGGACCCTGAGACTCTGAGACACTGACACGCTGAGACCCAGAGACCCAGAGTCCCAGAGGCCCTGAGACACTGAGACACTGAGACCCTGAGACACTGAGAACCTGAGAGACTGAGAGACTGAGAGACTGAGAGAATGAGAATGAGAGACTGAGAGACTGAGAGACAGAGACACTGAGACACTGAGACCCTGAGACACTTAGACACTGAGACACTGAGAGACTGAGAGACTGAGACCCAGAGAGCCTGAGACACTGAGACACTGCGAGACTGAGGGACTGAGTGACTGAGAGACTAAGACCCTGAGACCCTGAGACACCGAGACCCTGAGACACTGAGATCCTGAGATCCTGAGACACTGAGACCCTGAAACACTGAGACACTGTGAGACTGAGAGACTGAGAGACTGAGAGACTGAGACCCAGAGACCCTGAGAGACTGAGGGCCTGAGAGACTAAGGATCTGAGACACTGAGACCCTGAGACACTGAGACACTGAGACCCTGAGACACTGAGACCCTGGGAGACTGAGACACTGAGACTCGGAGAGACTGAGAGACTGAGAGAATGATACACTGAGAGACAGAGAGACAGAGAGACTGAGCGACTGAGAGACTGAGACACTGAGACTCTGTGTCACTGAGACCTGAGACACTGAGACAGTGAGTCACTGAGGCCCTGAGACCCTGAGACACTGAGACACTGAGACACTGAGACACTGAGAGACTGAGACACTGAGACCCTGAGAGACTGAGACACTGAGACACTGAGACCCTGAGAGACTGAGAGACTGAGAGACTGAGTCACTGAGAGACTGAGACCCTGAGACCCTGAGACCCTGAGACCCTGAGACCCGGTGACCCGGTGACCCTGAGCCACTGAGACCCTGAGTCAATGAGACACTGAGACACTGAGACCCTGAGATACTGAGATAGTGAGACCCTGAGCCACTGAGACCCTGAGTCAATGAGACACTGAGACACTGAGACCCTGAGATACTGAGACAGTGAGACACTGAGACCCTGAGACACTGAGACACTGAGACACTGAGAAACTGAGAGACAGAGAGAATGAGAGACAGAGACCCAGAGACCCAGAGACACTGAGACCCTGAGACACTGAGACACTGAGACCCTGAGACCCTGAGACCCAGACACCCAGAGGCCCTGAGACACGAGACATTGAGACACTGAGACACTGAGACACTGAGACACTGAGAAACTGAGAGACAGAGAGAATGAGAGACTGAGACCCAGAGACCCAGAGACACTGAGACCCTGAGACACTGAGACCCTGAGACCCTGAGACCCAGAGACCCAGAGGCCCTGAGACACTGAGACACAGAGACACTGAGAAACTGAGAGACTTCGACACTGAGACCCAGTGACCCTGAGACCATGGGACCCTGAGACTCTGAGACACTGACACACTGAGACCCAGAGACCCAGAGACCCAGAGGCCCTGAGACACTGAGACACTGAGACCCTGAGACACTGAGAACCTGAGACACTGAGAGACTGAGAGACTGAGAGACTGAGAGAATGAGAGAATGAGAGACTGAGAGACTGAGACACTGAGACCCTGAGACCCTGAGACACTGAGAGACTGAGAGACTGAGACCCAGAGACCCAGAGAGCCTGAGACACTGAGAGACTGAGAGACTGAGTGACTGAGAGACTAAGACCCTGAGACCCTGAAACACTGAGACCCTGAGACACTGAGATCCTGACATCCTGAGACACTGAGACACTGAGACCCTGAGATCCTGAGACACTGAGACACTGAGACGCTGAGACACTGAGACACTGAGACACTGAGACACTGAGAGACTGAGAGACTGAGTCCCAGAGAAGCAGAGACCAAGAGACTCAGAGAGACTGAGAGACTGAGGGCATGAGAGACTAAGGCCCTGAGACCCTGAGACCCTGAGACACAGAGACACTGAGACCCTGAGACCCTGAGACCCAGACACCCAGAGGCCCTGAGACACGAGACATTGAGACACTGAGACACTGAGACACTGAGACACTGAGAAACTGAGAGACAGAGAGAATGAGAGACTGAGACCCAGAGACCCAGAGACACTGAGACCCTGAGACACTGAGACCCTGAGACCCTGAGACCCAGAGACCCAGAGGCCCTGAGACACTGAGACACAGAGACACTGAGAAACTGAGAGACTTCGACACTGAGACCCAGTGACCCTGAGACCATGGGACCCTGAGACTCTGAGACACTGACACACTGAGACCCAGAGACCCAGAGACCCAGAGGCCCTGAGACACTGAGACACTGAGACCCTGAGACACTGAGAACCTGAGACACTGAGAGACTGAGAGACTGAGAGACTGAGAGAATGAGAGAATGAGAGACTGAGAGACTGAGAGACTGAGACACTGAGACACTGAGACCCTGAGACCCTGAGACACTGAGAGACTGAGAGACTGAGACCCAGAGACCCAGAGAGCCTGAGACACTGAGAGACTGAGAGACTGAGTGACTGAGAGACTAAGACCCTGAGACCCTGAAACACTGAGACCCTGAGACACTGAGATCCTGACATCCTGAGATCCTGAGACACTGAGACCCTGAGACACTGAGACACTGATTCACTAAGACACAGAGACCCAGAGACACAGAGAAACTGAGAGACTGAGGGCTGAGAGACTAAGACCCTGAGACCCTGAGACAGTGAGACACTGAGATACTGAGATCCTGAGATCCTGAGACACTGAGACCCTGAGACACTGAGAGACTGAGTGGCTGAGAGACTGAGAGACTGAGACACAGAGAGCCAGAGACCCAGAGACCCTGAGAGACTGAGAGACTGAGGGCCTGAGAGAATAAGGCACTGAGACTCTGAGACCCTGAGACACTGAGACCCTGAGAGACTGAGACACTGAGACCCTGAGAGATTGAGACACTGAGACCCTGAGACACTGAGTCCCAGAGACCCAGAATCCCTGAGACACTGAGACACTGAGTCACTGAGAAACTGAGAGACTGAGAGACTTCGACACTGAGACCCAGGGACCCTGAGAACATGGGACCCTGAGACTCTGAGACACTGACACGCTGAGACCCAGAGACCCAGAGTCCCAGAGGCCCTGAGACACTGAGACACTGAGACCCTGAGACACTGAGAACCTGAGAGACTGAGAGACTGAGAGACTGAGAGAATGAGAATGAGAGACTGAGAGACTGAGAGACAGAGACACTGAGACCCTGAGACCCTGAGACACTTAGACACTGAGACACTGAGAGACTGAGAGACTGAGACCCAGAGAGCCTGAGACACTGAGACACTGCGAGACTGAGGGACTGAGTGACTGAGAGACTAAGACCCTGAGACCCTGAGACACCGAGACCCTGAGACACTGAGATCCTGAGATCCTGAGACACTGAGACCCTGAAACACTGAGACACTGTGAGACTGAGAGACTGAGAGACTGAGACCCAGAGACCCTGAGAGACTGAGGGCCTGAGAGACTAAGGATCTGAGACACTGAGACCCTGAGACACTGAGACACTGAGACCCTGAGACACTGAGACCCTGGGAGACTGAGACACTGAGACTCGGAGAGACTGAGAGACTGAGAGAATGATACACTGAGAGACAGAGAGACTGAGAGACTGAGCGACTGAGAGACTGAGACACTGAGACTCTGTGTCACTGAGACCTGAGACACTGAGACAGTGAGTCACTGAGGCCCTGAGACCCTGAGACACTGAGACACTGAGAGACTGAGACACTGAGACCCTGAGAGAATGAGACACTGAGACCCTGAGAGACTGAGAGACTGAGAGACTGAGTCACTGAGAGACTGAGACCCTGAGACCCTGAGACCCTGAGACCCTGAGACCCGGTGACCCGGTGACCCTGAGCCACTGAGACCCTGAGTCAATGAGACACTGAGACACTGAGACCCTGAGACCCTGAGATCATGAGACACTGAGACACTGAGACGCTGAGACACTGAGACACTGAGACACTGAGACACGGAGAGACTGAGAGACTGAGACCCAGAGACCCAGAGACCCAGAGACCCAGAGACCCAGAGAGACTGAGAGACTGAGGGCATGAGAGACTAAGGCCCTGAGACCCTGAGACCCTGAGACACAGAGACACTGAGTCCCTGAGACACTGAGAACCTGAGACACTGAGAGACTGATACACTGAGAGACTGAGGGTTAGGGTTAGGGTTAGGGTTAGGGTTAGGGTTAGGGTTAGGGTTAGGGTTAGGGTTAGGGTTAGGGTTAGGGTTAGGGTTAGGGTTAGGGTTAGGGTTAGGGTTAGGGTTAGGGTTAGGGTTAGGGTTAGGGTTAGGGTTAGGGTTAGGGTTAGGGTTAGGGTTAGGGTTAGGGTTAGGGTTAGGGTTAGGGTTAGGGTTAGGGTTAGGGTTAGGGTTAGGGTTAGGGTTAGGGTTAGGGTTAGGGTTAGGGTTAGGGTTAGGGTTAGGGTTAGGGTTAGGGTTAGGGTTAGGGTTAGGGTTAGGGTTAGGGTTAGGGTTAGGGTTAGGGTTAGGGTTAGGGTTAGGGTTAGGGTTAGGGTTAGGGTTAGGGTTAGGGTTAGGGTTAGGGTTAGGGTTAGGGTTAGGGTTAGGGTTAGGGTTAGGGTTAGGGTTAGGGTTAGGGTTAGGGTTAGGGTTAGGGTTAGGGTTAGGGTTAGGGTTAGGGTTAGGGTTAGGGTTAGGGTTAGGGTTAGGGTTAGGGTTAGGGTTAGGGTTAGGGTTAGGGTTAGGGTTAGGGTTAGGGTTAGGGTTAGGGTTAGGGTTAGGGTTAGGGTTAGGGTTAGGGTTAGGGTTAGGGTTAGGGTTAGGGTTAGGGTTAGGGTTAGGGTTAGGGTTAGGGTTAGGGTTAGGGTTAGGGTTAGGGTTAGGGTTAGGGTTAGGGTTAGGGTTAGGGTTAGGGTTAGGGTTAGGGTTAGGGTTAGGGTTAGGGTTAGGGTTAGGGTTAGGGTTAGGGTTAGGGTTAGGGTTAGGGTTAGGGTTAGGGTTAGGGTTAGGGTTAGGGTTAGGGTTAGGGTTAGGGTTAGGGTTAGGGTTAGGGTTAGGGTTAGGGTTAGGGTTAGGGTTAGGGTTAGGGTTAGGGTTAGGGTTAGGGTTAGGGTTAGGGTTAGGGTTAGGGTTAGGGTTAGGGTTAGGGTTAGGGTTAGGGTTAGGGTTAGGGTTAGGGTTAGGGTTAGGGTTAGGGTTAGGGTTAGGGTTAGGGTTAGGGTTAGGGTTAGGGTTAGGGTTAGGGTTAGGGTTAGGGTTAGGGTTAGGGTTAGGGTTAGGGTTAGGGTTAGGGTTAGGGTTAGGGTTAGGGTTAGGGTTAGGGTTAGGGTTAGGGTTAGGGTTAGGGTTAGGGTTAGGGTTAGGGTTAGGGTTAGGGTTAGGGTTAGGGTTAGGGTTAGGGTTAGGGTTAGGGTTAGGGTTAGGGTTAGGGTTAGGGTTAGGGTTAGGGTTAGGGTTAGGGTTAGGGTTAGGGTTAGGGTTAGGGTTAGGGTTAGGGTTAGGGTTAGGGTTAGGGTTAGGGTTAGGGTTAGGGTTAGGGTTAGGGTTAGGGTTAGGGTTAGGGTTAGGGTTAGGGTTAGGGTTAGGGTTAGGGTTAGGGTTAGGGTTAGGGTTAGGGTTAGGGTTAGGGTTAGGGTTAGGGTTAGGGTTAGGGTTAGGGTTAGGGTTAGGGTTAGGGTTAGGGTTAGGGTTAGGGTTAGGGTTAGGGTTAGGGTTAGGGTTAGGGTTAGGGTTAGGGTTAGGGTTAGGGTTAGGGTTAGGGTTAGGGTTAGGGTTAGGGTTAGGGTTAGGGTTAGGGTTAGGGTTAGGGTTAGGGTTAGGGTTAGGGTTAGGGTTAGGGTTAGGGTTAGGGTTAGGGTTAGGGTTAGGGTTAGGGTTAGGGTTAGGGTTAGGGTTAGGGTTAGGGTTAGGGTTAGGGTTAGGGTTAGGGTTAGGGTTAGGGTTAGGGTTAGGGTTAGGGTTAGGGTTAGGGTTAGGGTTAGGGTTAGGGTTAGGGTTAGGGTTAGGGTTAGGGTTAGGGTTAGGGTTAGGGTTAGGGTTAGGGTTAGGGTTAGGGTTAGGGTTAGGGTTAGGGTTAGGGTTAGGGTTAGGGTTAGGGTTAGGGTTAGGGTTAGGGTTAGGGTTAGGGTTAGGGTTAGGGTTAGGGTTAGGGTTAGGGTTAGGGTTAGGGTTAGGGTTAGGGTTAGGGTTAGGGTTAGGGTTAGGGTTAGGGTTAGGGTTAGGGTTAGGGTTAGGGTTAGGGTTAGGGTTAGGGTTAGGGTTAGGGTTAGGGTTAGGGTTAGGGTTAGGGTTAGGGTTAGGGTTAGGGTTAGGGTTAGGGTTAGGGTTAGGGTTAGGGTTAGGGTTAGGGTTAGGGTTAGGGTTAGGGTTAGGGTTAGGGTTAGGGTTAGGGTTAGGGTTAGGGTTAGGGTTAGGGTTAGGGTTAGGGTTAGGGTTAGGGTTAGGGTTAGGGTTAGGGTTAGGGTTAGGGTTAGGGTTAGGGTTAGGGTTAGGGTTAGGGTTAGGGTTAGGGTTAGGGTTAGGGTTAGGGTTAGGGTTAGGGTTAGGGTTAGGGTTAGGGTTAGGGTTAGGGTTAGGGTTAGGGTTAGGGTTAGGGTTAGGGTTAGGGTTAGGGTTAGGGTTAGGGTTAGGGTTAGGGTTAGGGTTAGGGTTAGGGTTAGGGTTAGGGTTAGGGTTAGGGTTAGGGTTAGGGTTAGGGTTAGGGTTAGGGTTAGGGTTAGGGTTAGGGTTAGGGTTAGGGTTAGGGTTAGGGTTAGGGTTAGGGTTAGGGTTAGGGTTAGGGTTAGGGTTAGGGTTAGGGTTAGGGTTAGGGTTAGGGTTAGGGTTAGGGTTAGGGTTAGGGTTAGGGTTAGGGTTAGGGTTAGGGTTAGGGTTAGGGTTAGGGTTAGGGTTAGGGTTAGGGTTAGGGTTAGGGTTAGGGTTAGGGTTAGGGTTAGGGTTAGGGTTAGGGTTAGGGTTAGGGTTAGGGTTAGGGTTAGGGTTAGGGTTAGGGTTAGGGTTAGGGTTAGGGTTAGGGTTAGGGTTAGGGTTAGGGTTAGGGTTAGGGTTAGGGTTAGGGTTAGGGTTAGGGTTAGGGTTAGGGTTAGGGTTAGGGTTAGGGTTAGGGTTAGGGTTAGGGTTAGGGTTAGGGTTAGGGTTAGGGTTAGGGTTAGGGTTAGGGTTAGGGTTAGGGTTAGGGTTAGGGTTAGGGTTAGGGTTAGGGTTAGGGTTAGGGTTAGGGTTAGGGTTAGGGTTAGGGTTAGGGTTAGGGTTAGGGTTAGGGTTAGGGTTAGGGTTAGGGTTAGGGTTAGGGTTAGGGTTAGGGTTAGGGTTAGGGTTAGGGTTAGGGTTAGGGTTAGGGTTAGGGTTAGGGTTAGGGTTAGGGTTAGGGTTAGGGTTAGGGTTAGGGTTAGGGTTAGGGTTAGGGTTAGGGTTAGGGTTAGGGTTAGGGTTAGGGTTAGGGTTAGGGTTAGGGTTAGGGTTAGGGTTAGGGTTAGGGTTAGGGTTAGGGTTAGGGTTAGGGTTAGGGTTAGGGTTAGGGTTAGGGTTAGGGTTAGGGTTAGGGTTAGGGTTAGGGTTAGGGTTAGGGTTAGGGTTAGGGTTAGGGTTAGGGTTAGGGTTAGGGTTAGGGTTAGGGTTAGGGTTAGGGTTAGGGTTAGGGTTAGGGTTAGGGTTAGGGTTAGGGTTAGGGTTAGGGTTAGGGTTAGGGTTAGGGTTAGGGTTAGGGTTAGGGTTAGGGTTAGGGTTAGGGTTAGGGTTAGGGTTAGGGTTAGGGTTAGGGTTAGGGTTAGGGTTAGGGTTAGGGTTAGGGTTAGGGTTAGGGTTAGGGTTAGGGTTAGGGTTAGGGTTAGGGTTAGGGTTAGGGTTAGGGTTAGGGTTAGGGTTAGGGTTAGGGTTAGGGTTAGGGTTAGGGTTAGGGTTAGGGTTAGGGTTAGGGTTAGGGTTAGGGTTAGGGTTAGGGTTAGGGTTAGGGTTAGGGTTAGGGTTAGGGTTAGGGTTAGGGTTAGGGTTAGGGTTAGGGTTAGGGTTAGGGTTAGGGTTAGGGTTAGGGTTAGGGTTAGGGTTAGGGTTAGGGTTAGGGTTAGGGTTAGGGTTAGGGTTAGGGTTAGGGTTAGGGTTAGGGTTAGGGTTAGGGTTAGGGTTAGGGTTAGGGTTAGGGTTAGGGTTAGGGTTAGGGTTAGGGTTAGGGTTAGGGTTAGGGTTAGGGTTAGGGTTAGGGTTAGGGTTAGGGTTAGGGTTAGGGTTAGGGTTAGGGTTAGGGTTAGGGTTAGGGTTAGGGTTAGGGTTAGGGTTAGGGTTAGGGTTAGGGTTAGGGTTAGGGTTAGGGTTAGGGTTAGGGTTAGGGTTAGGGTTAGGGTTAGGGTTAGGGTTAGGGTTAGGGTTAGGGTTAGGGTTAGGGTTAGGGTTAGGGTTAGGGTTAGGGTTAGGGTTAGGGTTAGGGTTAGGGTTAGGGTTAGGGTTAGGGTTAGGGTTAGGGTTAGGGTTAGGGTTAGGGTTAGGGTTAGGGTTAGGGTTAGGGTTAGGGTTAGGGTTAGGGTTAGGGTTAGGGTTAGGGTTAGGGTTAGGGTTAGGGTTAGGGTTAGGGTTAGGGTTAGGGTTAGGGTTAGGGTTAGGGTTAGGGTTAGGGTTAGGGTTAGGGTTAGGGTTAGGGTTAGGGTTAGGGTTAGGGTTAGGGTTAGGGTTAGGGTTAGGGTTAGGGTTAGGGTTAGGGTTAGGGTTAGGGTTAGGGTTAGGGTTAGGGTTAGGGTTAGGGTTAGGGTTAGGGTTAGGGTTAGGGTTAGGGTTAGGGTTAGGGTTAGGGTTAGGGTTAGGGTTAGGGTTAGGGTTAGGGTTAGGGTTAGGGTTAGGGTTAGGGTTAGGGTTAGGGTTAGGGTTAGGGTTAGGGTTAGGGTTAGGGTTAGGGTTAGGGTTAGGGTTAGGGTTAGGGTTAGGGTTAGGGTTAGGGTTAGGGTTAGGGTTAGGGTTAGGGTTAGGGTTAGGGTTAGGGTTAGGGTTAGGGTTAGGGTTAGGGTTAGGGTTAGGGTTAGGGTTAGGGTTAGGGTTAGGGTTAGGGTTAGGGTTAGGGTTAGGGTTAGGGTTAGGGTTAGGGTTAGGGTTAGGGTTAGGGTTAGGGTTAGGGTTAGGGTTAGGGTTAGGGTTAGGGTTAGGGTTAGGGTTAGGGTTAGGGTTAGGGTTAGGGTTAGGGTTAGGGTTAGGGTTAGGGTTAGGGTTAGGGTTAGGGTTAGGGTTAGGGTTAGGGTTAGGGTTAGGGTTAGGGTTAGGGTTAGGGTTAGGGTTAGGGTTAGGGTTAGGGTTAGGGTTAGGGTTAGGGTTAGGGTTAGGGTTAGGGTTAGGGTTAGGGTTAGGGTTAGGGTTAGGGTTAGGGTTAGGGTTAGGGTTAGGGTTAGGGTTAGGGTTAGGGTTAGGGTTAGGGTTAGGGTTAGGGTTAGGGTTAGGGTTAGGGTTAGGGTTAGGGTTAGGGTTAGGGTTAGGGTTAGGGTTAGGGTTAGGGTTAGGGTTAGGGTTAGGGTTAGGGTTAGGGTTAGGGTTAGGGTTAGGGTTAGGGTTAGGGTTAGGGTTAGGGTTAGGGTTAGGGTTAGGGTTAGGGTTAGGGTTAGGGTTAGGGTTAGGGTTAGGGTTAGGGTTAGGGTTAGGGTTAGGGTTAGGGTTAGGGTTAGGGTTAGGGTTAGGGTTAGGGTTAGGGTTAGGGTTAGGGTTAGGGTTAGGGTTAGGGTTAGGGTTAGGGTTAGGGTTAGGGTTAGGGTTAGGGTTAGGGTTAGGGTTAGGGTTAGGGTTAGGGTTAGGGTTAGGGTTAGGGTTAGGGTTAGGGTTAGGGTTAGGGTTAGGGTTAGGGTTAGGGTTAGGGTTAGGGTTAGGGTTAGGGTTAGGGTTAGGGTTAGGGTTAGGGTTAGGGTTAGGGTTAGGGTTAGGGTTAGGGTTAGGGTTAGGGTTAGGGTTAGGGTTAGGGTTAGGGTTAGGGTTAGGGTTAGGGTTAGGGTTAGGGTTAGGGTTAGGGTTAGGGTTAGGGTTAGGGTTAGGGTTAGGGTTAGGGTTAGGGTTAGGGTTAGGGTTAGGGTTAGGGTTAGGGTTAGGGTTAGGGTTAGGGTTAGGGTTAGGGTTAGGGTTAGGGTTAGGGTTAGGGTTAGGGTTAGGGTTAGGGTTAGGGTTAGGGTTAGGGTTAGGGTTAGGGTTAGGGTTAGGGTTAGGGTTAGGGTTAGGGTTAGGGTTAGGGTTAGGGTTAGGGTTAGGGTTAGGGTTAGGGTTAGGGTTAGGGTTAGGGTTAGGGTTAGGGTTAGGGTTAGGGTTAGGGTTAGGGTTAGGGTTAGGGTTAGGGTTAGGGTTAGGGTTAGGGTTAGGGTTAGGGTTAGGGTTAGGGTTAGGGTTAGGGTTAGGGTTAGGGTTAGGGTTAGGGTTAGGGTTAGGGTTAGGGTTAGGGTTAGGGTTAGGGTTAGGGTTAGGGTTAGGGTTAGGGTTAGGGTTAGGGTTAGGGTTAGGGTTAGGGTTAGGGTTAGGGTTAGGGTTAGGGGTTAGGGTTAGGGTTAGGGTTAGGGTTAGGGTTAGGGTTAGGGTTAGGGTTAGGGTTAGGGTTAGGGTTAGGGTTAGGGTTAGGGTTAGGGTTAGGGTTAGGGTTAGGGTTAGGGTTAGGGTTAGGGTT
This sequence comes from Prionace glauca, assembly GCA_037974335.1. NCBI lineage: Eukaryota > Metazoa > Chordata > Chondrichthyes > Carcharhiniformes > Carcharhinidae > Prionace > Prionace glauca. The sequence goes on along the minus strand of JBBMRE010000154.1, from coordinate 3,648 downwards.
AGGGTTAGGGTTAGGGTTAGGGTTAGGGTTAGGGTTAGGGTTAGGGTTAGGGTTAGGGTTAGGGTTAGGGTTAGGGTTAGGGTTAGGGTTAGGGTTAGGGTTAGGGTTAGGGTTAGGGTTAGGGTTAGGGTTAGGGTTAGGGTTAGGGTTAGGGTTAGGGTTAGGGTTAGGGTTAGGGTTAGGGTTAGGGTTAGGGTTAGGGTTAGGGTTAGGGTTAGGGTTAGGGTTAGGGTTAGGGTTAGGGTTAGGGTTAGGGTTAGGGTTAGGGTTAGGGTTAGGGTTAGGGTTAGGGTTAGGGTTAGGGTTAGGGTTAGGGTTAGGGTTAGGGTTAGGGTTAGGGTTAGGGTTAGGGTTAGGGTTAGGGTTAGGGTTAGGGTTAGGGTTAGGGTTAGGGTTAGGGTTAGGGTTAGGGTTAGGGTTAGGGTTAGGGTTAGGGTTAGGGTTAGGGTTAGGGTTAGGGTTAGGGTTAGGGTTAGGGTTAGGGTTAGGGTTAGGGTTAGGGTTAGGGTTAGGGTTAGGGTTAGGGTTAGGGTTAGGGTTAGGGTTAGGGTTAGGGTTAGGGTTAGGGTTAGGGTTAGGGTTAGGGTTAGGGTTAGGGTTAGGGTTAGGGTTAGGGTTAGGGTTAGGGTTAGGGTTAGGGTTAGGGTTAGGGTTAGGGTTAGGGTTAGGGTTAGGGTTAGGGTTAGGGTTAGGGTTAGGGTTAGGGTTAGGGTTAGGGTTAGGGTTAGGGTTAGGGTTAGGGTTAGGGTTAGGGTTAGGGTTAGGGTTAGGGTTAGGGTTAGGGTTAGGGTTAGGGTTAGGGTTAGGGTTAGGGTTAGGGTTAGGGTTAGGGTTAGGGTTAGGGTTAGGGTTAGGGTTAGGGTTAGGGTTAGGGTTAGGGTTAGGGTTAGGGTTAGGGTTAGGGTTAGGGTTAGGGTTAGGGTTAGGGTTAGGGTTAGGGTTAGGGTTAGGGTTAGGGTTAGGGTTAGGGTTAGGGTTAGGGTTAGGGTTAGGGTTAGGGTTAGGGTTAGGGTTAGGGTTAGGGTTAGGGTTAGGGTTAGGGTTAGGGTTAGGGTTAGGGTTAGGGTTAGGGTTAGGGTTAGGGTTAGGGTTAGGGTTAGGGTTAGGGTTAGGGTTAGGGTTAGGGTTAGGGTTAGGGTTAGGGTTAGGGTTAGGGTTAGGGTTAGGGTTAGGGTTAGGGTTAGGGTTAGGGTTAGGGTTAGGGTTAGGGTTAGGGTTAGGGTTAGGGTTAGGGTTAGGGTTAGGGTTAGGGTTAGGGTTAGGGTTAGGGTTAGGGTTAGGGTTAGGGTTAGGGTTAGGGTTAGGGTTAGGGTTAGGGTTAGGGTTAGGGTTAGGGTTAGGGTTAGGGTTAGGGTTAGGGTTAGGGTTAGGGTTAGGGTTAGGGTTAGGGTTAGGGTTAGGGTTAGGGTTAGGGTTAGGGTTAGGGTTAGGGTTAGGGTTAGGGTTAGGGTTAGGGTTAGGGTTAGGGTTAGGGTTAGGGTTAGGGTTAGGGTTAGGGTTAGGGTTAGGGTTAGGGTTAGGGTTAGGGTTAGGGTTAGGGTTAGGGTTAGGGTTAGGGTTAGGGTTAGGGTTAGGGTTAGGGTTAGGGTTAGGGTTAGGGTTAGGGTTAGGGTTAGGGTTAGGGTTAGGGTTAGGGTTAGGGTTAGGGTTAGGGTTAGGGTTAGGGTTAGGGTTAGGGTTAGGGTTAGGGTTAGGGTTAGGGTTAGGGTTAGGGTTAGGGTTAGGGTTAGGGTTAGGGTTAGGGTTAGGGTTAGGGTTAGGGTTAGGGTTAGGGTTAGGGTTAGGGTTAGGGTTAGGGTTAGGGTTAGGGTTAGGGTTAGGGTTAGGGTTAGGGTTAGGGTTAGGGTTAGGGTTAGGGTTAGGGTTAGGGTTAGGGTTAGGGTTAGGGTTAGGGTTAGGGTTAGGGTTAGGGTTAGGGTTAGGGTTAGGGTTAGGGTTAGGGTTAGGGTTAGGGTTAGGGTTAGGGTTAGGGTTAGGGTTAGGGTTAGGGTTAGGGTTAGGGTTAGGGTTAGGGTTAGGGTTAGGGTTAGGGTTAGGGTTAGGGTTAGGGTTAGGGTTAGGGTTAGGGTTAGGGTTAGGGTTAGGGTTAGGGTTAGGGTTAGGGTTAGGGTTAGGGTTAGGGTTAGGGTTAGGGTTAGGGTTAGGGTTAGGGTTAGGGTTAGGGTTAGGGTTAGGGTTAGGGTTAGGGTTAGGGTTAGGGTTAGGGTTAGGGTTAGGGTTAGGGTTAGGGTTAGGGTTAGGGTTAGGGTTAGGGTTAGGGTTAGGGTTAGGGTTAGGGTTAGGGTTAGGGTTAGGGTTAGGGTTAGGGTTAGGGTTAGGGTTAGGGTTAGGGTTAGGGTTAGGGTTAGGGTTAGGGTTAGGGTTAGGGTTAGGGTTAGGGTTAGGGTTAGGGTTAGGGTTAGGGTTAGGGTTAGGGTTAGGGTTAGGGTTAGGGTTAGGGTTAGGGTTAGGGTTAGGGTTAGGGTTAGGGTTAGGGTTAGGGTTAGGGTTAGGGTTAGGGTTAGGGTTAGGGTTAGGGTTAGGGTTAGGGTTAGGGTTAGGGTTAGGGTTAGGGTTAGGGTTAGGGTTAGGGTTAGGGTTAGGGTTAGGGTTAGGGTTAGGGTTAGGGTTAGGGTTAGGGTTAGGGTTAGGGTTAGGGTTAGGGTTAGGGTTAGGGTTAGGGTTAGGGTTAGGGTTAGGGTTAGGGTTAGGGTTAGGGTTAGGGTTAGGGTTAGGGTTAGGGTTAGGGTTAGGGTTAGGGTTAGGGTTAGGGTTAGGGTTAGGGTTAGGGTTAGGGTTAGGGTTAGGGTTAGGGTTAGGGTTAGGGTTAGGGTTAGGGTTAGGGTTAGGGTTAGGGTTAGGGTTAGGGTTAGGGTTAGGGTTAGGGTTAGGGTTAGGGTTAGGGTTAGGGTTAGGGTTAGGGTTAGGGTTAGGGTTAGGGTTAGGGTTAGGGTTAGGGTTAGGGTTAGGGTTAGGGTTAGGGTTAGGGTTAGGGTTAGGGTTAGGGTTAGGGTTAGGGTTAGGGTTAGGGTTAGGGTTAGGGTTAGGGTTAGGGTTAGGGTTAGGGTTAGGGTTAGGGTTAGGGTTAGGGTTAGGGTTAGGGTTAGGGTTAGGGTTAGGGTTAGGGTTAGGGTTAGGGTTAGGGTTAGGGTTAGGGTTAGGGTTAGGGTTAGGGTTAGGGTTAGGGTTAGGGTTAGGGTTAGGGTTAGGGTTAGGGTTAGGGTTAGGGTTAGGGTTAGGGTTAGGGTTAGGGTTAGGGTTAGGGTTAGGGTTAGGGTTAGGGTTAGGGTTAGGGTTAGGGTTAGGGTTAGGGTTAGGGTTAGGGTTAGGGTTAGGGTTAGGGTTAGGGTTAGGGTTAGGGTTAGGGTTAGGGTTAGGGTTAGGGTTAGGGTTAGGGTTAGGGTTAGGGTTAGGGTTAGGGTTAGGGTTAGGGTTAGGGTTAGGGTTAGGGTTAGGGTTAGGGTTAGGGTTAGGGTTAGGGTTAGGGTTAGGGTTAGGGTTAGGGTTAGGGTTAGGGTTAGGGTTAGGGTTAGGGTTAGGGTTAGGGTTAGGGTTAGGGTTAGGGTTAGGGTTAGGGTTAGGGTTAGGGTTAGGGTTAGGGTTAGGGTTAGGGTTAGGGTTAGGGTTAGGGTTAGGGTTAGGGTTAGGGTTAGGGTTAGGGTTAGGGTT